>CM040472.1:3658601-3717590 GCA_022758105.1 Pangasianodon gigas | reverse complement strand
TTTTTTTTTTTTAACCATGGACATGCAAAGTTTGTGGGTCATAATTGAAAGGGTGTGTATTATAGTAACACAATTTAAAATGATACTAGGTCACCTCAATTGAAAAATAAATTTGTATTGGACACAGACAAGTCTTGCTGTGGACTAACTCGATGACTGATTTTTAACACAGACAGTGATATAAAAATGTCAAAAAGGCCACATCCTACAACATATCCAGTAAACGAAAAAGAATTTTTCCAGCTCATGGAAATTTTGCTAGCGGACAGCTCCGTCTTGGAAGGAAGTAGTTTGTTTATGATTCACTACCAGCTGTTTTCTTTTAAAACTGAAAAAAGTGGCTTTTGGACACCAAAAAAAAAAATCTGTTGTTGTGGCCTTCTACACACACACATTTTACTTGTACATTCTGGCCTAATTCAGGTCAGACTCACTTTCACAAGATCACATCAGTGCATCAGAATGAAGACAGTTGCAGTAGAGTACAAAAAAAAAAAAATCTTAATGAATGGTAACGTTTCTATATAAGTTTTCTTACGTGTGCTCGTTGTTCTTGCAGAATCAGCTTAAAGAGCAGTCACTGCAGGGTAGGAAACACTTTGTTTGGCAGTATTGTTTCTGCATACTTATAATTAATTGTTTTGCAATTGATAATCCCTTTCACACTCCACAACTTTTTCCTTTTTTCATCTAGCATTGCATAGGCCTCAGGAAGAACATGCTCTCTTGGATCAAGATGCGAGTTCATCTCTCTCTTCATGCCAGGTGGCGCATTTTTAAATAATACACTATTAACTTCATATCAGCAAATCATGATGTATGGATTAATCATACCTCTGTTTTGTTTTAAAATTTTGGGGGGGGCGGTTTACAGGTAATAGACTTACGATTAGAAGATGCTTTGTAAATTACAAATGAAATTGCTTACATACATGTTTTTTTGAGAGTGATCTTCCTGAACTGCACTGAATAGTTGAATAAGTAAATAAAACACTTTTGTCTTGAATTGTTCTAATTCAGATGGATGTAACAATGGTTGATCTTGACCGTTCCAGTCATATGGAAAACAGCAATTGCAGCCTGTGTAAGAACTCGCCATTCCAACCTATACACATACTCAAGCCAGTTGTGTACAGCTTTGCACATATGAATACTTATTAAATAAGAGAGGAATTCTGAATACACCTCCTGCAACACTAAGTGTATTGTCTCAAACACAGGGTGTGGTTCTGAGACATCTCAGCTCTCTCTGAAATCAGTGAGCAGCTCTCGTAGCTGCTTGTGGGGTGAGCCGTCTCAGCCCGAGGAAGAGGACCGGGATCTGGAGAGAACGCTAAACAGCCATGGTAGCACCCTCTTGGACGTCTATCCCAGCATGCTGAACCAGATTGGCGAGGCGTACCGACGTCAACACGTGACCGAAGTGGCTAGTGCTGTTTTGCACAGGTATCGTCGCAGGCGCTGGCAATCTTCCCAAGCACAGCACCGCAATCATGGCTTCAGCAATAGCTCTAAACATGCATTGAACAGAACGAGAGCTCACTCACTCACTGCCCCAAAACCACCCCATGATAACATCACTAACCACCAGAAAAGTAAGTTCAAGTATCAGGGATCTTCACCACACAAAAGCAACCTGGACTTTTCACCACTGAAGAGTATCAGTAATACATCCCCTGTATCCACTGCTTGTTTTTATTCACCAAGAAGAGATGATGTGGAGAAAAGGACAGGAGTGGAAAACGGGTCCCGTTGGACAGGCCAACGCTCGAACAGCGAGTTTCTGAATCGACCTGTTCGTGTGCTGGACCTTTCAACGCCTCCGTCTTCTGTTTCTTCCTCCCCTCGTTCTCCATCACCAGATCTCAACCAGACCTACGTTGTTGAACCTGTCCCTTTGCCAAGATCTCATGGGATTACAGCCTCTTCTGTCTGTGGCTCAACCTGGTCGCCATTAAAAATGGCCAGAATGTCATCTCTTGCAAGCCAAGGAGGCGGCCCTGTTAATTCCTCACCATCCTCCTATCGCTCAGGCCTGCGCAGGGACCACGTTAATTCTCCCGCTGCCTCCCCACAGAGAGCTCTCACTGGTCATCTTTCTCAACTGAGGAGTCCTTTAAAGGCCAAAATTATTAGCCTGGAACACGACCGGCAAACATCTTTGTCCTATCCCAAACAAGCGTTGCCTGTGATTCATACCTCCGAGGTGTGCCGATCTCCTTACAAAGGTCAGCGATATCCCTCTCCCCACCAGCAATTCCCTCCCCATCAGGAGAATCCCATCAAAAAGCTGAAGCGTCAGCCATCCTTCTCCAGCCGCTATTCCCCATCCTCTTCCATCTCCCAGATGCCCAGCAGGCAGATTGATGCCGAGTTCATGAGTCTTTATCATCATTTTATCTGTCGCAGCACTAACCCTACATCTTCCTGTCACCTGTGCAAGAGGCGATCAGGGGTCCAAAGTCCAGCAGTGTTCTCCACAAGCGTGTCCGCACTCTCTCTAACACCTGTACGGAGCCGACTGAAGAAGAGACTTCGTGAGCCAGAGGTAGTGGAGTCACTGCGGTTCAAGCGTTTCCGTGAGAGCTGTTCACCACGCAGGACCACCCAGTTCTGGCCAAAGCAGCAGCAGCAGGGAAGCAGATATGTGAATACTGCAATGGTGGAGCCCAATGAGGACAAATACACCTGGAACAGGGCTCTTCTCTTGCAGTGTCCTAGCCCGGGATTTCTCCGAGCCATCAGACAGCATCGGAAAAGTACATCAGGAAGCGACGGAAAAGGACCGGGCTCCAGACTGGACCTGCAGACACAACACTACTCCCCATCTTGGGTAAGACAATGTGTAACATGACTTATAATCATGCATCACCTAACAGCGGCTTTTGGAATAACTTTTTTTTTTATTTCTCATATGATTGCAGAGAGATTCACTGAGATGTAGTGGTGCAGGTGAAAACTTTGACATCTCTGAAGCATATGCAGGCAGTAAGTAACTGGATAGTGGCTGTTGGTTTGGCTCCAACTCCTTCACTCTGGCTTTGGAATTTAAGTGACTTGAATTTGAGTTTGTGTGTATCCATGTTGAATTAACCAAATAGGTTTTATACATAGTAACTCCTTTATAGGGGACCAAAAGTAATGAACAAATAAACATGATCTTAAATAAATAGTCATGATTGTCATGTTTGGTTGTAAATCCTTTGCATTCAATGACTGCCTGAAATCTATGACCTGTAGATGCCAGAAGGTGATGCTCTGACAAGTCTAATGCAGTCATTTTGTGTTTTAGGGGCTTTTTTGCCTTCAGTCTTAGCTATAGAAAGTGAAATTTAGTTAGACTTTTAGCAGTAGGTCAGTAGTTATGGATGCAAGGTTTACATTAATGCACTCTTTCTAATACATTCTCATATACAATACACTATAGTAACTTGTATGACAGACACTCTCCGTGAACAAATTTTTTTAAATGTGTGTAATTGATAAGGTGAAGCTTTCTGAAAAGGGAATCTGCGGTATCTGTACTCTTCACATAAAGCTGTAACTTTTTCCCACACTGGAAAGTCTTCTGGTTGAGGGCTTTGTGGTTTCTTGATATCCTGATAAGCTGCATTTTTTTGTTTTTATTAACTTAAAGAGAGAGAAAATGACGCTTGTGAAAGCAAGTCTGTTTCTACATAGCTGTTATAACGCAAGTGATACCAGGAACTAACTTTTTTTTTTAGACATTCCACAACAAAAAAATTTAACTATAAACAGATAACCGATTTTCACTCTAATTTAGTCTTGGCCAATTGACCAGTTAGGTACAAAAATATTGCACTATGAGAGGTTGAAAGTTATCACGTGCTTCCCCAAGACACATGAATCCAGCCAACTGCGTCTTTTTGAACTGCTGCTCATGCTGCATCACAGGGCGGTGTAACACGCTTGGAGGAAAGCGCTATCCGCCCCCTTCCGCATACATGAGCTCACAGACGTCCATGATTGGCTAGTGTCGCTGTGATATTGTATGCAGTGTACGCCATCCCTCCCACCCTGAGAGCACGACCAATTTTGCTCTCTTGTAGTCCCATCATCGGGATTCAAACTCGCGATGTCCAGACGATAGGGTGACCACTTTTCTGTTGTCCCACTCAGGAGCCAAAATGTCCTGCTTTAATATTAAAAAAGTTCACTTTGGCAAATTTCTATGGTATTTAGGAATAGTTAGGACTTGCTGTTATTGGCAAATAATCAACTTTAGGGTGGTAACAGTAACTCTGCTTTACATTGGGCCACATCACACCACCTTGATTCATTGATTCATTGATTCATTGTCATTGATTCTTTTCTTATAACAGCATGCCCCATAGTGTTTTATTCCTTATTTAACCTACCATTGTTTTTAACGGTCTGAGAAGTTGTTTATCATGGTACTAGACATTTGATTGGAATTCATAAAGTGTTTTAGCTGTTCCTGATCTGAGATTACACCTGATTATGTTAACATTATGCTGGATTGATTTATATGCATTTATCTTTTTATGGTCCAGATGCTCATGAATAACAGTAATACTCCATATGGGGGGGAAATGGGTCAAGATGTTTAAACAAATAAACAGAAAATGACAAAAGAAAAGATTTTGTATGTGATTTTAAAAGTTGTTCATGAATTTCCCACTGTTTCTATAAACATATTTTAAAGAAACCTGGTTTCAGCCTAATGGTTGTTGTTAAACTGATTTTATAAATGGATAAAGTACCAAGACAAAGCAATAGAAAATGGCAATATCCAGAGTGCACTGTATACATCATGTTACATTAGAACATGAGACATGTTCGCTCGCTTACTTATTAATTTTTTTATTTACAGCCCGGTCACCAATGAGAACCTGGGATCAGAGTGGTGTCACAGTCTCCCCAAGGTAAAGGCCTACACACTGCGCAGCATTCACTGCAGTGCTGTTTCTGTATGACTTTGGTTTTCATTTCACCTGACTCAATAACCAACTGCTTGATTTTTTATTTATTTATTTTTTTAAATACTTTCAGGCTGTCAAGGAGGCGACTTCTGTATGGACCTCTCCAGTGATAATTCTTCCCCATTCGCTTGTGATGGTTCATTTAAGAGAAGCCGTTATTGTATCATATTTTTTTACTGCAATGTCTCAGACACAGTTAACATGAAATTCAAAATGGAAACATTACATTCAAAACATAGTCTCGAGTGTGTAAACTGTTTTTTGTCTCAGCATTTTTTGAGCAAGTTAATTATATGATTATAACCAGGATATAACCAGCAGAAGAAAGAGGTTCTCTGGACTGAATGCAAAAGCCAGCATCAGCATTTAAAAAATGTACATACCTTCTGATCACAATAGTAGTCCTGTCACTTTTCACTTAAATATATGGATATTTTGTCAGGACCTGTCCAGTTTAACTAAAGGATATTGCTTTTAAATAAAATTCCTTATTGTAACTTTTATGTAACATAGTTTAGGGAACACATTTTTAAATCCATTCCTTTAGACATAAGCTATTAAGTGTACACAATACCGAAGAATCTAGATGTTTTGTCTACAAATGTCAGCTTTGTGTTCACTATGCTTGTAAACTGATTTTAATAAATAAGTTGACTTTTTCTACATTGGGACAATCAATTTTATTGGAAAATGCTGTTGATTCTTTTTCTTTTTTTAAGTTACACTGGATTTCAACAGGTTATGCTGCACAGTTGAAATGGAACAAGCAAAAACAGTTCTGTTTTCACACACACATTTACTATGGACAAAGTGTTGTCTCTTGTGAGCTCGGAAAACTGAGGAATGTCATTCAGATTTGTCAATATCGTAATGCTATGTGGCCATAAGAAAGGCACATGTACAGGTTCATGACTTTAGATAGAAATACAAAGGTTAAGTGTAATGTTACACAAATAAGAGTAACTAATCAAACAGTCTAGATGTAAATGCTCTGCATGTAACTTGGATACATCACTGAAGCACGACTGCTCAGGGGTCATACAGCTCTTCAAACCATGCAGCTAGGTGAACCAAAGTCATTCAATAGAGAAAAGGTGAAAAATTCAGGGTCAAAAAAAGTGCTTAAACATTGAAGTATATGCCACATCACAGTAATTATGTCAAAATATACAAAAGGATGGATGAATGAATTTAAATGTCCTTCAGAGAGTTGAAAGCATCATAATTAAATGCATGCAGCAATCATTATTACCTCTCATACCTCCCAGTATAGTCGACCTAATCTACCTACAATGCATGGTCCATTGCAATGTGACCAGTGCATGGTCACAGGCTGAATTTTCATGAGGTGCAACGTTAACCGTTGTGTTGCTGTGTGTTTCATCACCACTCCAGCTCGATGGGGTATTTGCCAGTCAGACAGGCTGTACAATGACCCAGTTTTCTGCTGGCCTTGCTGCTGGAGCTGATCTGCTCCTTCTCGTAGGACTCAATCCCACTCTGAACTGCAGTCACCAGGCCCTCGACAGACAGGTAACGCACACTGGTAGCTCCTACACAACACAAGAACATCCACACATCATCAGGGATCTGTTCTCGAAGATAGGGTAATTCGCAATAGAAAAGCACTGGATGGGCTCCTAAGTGGCATTTTAAAAAAAACAAAACAAAACAAAAAAACACTTGTACTATTGTTGGGAGATCACAAGTTCAAATCCCGATGTTGCCACAGCCAAGGAAGCAAAACTGACCATGCTCAGGGGTGGGACGGGTGGCATACTCTCTCGCTCTGTGACACTAACCAATCACAGCTGTTCATGCTGAAGCTCATGTAAGCAGAAGAGGGCAGATTGCGCTTTCATCAGAGTGTATGAGCAGCAGATCGAAAAGATGTGGTTGGCTGGCTTCATGTGTCTCAGAGGAAGCACTTATTAGCCTTCACCCTCCCCGGTTTACTCTGTATCTGTCATTTAACAGGGAAGAGCTGGCTGGGTGGGAATTGGCAGGTGACCAAATCGGGGAGAAAAATGGGGAAAATCCAAAAAGAAAAAAGGAATAAATGAAAAAGGAATTCTATTTTGTAAATAAATTATAAAGAGATGGATTTTTTTTTTTCCCCCCATTTAGAAACCAAGAAGGCTGCGCTTTTACAAACAAATGTATTAGCAAATTGAGTAAATTCACTTTTGGTATACAGTTTTTATAAAATTTATTTAATAAATGTTATATAAATTGCATATTAGATTTTTAAATCAATTTTATACATCTATTTTAACAATATTTTACAGGAGTAAAAAAAAAATTCCTTTAAAATTTAAATCCTTGACTTACCAATGTAGTTAGCAATGTCCTTGAACTCTGGTTTGTTAGCAATAAGCTCTTCTTTGGTAGGAATGTTGATGCCCATGTAGCAGGGGAACCGAATTGGAGGAGATGCCACACGAATGTGGACCTATTCGGTGATTTTCAAGCAAGGAAATAAGAACTGTATTAGTAAAGCAGAAGGAATTTTTTTAACTGAATGTGAATGTGATTAAATATCAAATTAAACACTTTGTATACACATCACACATACATGTTACTACATTCATATAGCTCCTACCTCTGTTGCTCCTGCCTCTTTGAGCAGTTTAATGATTGGTGAGATGGTGTTGCCTCTCACAATGGAATCGTCAATGAGAACTACTCGTTTGCCAGCAAAGTTGTCCGTCAGCGCCCCAAATTTCTTAGCCACCCCAAGCTGACGCAAACGAGTGTTTGGTTGAATAAACGTCCTTCCGACGTAGCGGTTTTTACACAGGACCTCTACGTAGGGCAGGCCAGACTGGAGAGACAGAACAATACAGGCTATCAAAGTTACAGCACAGGGTACAGCTCACAAACCCAAACATGAAGAGAATTAATGGAGAATTCATTTCATCAAATTTAATTCATTCATCGTCAGTAACTGCTTTATCCTGGTCATCTCGGGAACACTGGACATAAGGCAGGATACATTCTGGATGGAACGCCAGTCCATCACAGGGCACACACACACACACACACACATTCACACCAAGGGGTTTAGCAATTTAACTACCGGTAAGGTTTTTGGAGGTGCTAAGAAACCAGAGGAAACATACACAGAATCGTCACACAGAAACATCACACATAAGTAACAAGAGCTCAGGATTAAAACAGGGACCATCAAAGTGTGATAAGTAAGGATTAAAACATGACAGGGTGGGCCGATATAGCAAAATAATAAATGATGGTGCTGGGATGCAGCCTGATGCCAAGTGGAGTTGATTCTTTTCCAATAACAGTATGTCCCAAAGTGTTTTATTCCTCTTACACCACGTCAATGATTACATCTTTATTCATTATAGTTACATTTAATGTTGTGGAATGTGCAAATAAGTTAGTTCCTTTTATCACTTATAACAGTTAGAAACAGTCATTCCCTCACCAGCCTCTCTCTTTTTCCCCCCCTCCTTTTTTTCCCTCTTTTTCTTTAATAAGACAAAAAAAATGTAGCTGATGTTGCTGAGAAACAGCTTTACCTCTGACTGTTACAAAGAGCTGACACTGGAGGCTTCCTACAGAAAATTTCAACATATTAACAGTTATATATTTTTCTTTGTTTTAACCTGTTTATTATTCGGCTTAGATTATGAATTTATGAGTCCAGAATTCAATAGTGAATTAAAAGCTCTTATACATGATTTCCCATCTCTTACCACTTGTGCGTATCCTAAAGCAGCTGGAGTAGCAGACTCAGGCACTGTACTGACCACATCTGCATCAGTGGGGGCCTCAATGGCCAGCTGGCGTCCACAGCGCTGCCTGACTGTATACACCATCTGACCTGCAGCACACCACCACACACTCAGTGAATAAGATGGAGTGTAATGCTTGAGCGTGAAACAGCAATTTTTGTTACTTATTTAAAAACGGCTTTAATAATACTTACTTAAAGTGTACCACATTATATTCTCATATTACTACTTGTGAAGGTAGAGATATATTTGTATCACTAGTTCAGTGCTAGTATACCAGAAATCCCCTCTTTGGAGGCTGTATCTCAATAACTATCATTTTACAGAGCATAAAATTATGGTATAAGAATTGTTGGAAAAAAATACTTACGACACATCCAAAAAAATAAAAATAAAAAATCATAGCCTTTTTAGTGTCTAGCCTATTTCCTAGCAGGCCAACAACTAATCAGCATTATGTGTTATTTCAGAAATTGTCTTGGTCTTGTTAGAATAATCTATGAAATCTGGTGTTTTGGAACATTTCCTAAAATTGCTCATGTTTCAAAGACCAAACTGACATTTGGGAAGCAACATTTGATTTGAACCATTTTTAGAATGCACTTGCCTTCAAATATGGAGTCTGGCCTGGCGAAGTAGACATACTCAAATATACAGAAGGCTGGAGGATCTCCCTCGGGACGGGGGATTATGTTCAGGCTCTTGACCCCGTGTTTGGAGATCTGCACTATTTCTCCAGGCTGGACTTCACGGTAATACCTGTGGACAGAGACACGGGAAGCGTCCACCTGCTGTACCAAGTGTTGCCAGTTTCAAAGTGACACGTTTAAAAGTCTCACTTGGCGCCAATGGACTGGAAGCTGCAGGACTCCGAGGAGACAACCCAGCCTTCTGTGTCTCCTTCTCCACCTCCTGAGGAACACAAAAAGAGAGTGTGTGTGTCACCAGTGTAGTAAGAGCTGTCAGCTACAATAATTATTTAAAGTGGTGTATATGATTTCTTCTAAAGATAGCTGCTTTTGTGTTAAAAAAAGGCACTTGTAAGCATTCAGCAGTCAGAATTTTTAACATAGCAAATAAAAAGGCTTTCATTGTACTGTTGTTTAAGCTTGAGTAAAATAACATTTTGCTCTTAAATCACTAGTATACCCTCATCTCTAGCTCCTTTACTCAAGCACTTTTTATCCTTCCCCTTGTTTTTTCTCTGATCTATTCTTTCTCTGTACCAGAGCTGTGTAGTTTGGAGATGGGCACCAGCCGTCCGATACACAGAGGTCTGTTGCCGTATGGGTCTCGCACAGCGTAGATCACATCTTTGTGCATTATCAGCAGGGAGTATGACGTTGGAGTCTCTGTCATCAAGTTCTTAATGCTGAAATCGACCAACACAAATAAATCAATTATAGTAAAATATTCTACACATTACAATTAATCCAAGATGTTGAGGTTCGACTGAACACCAAAATAGTGGGTACGGTTTCACGTGCAATTAAACAATGAGCATTAAACACCGGTTATGTTGAACATATGGAACTGACCGTGCTACCCAATCAGGAGTGTCGACCTCCTCCATGGGCGGAGTCAGACAAAGCAGCTGAGTGATGAGCTCGCTGTCTGAACTAGTGGAAAGACCCACACCATGTCTCATCACCTATAAGACATACGCATACAAAGTTGGTTTTTGTTTTCTTTCTTGTCTCCTGTTAATGAAGTAGGATATAGAATCTACTACAGTATATTTTAGAAACTAAATTTGTCAAGTTACATTTTAAAAAAAGAGATCTCACTAATAAGTACAAAAAAAACACCAAACCTTCCTGTAAGCAATAGTAATAATAATGCATAAATCATAGACAGTACGGAAATAAACACCAGGTATTCACATGTCATTAGGAGATGATGGATAACAATTCTGTTTAGGTTTGTGAGATACTGAATTTTCCCTGCTCATGATTTACCATTTTAAATAATCATGATAAACAATTTAATCAAATTAAATTAACCTAAAAAATTACAAGAAAATAAGCTTTTCTAAGGGTGTAATAATATTACCAGCTCTGCAGTCGGGAACTGCTTGCTGGCAGCGGCAATCGCAAAAACTCTGCTGGATGGAGGTTTTTTAGGTAATTCTGCAGTAATGTTTTTTTTTTTTTTTTTAAACAGTTGATGCTGGTCAAATTGTCTGAATGCATGGTCTCACTGACCTTAAAGTGATGAAAGTGCTGTGTTTTTTTTAACCATTTTCGACCAAATACTTAATACATATAGTTAACTCATGTTACCTACATACATGTCTAATGTTATTTATTAATGAATAAAATCTAAACATTCTCCATTAACAGAATGCGAGGGCACTCACGTGAGTCCAGACAAGTGCATGCAAGATTAGGGGAAGGGGGTGGGGGCTCCCAGGCAGGTTCAGTTAACATGGTACAGTTCAAAACACCAGCACAAATTATTATCCTATTTTACTGGGGAGAAAAAGACTGCTCTTTTAATTTATTATTGAGTGATAACTCATACTAGCATCCTTCAGGTTAAAATGAGGAGTTCTTAAGCTAAATGCAATGTAACAACCTACAATGGAAATGTCACTGGATATCATGGCAGTGTAATATCATTTACAAATGATTTATTATATCACACAAGCCAAATCCTGTCAGTGTCTGAATAAAATGCATGTCACTGGTAAGTATTGATAATATTGCATTTTTAAATATTAAACTTTTCCATAACCGATGGAATGTAACCCAGCGGTGGATTCAGACTCATGGACCCCTTTGTGCATCAAAAGGTCCTCCATAGTTGCTAAAAAGTAATGGCCTGCCTTTTTGCGCAGTGCAGCAGCGTTGACAAGTTCTCCGTTGTGTGCCACTGCAATCTTGCCATGCAGAGTGTCCACCACAAAGGGCTGGCAGTTCTGCAGCTCTGACATTCCTGTGGTGGAATAGCGCGTGTGCCCAATCCCCAAGTTACCATATCGCAGCTTCAACAAGTCTTCTGGTTTAAAAGCTGTGCTCACTAACCCCATGCCCTAAGGAGACAGAGGAAGAAAAAGCATTGAGAAAGAAAAACAAGAGAGAGGAACAGAGCTTTCTACTGCATTTCTGACAATAATATGTGAAAAGCCCAGAATTCCAGCAATTCTCTTCTCGGGCCTTAGGGTATACTACTTCATGCATAGATGTGAATTTTTTTCTCTTAGTGAGAACACCAAACATCTTTAAAACAGATATTACCTTGAGGGTGGTGTATGTGGGTGGACTGGATCCATTACTTGTAACAATGCCTGCACTCTCTTGGCCCCTAATTAAACATAACAAAAGCACTGTGTTAATAATGTTAATACATGTGGTGCTAACTGCTTTGAAAGTATAAGACTATACAGTGTTTTTAGTCTTCCAGGTTTGATTGTTGTACTGGATCATGCATTTTTCCCATTTCCACTAGCCAGCTAGCTACACTCTGAGCTCAGTGTGGAGGTTTACTGCAGAAAACAAAGTGCAGATCTGGTTTTATACAGTACATCGTCATTTTTTCCTATTACTAGCATGTTATTTTAATCAGTTTAAGTGGAAGGATCATATATTCTTGGTTATATCATAAATGATACCATCACATAGTTATAGAATTACTTACGAAACATCAACATTTTCAGAATGTATTTTTGCTGAAAAAAAGGACTAATGTAATCATGTGCATATTAGTTCAGGCAATGTTGCAATAACATGCCTCAGCATGGCTGACAAATGAAAAATGGAACAGGGTGGAAACGCCTCCCTCCCCTCCATGCCTGATTCTTTCCCTCTAACCTTAAAAACCTATCAAAATCAAACAAGCGTGCTTTTCCAGCCTGTTTTATGACTCGGCAGCTGCCTTGCTTTAAGCCCAGAGGCAGATCAAACTGGTTTGTGTGTGAAGTGGGTTTCCAGAGAGAGAGAGAGAGAGAGAGAGAGAGAGAGAGAAAGAGAGAGAAAGGGCGGGTGCAGGGGGAAGAAGGAAGAGAGAGAACGGTGGAGAAAGAAAGGGGGAAATGTTTGCAGGACAGGATGAAACAACTTGCCTACTGTACAGAAACAACCGACATAGCTTTAAAAACTGAAAAATATCTCTCTCTGTCACAGTCACACTCACACACACACACACACACATACACATACACACAAAAGCTCTTAGCCTTAATCATTTTCCATTTTAGTAGGGGTTCTTGCTGCAGCTTTGTTTGCCAAGCCACTTCTCACATTTCCGCACCCCCTCCCCCCTTCAGCTTAAGCCAGTCACAAAGCCGCTCTCCGTCACATGACCATTCCTAACTGGCTCAACTGTCTGGTTGCCTAGGACACTGAGCTTAAGGCAAAGGGGGAGGGAGAGAAAAAGGAGAAGCAGAAATTCAACAGAAGCCATTTCCAAGCTTCTAGCTCAAGAGCATGGAACTTAGTACAGAGCAGAAAGCAAGCAGAGAGGAGCAAGAATGCCAAAGAGGAGCAAGTGGTCGCTGGGGAGGGGAAGAGGTTAGGGCCTTGCTCGTGGTGTGGAGGGAGAGGGAGGCCTGGGACGAGAATGAGACCAAGGCCAAGTATGAGGCCATCTCGAGCCGACTAAGAGAGTTGGGCGTGCACAGGGACTGGCTGAGCTGCCAGGCACAAAGCAGAGCCATGGCACTACCCGACTGGAGACCTCCAGCCATCCGGACAGCGATGGATAGCACCACGGTAACCCAAAGGCCTTACGAGATGGATGAAGAACAGACCAGTCCTTCCAACAGAAGACAGGTCAACGCTTCTCTGAGCAACTTTCAGGAGGGTAAATATCCACCACTGCCACAAACTAGACTGATTTATTTATTTTTTTTAAATAATGAGGAACTTTTCTCATTAGAACATTTTACCCTTTAACTGACTTATTTCCCAGACATTTAGACGTACAGTACCTCAGAAATTATTATTATTATAAATACTTTGCTGATAAAATAAAATCTTTTTTTATTTTTTGTTGTTTCAATGTCATTCTACAGACCAAGATGATTGCTTAAAAGCACCAAAAATAAATATTTCAAACACAACTATGTTATTCCTTTAACATTTAGTTCATACCTCAGAAAGCTACCCATCTATTCATGTTCATCATGTTTCCATGTGAGGTCAGTGTAGAAGCCCTGCATTATTAATAATTTAACAAAAGACCACCAAACAGAGGAACCCTAAATAAAGCTCATTTTTACCATTTCTACTACTCATCCTCCAGATTTCAGACTAAACTCTCAGGTCAGTATTGGTTTAGCTTGCGTCTTCTTATAAAAACATGGCCCAGAAGATGAATAAATGTTTTATATGGTTAAGGTTAAGTTCTAAATGCTACCGTGTTCACACATGGTTCGATTTCATACGTGATTTCTGCCGGAGGAAGGCTTCTATTGCATTTGTTTTCAAGTGGAAATGTCTGGCGAATCCTCTCACGTACTTGTACGGGCTGTTTCAAACATGTCAATCGTGTGGTCTGCTAACGAAACATAAATGTACAAGAGAAACGAGGTGACGAATGAAGCTATGAAAAGCACCTGCTTTCGTCTCTGCTGTTATATCACCTTTATCCATTAGCCTAGCTGTGGAGAACTCTACCGTTCAGCACGATTTTTTTCAAACAGTCTCGCAATGATTATGTATTTTCCATCAAGGGGCTTTTGCATTCACGCTACAAATGTTATGTGGTCATATGCGTCCCAGACCACCTCCAAAGGTGGTTTGAGTGATTGGATCACAAGGCACGCTGAGACCGGTCCAATTCCTGTGCTAGTTTAGATGACCTCTAATTTCCACCGTTTTCTCTTACACAGGGAGTGGAGATCAGCATTTTGTTCCTCTCTCAGGTATGGAAGGAGGGAGACACTGGTCTGATAAAGAGATTCGGGCTCTCCTCAACATCTGGGCTGACCGCGAAATGCAGGTGCGGCTGCAGAGCACCCACAGAAACAAGGCAATCTTCCAGGAGATGGCCCGCCGTCTGGAGCTCCAGCATGGAGTGGTGCGAGACTGGAGACAGTGTCGCACCAAGTACAAGAACCTCAAATATGACTACAAGGTCAGCAAGAGCCAAGGTCGACCTATGCGTTTCTTTGCAGAGGTGGATGCAATCCTGCAGGGTAAGGACATTGAGGATTTCCTAGATGAGGAGGAGGATTCTCCCAGGAAAGGAACAGAAGGAGACCAGACAGCTGCAAGAAGAGAACCAGGAGAAGCTCACTACATTAAGATTGATGATGGTAAGAGAATAAACATAAGCTAAGAAAATGCTAGGTATTTCGATGTTTTTTTGATAAACAAAGTACAACCTATACCTAAAGTCTGATTCAAGTAGTTTTTCTTCCCTAGTTTTACTTCTCATTTGCTTTTAGCACTTCTCATTCCATTACAGATGAGAGTCTGGCAGATATGCAAACAATAATAAATACCGGTTCTCATCACCTCATCACGAAAGATACAGGTGCGTCATCAGATCAAAAGACCAACAACTAGTTCAGTAGGTGTGGTAACACTGTTCACAATTATACACATTAACTGAATTCCTGATCTGCTATTTTCTAAACCAGGTTCAAGCATATCACCAGGGGCTAGAAGGCCATCTGACGAGGAGAATGTGATCACGGTCCATGACTCAGGCCGAAATTGGTCTGAGGAGGAAGTGGCAGCGCTGCTCAATATCTGGTCTGAGGAAGGAATCCAACAGCAGCTGCAAGGCTCGACCCGAAACAAGGATGTGTTTGTGCAAATATCACGCCGGCTCCTTCAGCAGGGGGTGGAGAGGGACTGGAAACAGTGTCGTACCAAATACAAGAACCTGAAATATCTGTACCGATCCTTACAGAGGGGCAAGGCTGATATTGGAGACACTCGGCGCATCATGAAGTTCTACGAACAGCTAGACAGCATTCTGTCCCAGCCAGTCAGAGGCCTATACAGAAATTCTGGGATGTTCAGTCCTCCCACATTAGAGGAGCACTCCATCTGTGAAATGCCTACACATGAGGACAGTGACATCATTGCTGTCGGATATGATCAGCAGACCATGGACGATGCCATTTTAAGAAGATCTCCAGGCATTGCCACAAGAGCTTTCCAAAATGAGGCTAGAACAGATGCCATTCTGAGGCCAGAGGAACTCACTGGGGTGGAATATGAAACAGAGGATCAGTTAAATGGCATGCTGGTGAGGTCAAAAGATGGCGTTCAGACAAGATATGAGGAACGGCCTTTGTCCAGTCATTCTGTCACAGCAGGTACATATGGAGCAGGCCAGGAATATAAAGTAAACACAGGTAATACACTGAACTAGAGGGATATGTACCATAATTTCAAAACAATTCTGCTCAAGTGTACAGGAAATTAAGTGTGTGTGTGTGTGTGTGTGTGTGTGTGTGTGTGTGTGTGTGTGTGTGCACATGCAGGTGACACAGAGACAACAGTCACAGAGAGAGAGCCTGCTGGGTTGAGAAGAGGAAAAAAGCGGAAGGCCACAGATGAAGGTCCTTCAATCTTCTCATTTTAAAACGAGGATGTCATTATTAATTTTAAAAAAAAAAACAATAAAAAAAAAACTTGATCTTGACTGTGACCACAGTCTTAATACAAATATCTTGAGTGTGAAATGAGCAAGACAAAATCACAAGTCACGATATCTTGAAAGTCACAATATCTTTCAAGGTTAGTAAAAGTCACATGGTTTGTGCAGCCATGTGCAGAATCTTCTTATGGGAAAAAAAAAAAGGTTCAATCTAGAGCCATGAAACATTCTTCAGTTTGGCCCTCTGGAGAAACCCTGAAAGGTTCTATGCAAAGTGCTACAAAGAGGGTTTCGGGTGCATGTGTGTGTGTAATTAACACTTAATTTATTTAAAAAAAAAAAAAAAATCACATTAGGTTATAACTCAGACTCAGAAGGTAGCAGGCCAAAGTACAGAACATAAAGCAATTAATTCGAAGCAAGATAAATTAATGTGACTGAAAGCTGTTTAGACTCTTGAACTCTGCAGAATGTCTTTACGAAAGGCGTTATACATGATCATGGACCATATATTACACAAGGAAACCCAGGTTGATATGAGTTTCTTTAGATCCTTTAATTCTTGTGTTTACAGATTACAGTGTTTTCAGCAAAAGGTTTCAGGAGTGCGTTGATGACGGAGACAGCAGCACAGACTGGTCTGAGCATATTGACTATCAGTGCAAAGAGGAGCAGGATCAATACATTCCGATTATGGAGATCAGCTCTGTGCGCTCCATGGCCGACACTAACGATAACCTGGTGAGCTGATACAACACATCAGTACACGGACCACTCAGTAATCCAGGGGTTCACAAACTAAGGGTCACGACCCCGAGACAGATCACTTGATTTACAAATAGGTTTGTGAGAGAAACTCTCAATCTTCACTTTTTTAAATAATTTATTTTACAAATTATTATTATTAGAAATATGACTCATTATGAAGACGGACTTTGTGTGATACACTCTTTGTTTAAAATGGTATGTGCTTTTTTTTTTAAAAGTATTTTCACTATCCTGACATACTGCACTAGAGTAGGAATTCAGTAACAGAAATGTGCAAATTACTCATCTATGTACCTCCAGTATACAAACTAGTGTTGTGTCTCAAATTACATAACCATGCACTATTCTAGACTGTTACTGAGTACTAAGACTAACCGGTTTTCCTATTACAGTTAGTGTTTAAATTTTAAAAACCTCTCATGTAGCCTTTAAACCTACTGAAGAGCAGGTTTTGTGTACCAGTCTTCTGGATTTTCTAGATTAATAAATACTGTTGAATGTAGGGTCAGAGTTTGAGATTTGAGATGCAGCTCATGACAGTCACGACGTCGGTGGAAAGTTTTAACAAAGTTCGCCAGTGTGTTTAACATCTCCATGATTGAAATCGCTAAACATTTTAAGGTTAATTTGGAAACCTGACAAACAGAGATGTTTTGGCTCTGATGTGCCAACTAGTGAATGTCACATCTAGGCTAATCTTCCAGTTGTAAATACAATAACAGGGGAGTGTGTGAAAAATTGTAATCATATTGCCACTGCTTCTGCACATCCACGCAAAGCCATGCATCAAGTAGTTCGGGTCGGGCCGTATCACACCACCCTGGTGTGGATTATCTTCCTGCACCCTTTTATGTTTTAATTCCTTGTGTATTGTTGGAAACAGGTTGTGAAAGTGCCCTTTCAAACACACATCCTGACTTTTTGAAAAGCCGCGTCAAGAAATGCAAATTCACCTTTCCCTCTAGACTGGTATGTCGATGCAAGGAATATTACTTTGGACTTTTTAGTCACTTATGTTACATATATGTTAATGACTTAATAAAGTATTCAAATGTTACAGCAGTCCTAAATTATAAATCTGGAATTTAACAAAATGTACAGTGGTCAAAGCTTGTTATTGTAGAAAATTCATAATGTCCATTTAGGGTTGTTTGCCTATGAAGTTTAGGAACCCCTGCAGAAACCAGGAATGAAAACCTTTAAACTGGTCCTTGTTTATTCCATATATATCATTCAAATCTTCCTCTAAATCAATTCTATAGACACAAAAGTTGGTGGTCCCAGTTTGATCAGTTGTTAAAGAGAGGCTTAAATCTTCTATTAAGACCGCGTGCACTGGAGGCTTGCACATGAGATTCATTTCAATCAGGAAGAGTTTCTAAAGTATTGGCACCCTCAATCTAGGGGAAAACACCTATAGGAGAAACTCAGCTGTTATCTGCAAAAGTTCACTGAAATCAATTACAGTGTCTCATCAGGTCTATTCTACTTTTAATTCAGCTTTTGTGTAAAGGCTGAAAGAGCCTCAGCGACATATGCATCAGGAGTGTAAACAGTTAAAACTTACCTGTGCTGCAAAGCTACAAGCCCCAGTGTTATAATCTGTGCCACCTCTAGCTGGGTTGGCCACTCGCCTGCGGCAACACAGCCGAAAACCCCACATTCCTCTCCGATACCGGATTCTTCAAACTCCATGACCAGCACAACTCCAAACTCCCCTCACAATCTACAAAAAACTACAAAACTTCACTCCCCACGCTGCCCGATAATCTCCCAGTCCGACCACGTGCTGCCTCCTGCAGCCGCTTATGCCGGAAGGTACCAACTACAGAAATGGGGGGGTTCAAATCGGCTAGAAGAGTCACTTCTGAGCGCTAAAAGCCAAAGTACGATATCAGTTCAGTACAAATCATCAAAACAAAGTTGACTAGTCAGAAGAAAAAGAAAAGGTGGATTAAAATGTGCAACAAACTACTCCCCACTAGATATCGCAGATCTCTTTAGGAGAATTTGCAGCGTTTTAAAACAGTATCTGATTGAGCAACACTTCTCCACCGAGCACCGCGCGAGACTTTTCCACGTGGTGAAGATGGCGTCACTGCCTGTTTTTTTATAAAGTGTCGTAACTCGGTTTTTCTCCTCGCGCTTTCCTCGCGTGCTGCTCTCTTCAGAGCGCGAGCTCACTGCCTGCAGGAAGAAGCTCAACTTCAGCTACTGTGTACAGTGGTGTCTGTGGTTGATGATAATCTTCTGGTTTTTTTGCAGGACAACAGATTTGGAACCGAAATGGCGTCGACAGCAGGTATGTAGTTGTGTAAAGTTTGCAGTGTATTGCATTGCGTGTGTGTGTGTGTGCGCGCGCGCGCCGCATGCTTTGGCCAGGGTGCAGAGACAACATGAAGTGTTGACCCAAAAATCACCTGACAACTTTAAAGTTTGTTTCCTGCTGTGTTAATTGGGTACTTGGTCATTCTGCATCATTATGATCACAGCACTAATGATCACATGCAACACAATAAGGTTTTGATCAAGTTCACGAGCCCACACAATACATATTTCATGACTTGGTGCGTTATTAGTTCTTGATCAGTTTATCTACTTGATCAGTGTCTACCTGCCTTTTTTTCTGGACTTCAGCTACTCCTGAACACACAAAAACCTGGTGCATGTCGCAGCATGTGATCATCCAAATCACACAACTCCACTGGGCTCCTCATTGGGGGAAGAAAAAAAAAATCCTGTTGTGCCTGCTTGTGATTCCATGCATTTATGAAATGACATAAGATACACAATAGACTTGTGGATGATATTTGAGTAGGCTAAAAAATGTGATGTAATGTGTGTGTATATGTATCTATGTGGGCTTTTAATTCAAAATGATTAGTCTGGTTTTTTTCTTATTAAGCATTAATTGCAAACATGTGCTTCACAACAGACCTGGTCAAGGGCGAAAATCTCATTTCAGCTTAAGCGGAACAATAAACACTACATTCTCTCAAGACATCAAAAACATTCAGGACATCTTAATTACTCCTGCATGACTACTAAATATATTTCAGTTTTTTCTTTTTTCAGAGCCACCCATTCATTCATTATCTCAAACCTTCATTAGGGCTTAAGCTAGGCAGTGGATTAAACCACTGTGAGGCGTATTAGTGGGGTTGCATTCTTTTTAAACGTTGTTAAACTGGTTTCATGTCTGTAATTGGTGCACCTGCATTCTTTATGCTTTATATTGTTTTACAGAATTATTCTGACTGTGATAAATTAGGAGCTGAGGGGGGAATCATGTTTTTTCCAGGGAACTTCTGCCAATGGAACTGGTCATCATTTAATGAGTTCCTGTTGCTCTGCTGTTCTTTCTCTACCTCTTTGTAGAGCTGAAGCTCGGCAAAAAGCTCAGCGAGGGCAAGACCAAGCAGATCTTTGAGCTGCCGGACATGCCGGGCCAGGTTCTGGTCCAGTCCAAAGACCAGATCACGGCGGGCAACGCAGTGAGGAAAGACCAGATGGAGGGCAAGGCAGCGATCTCCAACAAGACCACCAGCTGCGTCTTCAAGCTCCTGCAAGAAGCTGGTGAGCTCGGTCACAGGGTGAACAGCTGCTTCAGCGTATCTTCATACAGTCTATAATGTAGTGTTTAAAGTTGCACAGTCTGGATACGCTGTTGTACCTTTTAACCTGTAATCACATTATTTTCTTCCTGGGCATTCTCCTGATATAACCAGGTAATACTGGATGTAATAGTGCAGTGTGAAGCCTGAACACCAGGATTAGAGCAGTTCTAATCCTGGAACTACTTTGAATTAATATTTAAAGTTGCCTCTCGTATGGGTCATTTTTACTGACGTCACTCTGACCTACGCAATTACAAACATGCTGCATTGTGGGTAGCTGTGTGCCCATTTTGAATCCTTAGCTAAATACCCAATGGATTGGTCCTGTCATGCAGATAGGCCTTATTTTTTGAAATTCAACATATCATTTAATTTCTTTTGAAAAACCTTTACAATTTGTTAAAATACAGCAAGAAATACTCATTAAAATGTCCTTCATTCAACTCCTTCACCTCAAGTGACAATTTGTGTACATGTACTTTTAACTGTGTAGAGATCTCTCCTGGAACGTCTTTAAGGATTGTCAATATTGCTGAGAATTTTTTTTTTAATTAAAATTTTTTATTAAGTTGTACATCTCATATCAAAGTTTGATTAATCCACCATATCTATGGTGTTGTGAGGTTGAATAAGTTAAAAAGTGCATAACGTTTCATTTTACAGTAATGAACCATAAGCTAGGTGAAGTAATGTAATCAAGGATCGGTAGCTCAGAATTCACCACGTAAAAAAGTTGTATTGATGACAATTTCCTTGGCCATGAGAGTAAAAAACAAGTATTGATAGAGCAAAAAGTTTTGAACAGCTGATCATTGATCCCACTTCTCTTCAGTTGTGCTATCCTTCTGATTAACGTCTTGGCAGGATGTCCCCTGCCTTGTGTCTCGAGTCCCCTGGGATAGGCTCCAGGCTCCCCGGTGACCCTGTGTAGGATAAGCAGTACAGAAAATGGATGGATGGAGTCATCATAACTTTCACAACTTTGAAGAATCTTAACTTGTTTTTTCCACCTGGTTGATTGGAACATCCACATATGATATATAATCACAGTGTAGCAGTCTTCGCACAGAGATGTGGTGTTTGTGTAGGCCAAAATGGCAGACAGCAAAGTACACACATTTTTGACATCACATGAAGGCAAAGGATAACACTGGCCTAATTCAGAAGTATCTCCTTTTAACACATCACTTGTAGTTAATTGGAGTAACCGCATCCCGTCTCTGTAGCTCATGAGAACACTCGTGTTCGTTAAATCATTACCTTGTGACTCGTGCTTTCTTGAATTAAATGGAATGTGATTCACACGCCTGCATATCCGATCATGCTCATTGTCCAGCTTTCAGATATTAAAGTCTTAATCTGTCATGGCTAACCCACCATGATGTTTCACCAAGCAGTTAGAAAAAAAAAAGCAAATCACTATTCATCAGTTTTACTAGTGTAGCGTTTTAGTACTGAAACATCCCATCAGCTCTGAGGAACGTGTTTGAGAATATGTACTCACTCACAAAGTAGCAGTTTATTGAAACCTTGAGACATCATGCACAACAGTAATTTCTTTATACCACAGGCTTTGCATTTTGTATTTAAATTTTTTTTTATGTACGCAGTTTCTCACTGATCTGTGTCTGTATCTTCTCCTTTGTTCTGTCAGGAATTAAGACCGCGTTTGTAAAGCAGCATTCGGAGACGGCATTCATAGCCAGCCACTGTGAGATGATCCCCATTGAGTGGGTGTGTAGACGCATCGCCACAGGCTCCTTCCTTAAAAGGAATCCAGGCGTCAAAGAAGGCTATCGCTTCTCACCACTGAAGATGGAGATGTTTTTCAAGGTGGGCCTCCACTGGTGGTTTGACAAAGCATCTCAACTAATCCTAATCATTCAGAAGACTATGGTCTGGTCAATATATTGCCACATGCTTATTAGAGAACATTGAGTGCAGCTTGATAATGAAAGTAAGTGATAGGACTATACTGTGCTGTTATCACTGGGGTGTTGAGTCAGTTTGCTGATGAAATAACACGGCTTGGCAGTTTAGTAAAACAAAGCAGTTTGGTGCTCAGATAAGTAATAGTTAGCACCTTTGAAATGATGATCTGTAATCAGTTCTTTGCTCAAGATTGCATAATGGATAGCATCGTTAGTGATCTACTCCTCTGACAGACCTTTACTCCATATTCGATTAAATGGAATGTGATTCACATGCCTACATATGCTTCCTTGCAGGATGATGCCAATAATGACCCGCAGTGGTCTGAGGAGCAGCTGTTAGCAGCAGGCTTTGAGCTGGCAGGCATGAAGATTGGCCGCTGTGAGGTGGACATTATGAGTAAGAGCACAGTGGCCATCTTTGAGGTCCTGGAGAAGGCCTGGGCCACGCAGAACTGCACTCTGGTGGATATGAAGGTATTTTAAGACACTGGACTGGAATGCATTTTGAAGTCAAGTCGAAGCAATGCAGTTTTGTGCCAACCTTTTATTTTATTTTATTTTTAATTTTCTCCTTTCCATTATCATGATCATTAGTAAAGGCTTTCCTCCCAACATGGACAAATTCTGTTCTGTTTAGATCGAGTTTGGCGTGAATGTGACCACCAAGGAAGTTGTGCTGGCTGATGTGATCGACAATGACTCGTGGAGACTGTGGCCAGCTGGAGATCGCAGCCAACAGAAAGACAAACAGGCAAGTTTCACATTCGCAGTGCAGGACTGCTGTTGCCTGAAGCCCTATGTCTGTTGCTTTGCTTTGTGTTGTGTTTAGCGCAATGCTTCAGGTTCCCAGACCAACCCCCTTTCTGTGCACATTTCTCATAATTGCCTTATTCAGCCAATTATAAGGATGTGTCAAGAAAAAAAAAGCATGTAAGCATGCAGAGCCAGTGTTTTAGCAGCTGTGTTGGTTTTTCAAGTGTAGACACACTAGTTTAGGTGCTTCACATGAACATTTGCTGTATCCTCTAGTACAGCAACAGCCGAGTTTTCTGGAAGGTATTTCTTTGCCATCAAATTATGATGCGCCCCTGCTAGGTGCAGTCAGGTTAACCTTGTGGTTTGTTTCTCATTTCCTTGTGCAGGTATATCGTGACTTGAAAGAGGTCACACCTGAGGCCATGCAGATGGTCAAGAGGAACTTTGAATGGGTGGCTGAAAGAGTACAGGTACACACACACACACACACATGCGCGCGCGTTTCTGTTATTGCTGGCATTACTAGATACTTGAACTGTATATTCTTTTTGTTGCTTTTGTTCATGTGCTGTGAGCACGTGTAGTGTGGGCCATAGAACTCCTCCATATCAATTCACATGCCATAGTAATTCTCGTTTAAAGGTCAGACATGCAGTTAAAAACCTGACGTGTTTAGGAAGTTAAACATTTACATTTAACTGGCCGAAATTGCACAATTTGCCCGTTTGCTCGTGTTAACTCTTCCTATCTCTCTGTGTACTTGCCCTTCTCAACCTTCAATAAAATCCATAGCTTTCACAAGACACTTCAGTCTCCGTGAACCTCAACCTTTTTGGGGTTGACTAGTCATTTTTTTATCATTCATTCTGAGAACTGCAATGCTCTCTGCATTTTCAAATCAGAATTTATTGGCTTTGTTGGTCATGGGCTTGTGTGTAAGCAATAGTGTATGGTCACTACAATGGCTCCATCATGTGGCCTAATAGCAGTAGTGCACTAAGAGCATTTTCATATTTGGTCTAAATGTCTGAGTCTGCACCCAGGGCTGATACTGGGATCGTTTAGAGGAGAGTCTCGTGATCATAGTGTGTTTGCTTTCACATAGAAGAATTCTGAACCATGGATCAACTGCACAGTTCTATTCGTTAGTTTACAAAATGGTACATACTAGGCTTTTGGGTTTTTAATTTTTTAATTTTTTTTAAAAATTATTATTGTTTAAGTGTTTTTACCAAATTAAAATAGTGCTTTTTGGATGCCTGGATGTCCTCATGCAGGAAAACCTGCAAACGAGAAGCCGTTTTTGTATAAGATTTTTAGCCATGCAGGTTGGCACGAGACGTGTTTTTGCAATGTGTTCTGTGCAAGTGCTCGCACCACAGAGATGAGCTAATTACAGTAACCTTACACCATTCCTATCTAAAACTTCTGAGTTTTTATAAGTTGGGCCCATTTGCGTTTGAATGTGTGCTTCTCTCCATATATAAGGCATTCTGTCTCCTCCGCTGACCAAAATAACCCTTTCTCTGCCTTCATAAAAACTTGAAAAAGAAGTGACCTGACAAGTTTAAATCCAGTCATGTTACTAGCATACACACATGATACAGGCCATACCAGGGTTCTGTTGAAGCGAGCCCTGGGACACCATTTTTAAGAGGACCAGGGTACCGAAATCTCAGGACAAATGGCCCGGAGTCCAAAAAACCGCAAGTGTGAATGTTGGTATTGTCTTAATCCTTTGCTGGAATTCTGTTTGTAACTTGCGTGTCTCCACGTGCCTTTAGCTGCTCCTGGAGCCTCAGGCGAGTGGCAGAGTTGTTGTACTGATGGGCTCTACATCTGACATGGCTCACTGTGAGAGGATTCGTAAAGCTTGCGACTCGTACGGAATCTCCTGCCATCTCCGAGTCACCTCTGCGCATAAAGGCCCTGATGAGACACTCCGCATCAAATCTGAATATGAGGGTAAGACAAAGGAAAATAACGTGTGCAGAAACCGGGTTCTAGCAGTTTACTTAAGGCTTAATACAGGGTAATACAGGGTAATACAGGGTGTCCCAAAAGTCTCCACACTTAGGGGACTATGTTTTCCACCACAACGTCGGTGGTGCCTTCGTCAGTGGATGTTCATGGACGTCCACTTCTCCAGTCTTTTTGAATTTGTTAATAAGTTTAGCAACAGTGTCATGTGTGATGTGCTTGCCATGTTCCCTGTTAAAGTCCATCGCAACCTTGTGACAGCTTCCCGATCCAGCCATGAGACTGAGTTCAATACATTCTTCTTTTGTCAAAGGCATTCTTAAAGGCTATCTGAAAATTATAATATAAAGTAAGTATGAAACATTTTGGAAGACATTTTACTGAAGTGTTCATTTCCCCTATGTATGGAGACTTTTGAGACACCCTGTAGTTTAATGTCTAAGTTACCAATTTGAGTTTTTAATAGAACATGCACAAGTGAAGTGAATCACAGTCGCAGTAAGAATTCCCAATCTTATGTATTACTGTGCTTTTATTTCCTCAGGTGATGGTGTCCCCACCATTTTTGTAGCCGTTGCAGGAAGGAGTAACGGTTTGGGTCCTGTGATGTCAGGAAACACAGTTTACCCTGTCATTAATTGTCCTCCTGTTACGTCTGACTGGGGTGCTCAGGACATCTGGTCATCTTTACGCATGCCCAGTGGTAAGGATTCATCTGCTGTATTTGTTCAAGGTACTTTAAGGGCACTAGGGGGGGTCCCTGGAGGACTAATGGTTAGGCCTTGGCGCTCTCACCGCCGCGGCCTGGGTTCGAGTCCCGGCCGGGGAACAAACCCCAGCCACTGGGGTAGCACACGACAGTGCACTCCCAGGGCCGGTCCCAAGCCCGGATAGAAATTGGGGAGGGTTGTGTCAGGAAGGACATCCGGCATAAAAATTGTGCCAAATCAAAAGCAGAATCAAGCAGAAGTGCGTTACCTTAGTGCTAAGACACATACATACTGAGCTCTGTCCTTCTATAACAAAGTTCCGTGTTATTACAAGACAATATCAATAAGCAAAAAGGTTAATGTGCACAGCTAATGTTGTGCAATCATCCTGACAGGGAGCATTTTTAAAATGGTTCCATGTTTTGGTACACAAATAACAAATAATAATTTGCAATCTGGAAGTATCAGTACGAAGAGAAGGAGCCTACAAACCTGTTTTCATTTGGTGTGACACTTTCCCTGCTGCTGCTTGCTGTAGATCTGATAATCCAATATCGTGGCATAATCTGAGTGTGAAAGCATGGCTCAGTGAGTATGAAGACGTATGACCGCATGATGAGGCAGGATGTCCTCATGACCTAAAAGCTAGCTTTGTTTTCAGAATCAGCACATGGATGTGTTAAACTATTGTTTCATTGGCTATCCCACTGCACTAGCTGAGTAAGTGCTGCATTAACCAGTACATTCTGCAGTCTGTCACATTTGATCGGCTAAGCAGAATGATTTAGATTTAAAATGTGCAAGCAAATTAACTCGAGCAGATTTTAGAAAGTAGAGTAGGAAGCAATGAGAGAAAAAACTGCAACAGTATGAAGTGCTTAGCAGTGGCCAAATTGAATTTTTCCTGAATTGTGGCTGATCTGTGCATCATCTGGTGGGGACGAGTGTTCTGCAGTGTTGTTAGTTTGTTGGCTCTTCCAGCTTTAATTCCATTTTAAATTTGCCCTAAGTGGTACACTACACATGTGAGTGGTATGGATTAAGTCACTTGTTTATGCTTTTTCTAGCAGATGCAGTACATTTTAAGGCTTGGCTTTAGGTGTTAGTCAGGTTTGCGGTTTTTTGTTTGTATGTGTACCTTGCCTTAACGTGCCTTTCTCAGTTGCCAAATTACTCCTCCACCCATTCTTTAACATTCTCTCCTCTCTCCTTCAGGTCTGGGCTGTTCTACGGTTCTGTCTCCAGACTCAGCTGCCCAGCATGCTGCTCAGATCCTGGGCCTGACCGATCACTTGGTGTGGGCCAAACTGCGTGCCTCCATGCTCAACACCTGGATCTCTCTGAAGCAGGCTGACAAGAAGCTTCAGCAGTGCAACATCTGAACACACAGCACTTCTGTTTACCCTGAGCCATTCCACCCTTTTAACCATTCCATAACACATGACTACAGCATTCAGTTTCAGATTATTGAGGCTTATGATCTAGTGCTGAGTCTGAATAATCTTGTTTGTAGATGAAACTAATAAATAGATTTACAGAAAACATTTATGTGGACTATTGCTTTACACAAATAAAACAGAACTGTACAAGACTGTCTTCCTTTTTTTTTTTTAAATCAGGAATGGGATTTGTCCTTAATGCAAGTTGCAGAGACACAAGTCTGAATCCTCACGGATTTTATCATGAGCTACTTGTCATTGGCCAACCATGATTAATTGTGTTGTATGAATGATTGTGCTGGCTTCAGGTTTATTGATAATTATGGGGATTTTAGCTACTATTAATGTTCAACTCTAAAATAGAGGGGGAAAATCCATTTCTGAAATTAACAGGAGAAAAAGTAATAAATAATCCAACGATGCACAGGTTTTAACTTCCTTTTTTTTCTTTTGAAGAAATTATCTACATTTTCAGTATTAGCATCTGACCACAGGGTGCTATTGGCTGGATACAATCATACCAACAGCACACACACACACACACACACTAATCATGTCAGTGACACTGCTGTGCTGAGAAAGAGCCACCATCCAAATAATACCTCGTCCGTGGTGGTCACTTTTCAGTCATGGACAAGGTTGACTAGAGGGGGCTGACAAACAGATTAACACATGGTAAATGTATACTATACCATTCAAATGTAATGATATAGTATACATTTACTATCTGTGCAAGGTAGGTGTACCGAATAAACTGGGAACTCAGTGTATAATACTAGGGTGTTTTTCACCGTATTAACACACTGCAAAAAGTGAATCTTGAATATAAGTAAACAATAAATAAATTCTCTGCCAATGCAATAAGACATCCTGAAATTGAAAAAAAAAAGCCCATAATGTTCTAATTATTTAATTAAAATCCCTAACTAATAATCTCATAAGAAATATTAAATAAATTTTAATATATTATTTAATATATTATTTACAGTGCAGCTTTACAGGAATAACATGTTCTCGTGTTGAAAATCACCACGTCATTGTTTTCAAAGTACGCCCTTCACCTCTAAAGATTTCTATATGAATGGTGTAAAAGACATTGTAGAAAAAAATGATTTTAAAATGAGAGGAGAAAGTGAGCGTCCAGGTATAGGGTGTATCTAAAACAGGCTAATTCTAAATGATGCTAAGTAATAAAGGTATTTGACTTTGACAGTCTTCCAATATTATTATTATTATTATTATTATTAAGTGCCTAAGGTCAATGGGGCTAATTTATTAAATAAACACTGGTGAACTGTTTATTTTTTAAGGAAATCTATTAAATATAACAAATTTATGTCATCACTATGTACTGCCCTGCTGTAACTATATTTAGCTTTTTTCTTTCTTTCTTTCTTTCTTTTTTTTTTTTTTACCTAACTGCAACAAAGCTAATGTACATAATTAAAGGATAACTTGAAAAATACATCTATACTTCTTTTTTTTCTAGGTGTTTCTAGCTAGTTTCAGCTAGAAACACCTCATTTGCCATTTCAGTCACACCCATAGTGATCCTGAAGGTATGCCCTCTTCGCCCCACCCATCTAGACACACCTAGAATCAGGAAGTCAGTTGAGAAAGAGCGCTTCAACTCTGCTCTCTCTGATGTTAGTGAAATGGCTGAGGACAGTAATATTGCAGTGGACCATCTTCAGTTCAGCTGTTCAATCTGCCTGGATTTGCTGAAGGATCCTGTAACTACTCCATGTGGACACAGCTTTTGTATGGTGTGTATTAATGACTTTTGGGATCAGCCTCTTCAGAAGGGGGTATACAGCTGCCCTCAGTGCAGAGAGACCTTCATGCCGAGACCTGTCCTACGTAGGAATAATGTCATGGCTGAAGTGGTGGAGAAGCTCAAGTGGAAAGACCTAAGCGGCGCTTGTCCTACTCGTTATAGCTCAGAATCGGGAGACGTGGAGTGTGACATCTGTTCTGAGAGCAAAGAAAAGGCTGTCAGGTCCTGTCTGGTGTGTATGGCTTCTTTCTGTAAGACTCATCTCAAACCTCATTATGAATCTCCTGTTTTTAAGAAGCATAAGCTAGTCCAGGCATGCGAACAACTGCAAGACAAAATCTGTTCTCGTCATGACAAACTGATAGACTTCTACTGTCGAACAGACCGGACATTCATTTGTGCATTGTGTATGATAGATGAACATACAGGCCACAATACGGCATCGGTTGCTTCAGAAAGAACTGAAAAACAGGTAAGAGGTGCATTCTGTGACTCTGTAAGAAACTGTAATCTGATATGAGATGTTCGGATAGACGTGTTAACCCTTGTGTTGTCTTAACTAACACCTAAAGCCAAGGGTCAAAAATGACCTGCCGCTATGTTTAACAGCAGAGAAAACGAGTGGCGTCCACTGATTAAATGCAGTCTTTCTACACTGTAAAGAGGAAAAACCCAGATATTCATAATGTTTGTGATGAATGACAGGTTGTTTCTTCATGAAAAATAGATTTCAGGTTTAAAATTCAATTAAGCTGCTTTATTTTAGTGGGTTAGTGAAGGTGGGTCATTTTTTACCCTTAGGACAAGGGGAGTATACATAATGTTAAGACTACACCAGGGTTAAATTTAGCAGGGACAGCGGTCAACACCCACAATCCTGTTTTTTTTTTTTTTTTTTGTAATGCATGTTGCACAAGTGGCTTGTTTGGTTGCTGGGTGACAGTTTTATTACTCTCCCTATTCCATACATGCTCTTTACAAATCTTAATCATCATCTTCTTCGGACCACAGAAGCAGATAAGGGACATGCAGAGGAAATCCCAGCAGAGAATCCTGGAGAAGGAGAAGAAACTGCAAGACCTTAAACAGGCTGTGAACACTCTTAAGGTAGGTACTAATCCGAGAACTGCCGGAGCGTTTAATTTCAGTCAGTCCTTCCCTGTAAATATGAGCCAAAGAGGTTGAGAGGCTGGAACTCAAGCATTCTTCCCCTACCAGAGCTCTTCACAGGCAGCGGTGGAGGAAAGTGAGAGAATCTTTAATGAGCTGCTTCTCTTCATTGAAGAAAAGTGTTGTGAGGTGACCGAACTCATCAGAGCTCAGGAGAAAACTGAACTGGATCAAGCTGTGGGACTGCAGGAGCAGCTGGAGCAAGAGATTGCTGAACTTAAGAAGAGAGACACTGAGCTGGAGCTGCTATCAGACACAGAGGATCATGTGTATTTCCTCCAGGTAGGACCTGAAAAGTTAGTTTCTACATTTTTTGTGGAAGTTCAACCTCTGTTGTAAATATCAAGCGTATGAGGTTTGTCATGTAAAAGTAATAATGATATAATAACTCTTCCCAACCCTAATGTACAGTAGAACATTCTGTAATGTTGCCACCCTAACACACAGTCTAACACACCCATATCTCCTAGTCCGATGTTATTTCCACAGTAATTAACTTATAGCTTTATTTGTGGTTTCAATATAGAAGTTCCAGACTGTCTGCTCCACTTCTAAAGCTAAGGACTTACCCAGGATGACTATTAATCAACATATTTCATTTGATGGCGTGAGGAAATGTCTCTTGGACCTGAAAGAACAATTTGAGGAATTCTGCAAAGATAAATTCAACAAAATCAATCCAAATGGTAAAAGAGAAAATGTCCAACCTCATAACATACTAATAAACAATCCATTTACTGTATATGATATAGTCTTTCTTTACATGTGTCTATAATGATGGTGTAGACAAAAAATACATTTCTATCATCTGCTTCCTCTTCGATTTACACACTTAATCAAAATGAATATACACAGGTTCATGTGACTCCAAGGATAGGTCACTTTATTAGACACACCTACCTTGTACTGTAGGTCTACCATGTAGGTAGTACAGCTCACAGTGTGTTTTCCTCATCCTCCTGCCCTTCCGCTATGTCAGGTTTTGGCCACACGGCTGCTGTTGGCTGGAAAGGTTTAATTGCTAGATTATTCTCAACACAGCAACACTGCTGTTCTTGATACACTTACATCAATGCCACATACACTATATTGCCAAAAGTATGTGGTCACCTGACCATCATACCCATATGTGTTTTTTGAACATGCCATTCCAAATTTATTCCCCCTTTGCAGTTATAATAAGCTCCACACTAGATTTTGGAGTGTGGCTGTGGGGATTTGTGTTCATTCAGCTACAAGAGCATTAGTGAGATCAGGCACTGATGTTGGTGAGGAGGTCTGGGGTTCAGTCGGTGATCCAGTTCATCCCAAAGGTGTTCAGTGGGGTTGAGGTCAGGGCTCTGTGCAGGACACTCGAGTTCTTCCACTCCAACCTTCACACACCATGTCTTCATGGAGCTCGCTTTGTGCACAGGGGCATTGTCATGCTGGAACAGGTTTGGGCCTCTTAGTTCCAGTGAAGGGAAACTGCAATACTACACCATTCAAAGTCATCCATTTACAATTGTGTGCTTCAAACTTTGTGGCAATAGTTTGAGGAAGGCCCACATTTGGGTGTGATGGTCAGGTGTCCACAAACTTTTGGCCATATAGTGTACATACCATGTCAGTGTCAATAATGATAAAAAATATGGGCACTCATGATCCTTTGGTGGCCCCCTTTTAATGGATGGACTGATTTATTGTTATAGAAACAGATGGACTATGGTAACTAGTTGTCTACCTATGGATCTATATGATAGGTTTACCAAATACAATGGCCAGTGAGTTTATATATTATATATTTGATATTGAGACATGTATTGCATCCTGTATGTTTTATTTTCACTAGTTTTGAATTACACTAGATGTTGTCTATAATGTCATTGCTTATATATTTGCCTCTATATCTTACTAGTTGCCAAAATTCAGATGATTTTACCCTGTGAACCAAAGACCAGAGAGGAATTTCTCCAGCGTAAGTGTAAAAATTCTTATTTTTTTTTTTAGTACAACAATTTTTATTAACATAGAACAAAAAATAAATTTAAAAAATAAATATATGTATATATAATGTTTGAATTTTTTTTTTTCAATGTTCTTTAGATTTTTGTCTCTTGACCCTGGACCCCAACACGGCAAACGAGGCACTGTGGCTTTCTGAAAACCACAGGAAAGTGTCACGCAGTGGGAAACTAAACCTGTACCCTAGTCATCCGGAGAGATTCGATGGTTATGGTCAGGTGCTGTGTAAACAGGGTGTATGTGGACGCTGTTACTGGGAGGTTGAATGGAGCAGGGGTGGATGGGTGTACGTCTCAGTCTCGTATAAAGGGATCAGCAGGAAAGGACGTGGTAAGGAATGTTGGTTTGGACACAACGCTCAGTCCTGGAGTCTGGAGTGCAGTTCCACTCTGTCGTTCTGGCACAACGACATTCAGACAAAGATCTGTGGCCCATTGTCCTCCAGAATCGGAGTGTATTTAGACCACAGTGCAGGAACTCTGTCTTTCTACAGCGTCTCAGACACAATGACTCTCCTATACAGAGTCCAGACCACGTTCACTGAGTCACTCTACCCTGGTTTTTGGGTCAATGCACTTGCAACCGCTAAGTTGTGTTACTCTGTAGAATGACAAAAACACATTAGAATGTTGTCATTCTGAATATGTGTTATGAGAAATGTGTTATGCAGTTGTGTAACTGATTGCACATGGTTTGTATTTTATTACTGGGATTATGAAATCAGTACTTTTCAGTAAGTACTGTGGTGGGTCAGTGGTTAAGGTTCTGGGCTACTGATTGGAAGGTTGTGAGTTCAAATCCTGATGCTGCCCCTGCTGGGCCCTTAAACAAGATGGCTCAGTTTAATAAAAGTGCCTGTTACATGAATAAATGTAATTAACATAAGAACAAACCAATTTAAATATTTTTGCTATAAAATAATATTTTAAAAAAATAATGACAATATAATAGATATTTATTTCTTTTTGAATGTAAACTTTCAAAAAATTGAAATTACCAATTCAGCAAGTAGAAATAGTTTTATGTTTTATGATAATATTTATGCTGACAGAGAATCTGTTTTATGTCTGTGATACGGCACACTTATGAAAGTGTGTGTGTGTGTGTGTGTGTTTAGCCATTAAGCCATTTTATTCATGTAAGTAGAACATGTGTAGGGTTTTTATATGTAACCAGATAAAATTAAAACGTTTCATTCGTTCATTCTAGTATCATTAAAACTGATGCTTTAAGAGAAATGTACTGGCCTCTGTAACATTTCAACATGATCCAAATTAATGTATTAACCTGTTCGGAAACTTCTCAGCAAGGTCCATCCTGCTTGTAAAATATTAAGAAATAAGACTAGGATTAAGGTGTTTTCTTGCTTAATCAATAACAGAGGAATCAAAAATCTGGCTGCCACCATTGCCGACAACAGGTTACACTCCAAAACAACAGAGAAGTGAAGAAAGCATCCAGAAAGCAATGGGATTGAGCAAGAAAGAAGACAAAGGTGGATTTACAGCACTGGAGAAGGCTGAGAGCAGCCGAAAACTGGTGCTGAGCTCACTCCTGCTTCTGCTTAATATCTGATTACTCTGCTTGAGAGGTTATTGTGTAATTTGTTATCCTCATAAAAATATGTTATCCTCCCAACCTGTGATATTACAACACTTATTATAACACTTAGACGTCTGCCTGTGTCAAGCCTTGTGTGTTTACTTATTAGAAAGCAATTTGAAATCTCAGTAGAAAGTACAGTATATAGTTTTGTTCTGGATTTTTTTGGTACCAGAGTGACCCCAATGCCTTTGACGGCCCATGACAGGGCACAGAAGTATAGGATATCATTTTGCAATATGAGTAGAAGAAAAAAATTCAGATTTTTTTTTTCACCTTTTTTTATTGATTTAGCTATTTATACAGTCACACTAGAAACTATGTTAGTCATATAGCCATATCTTGTCAAAACAATACAGTCAGTCAACTGAATTCTTTTTCTTTGGAGTGATTATGCAGGAATAAAACATTTCTGTCACTGAGTTAACTCCAGGGGGCGCAGGATTCACAAGACCATACTGTGTACATGGTCTGATATTCAATATTAATGAAAAAACTCAGCACAAGCAAAAAATAAAATAAAATAATAATCTGTATTTCTTGGCTCAAAACTTTTGAAAGATCTAACATCTCTACTCTTACGTATAATTTTATTGATTTAAAAAACTTCAAATTCCTTTATATATATATATATATATATATATATATATATATATATATATATATATATATATATATATATAAAGCAATTTTGAGACACATTAGCTTTTCTTCACTTTCGTTTTTAATAAAAGGCACAGAGGTGAATGAGGTGGAAATCTTCCTGCTATATTAAGGTCTTACAGGAAATGGTATGTGCTGTGCACACAGTTTTTGGTTTCACTTTGCTAGATGAATAGGCTCCTCCTAGCCATTTCAGAGAAAACGAAACTGATAAGAAAGCTGCTTTGCATTCATTCTTTCTCTCGATCAGCCTCTGAGAGCAGTAAAATGGCAGAAGCCAGTATTTCAATAGATCAGGAGCATTTTAGTTGCTCAATCTGTCTGTATCTACTGAAGGAGCCAGTGACTACTCCATGTGGACACAGTTTCTGCATGGTGTGTATTAATGGGTTTTGGGATGAAGAAGCTCAGAAGAAAGTCTACAGCTGTCCACAATGCAGAGAAACATTTGCTCCAAGACCTGTCCTTCGCAAAAGCAATATGCTGACCGAGATTATTGGCATACTGCAGAAGACCGAACAGGAAACATCTTTTGCTCAAGCTTTAAATATCATTTCCCTTGAAGCTCAGGATGTGGAGTGTGATTCCTGCATCGGTGTCAAAGAGAAAGCTGTGAAGTCCTGCCTGACATGCCTGGCTTCATACTGTGATACACATGTTCGGGCTCATCACGAATCTCCTGCTTTCAAGAAGCACATGCTTATCACAGCCCTGAGTAACCTCCAGGAGAAAACATGTGCTCAACATAACAAGCTTCTTGAAGTTTTCTGCCGCACGGATCAGAGAGTGATCTGCTACCAGTGTTCGATGGACAAACACAAAGATCATGATACAGTCCCAGTTCAAGATGAGTGGATGGAAAAAAAGGTATGTGATTAAAATGTTATTTCTGTTTAATACAGGTATAAAAATGCCTATCTGTGTGTGATTGCAAACTGCTTTATAATTACAAAAAAGTAGAGTAGTAGAGATTGATTAAAGTTTGGCCTTTGTACCCTTAATTAAAGGTGACTGAATAAGTTTTTCATTAACAGAAGTACTTTGGGGATCTGCAACAAAAATATCAGAATAGACTTGAGAGCAGAGAGAAGACATTGCTGGAGCTAAAGGATGTGATAGAAGCTTACAAGGTAAGTATAACAAATTTCTCCCATTTACCATGCAGTAGTTATAGCACATGAGCCCCAAACTCTCAAATTCTCATCCTACTTAGAAAACAAATCAGAAGAGACTTGGTCTTACAGGCTGATTTCCTCAAAAGACTTTCATTACTGATTATTAGATTTTGTCCTAATAATAATAATCTCTTGTTTAAAATCTCCCAAAGATTTTGGTCATCTAAAGTAACGAAGTAACAGTAGCAAAAGTAAAAGCACAAAATATAAAAAGTAATGTGTTGTATTTTCACTCCACTTCTTCATTTTCATGTTCATTTAAACTGCTTGATTATGGAGCACAAAAACTATATTTAAGAAATGTCACACAAGCAAGAGTGAGGATATAATGAATATTGGCAGACTGTGATTCGGCCTTTTTTGCTCCGCGAATGAAAATAGATCCTGAAGAACCTGTCGGCTAGATAGCTTACTCACAATGATTTGTACAATCCCGTTAAAGGTGGAACTGGCTTCCCTTCTTCCTTTTTCTTCATCTTCATCTGACAAGCTTTTATATTTTAAGTCAGAAGTTATATTCACGAAAAATGTAATGTTTGTCATGTCCACTGCCACTAACTCTATGTAGTAACAGTTTCAGTGATAAAAATGAAGTGATACAAACAGTGAAGCATCCCAGTGCAGTTATACTAAATATAAGCACTTTTGGAATAATGCTTGTCCAATCAAATTAGGGCCAGAACTAACTGTTGTATAAAACATCTTTATCAGAGGTGGTACCAAGTCATTGTTCTGCAAGTCACAAGTAAGTCTCAAGTCGTGGCATTCAAATCACAAGTCAAGTCCCAAGTCAGGTTACAAGACCTTAACTTTAAGTTTTGAGTCCTAAACAAGTCATAATGCTTTTTTATTTATTTATTTTTTTTTACCAAATTTAAGACAAGAGTAATAATTAGTATAGTAAATTTATGCAAATCATGCAGGCTTTTTAAAATTAGTGTTCATCACTTTCTAGGCAAACATTATAACTCAATGGAAATATAAGGGTATTTGAGAGATGCATAACTACGACTACAGTACCTTGCAAAAGTCTTAGGCACATGCAAAGAAATGCTGTAGAGCAAAGATGCCTTCAAAAATAATGAAATTAAATGTTTCTACATAAAAAAAAAATACTATAAAGAGCAGTAAATAGTAATAAATGAAACAAAGTCAATATTTGGTGTGACCTTCTCTTTAAAAAAAAAAAAAAGTAGTCTCAGGTACAATTAGTGCAGTTTTATAAGGAAATGAGCTGTAAGTGTTACTGAGCATCTTGCAGAAGCAGCCACAGGTCTTCTGGAGACTTTGACTCTCACACTTGCTTCTTATTTTTGCAGCAAAACCCAGCAGCCTTCATTATGGTTTTTTGTCTGAAAAGTGTCTCTTATGTAATCTGCTGCTTTCTTTACTGACATACAAACTTTTTTCTGTAACATTTAATTTTGTGCTGGAAAACTAATGTTTGGAATCTAAAATGTTTTTGTACTCAAGCCTTGGGATTAGCTTGAATGAACAAGTGTGACTTAATAAAAAAAAAATTAACTTAAAAAAAAGAAAAAAGTCAAGCTGTGAAAAAGAAGCAGTATTTCATTGTATTTTGAAATGAAAAAAAGTTTTTTCATTCACACCAGACCTATCATTTCCTCTGCTTTCTGTACTGTTTTGTCTACTGATACATGGAGATACCTGAAAGGAACATAAAAGCAGAAAAACCCTGCCATGAAGATAAAATTTTTTGTAACAAACTTGATGTAGGCCAATTTGAACACTGACCTGTATGTCAGAGAAACACTTTGCAGATCCCAGCTCTGATACTGACTCACTAAAATTGCACGTTTGTGTGTATAAGAGAGAGAATGCGAGTCTTACGATGTGTAAGCTCTATGAGGCATCGCATTTGCAAAAGACCAAATTAGCCGAAAGTCTGTCAGTCATTTGCACACGATGTGGACGTAGTATCACGGCTGAAAAAACTTTCCACCAGAGGCAGGCAGCAAATGTAAAAGTAAAGGGCAATCTAGCATAACATTTACATTTATGGCATTTGGCAGAAGCCCTTATCCAGAGCGACTTACCAAAGTGCTTTGAAGTCTATCAAAAAATACATTCTGATACTGGATCACTAGGTCACAAACTAGGAACACCATCAGTCCAAAAACTCTGTTGGAGGTAATAAACAAGCACTCAGACAATACTTTTTTTTTTTTAACATTCACTTAGTACCTATAATACAGCTGCATGCAGATTTTGAGCTAATTTTTTATGGCTAACAGATTGTATGTCATCATATGTCTTTGAAGCCTTTTCTGAATTAGCCAGCATTATTTGTACAAAAAGCTAATAAACAGCATTGCTTTTTTTTTATACAATTTTGTTAGGGTTTGCACAGATTTGTCTTTTCCATCTTCAAGGCAATTAATCAGTTAATTGAAATAATCAGGCTCATCATCAAATATAACATACTAGATCAGCCCTGCAGAATATGAGGTAGAGTATCCTTATGAGGTTTATTTCATTTAGTTTGGATCATACAGTTGTTTCCAGTTAGTACAATCAAAAATGCTGAGGTACCACATCTGGCCGAGACTTGGGTGTTTGCAATTTAAGACATTTCCAAAGAAATTAGGATTTATACTGAATAAGGCCCAAAATAAGCCCCAAACTACCCTAAGAAAACTAAGGCAAACTGGTCTAATGCAATAAATCCCCCTCCCCCCCACTGTCTTTTGCTCCATTTGCAGCGCTCTGCACAGGAAGCAGTGGAGGACAGTGACAAAGTCTTCGCTGAGCTGCTCCTCTCTATTGAGAAAAGACGATCTGAGGTGACTGAACTGATCAGAGCTCAGGAGAAAGCTGAACTGGCTCAAACTGCAGAAGTAATAAAGCAGCTGGAGCAGGAGATTGCTGACCTTAAGAGAAGACAAGCTGAGCTGGAAAAGTTGTCACAGACCACCGGATATGTCCATTTCCTCCAGGTAACATTAAAAGTCTTATTAAGGTGTTGAACCACCATCAGTGCTTCACAGCACAAGTTCTACAATTATCTGGAACTGTACTGCAGGAATGAACACCATTCTTCCAAAAGATATTCCCTCATTGGGTTTTGATGATTGTGGTAGAGAGCACAGTCTAACACTTCAATCCAAAATCTCTCATATGTGTTCAGTTGGGTCGAGATCTGATGACTGCAAAGGCCAAAGCATATGATTTACATCATTTACATACTCATTAAACCATTCAATGAGCCTCAGGCCCTGTGGATGGAATGTTGCATCATATCATAAAGGTGATCAGTCAGAATTATACTGTATTGATTTGTAGTGACCCTCCTTCCCTCTAAGGCGTATCCGACCCAGGTTCTTATATGGCCCATCAAATGAATTTAGAATCTGTGTTCTAAATTAAATTCATTTTATGGACTGGAATTGAATTGAATTGAAAAAAGATATGTCTATCTTTATCTCCTTATTGCAATAGGGGCAAAATAGAGCAATCAAGTTCCATGAACTCAGCTACTGACAAGATGTGTTAATGATTAATGTGCAAGCTAAACATTAAATGCTGTAACCATGCCTCTTTCTAAAGAAGTACACTACATGGCCAAAGGTTTGTGGACACCTGACCATCACATCCAAATGTGGGCCTTACCAAAACTGTTGCCACAAAGTTCAAAGCATGACAATGCCCATGTACACAAATCAAGGTCCATGAAGACATGATGTGTTAAGGTTGGAGCTTGAGTGCACAGAGCCCTGACCTCAACCCCACTGAACACCTTTGGGATGAACTGGAACACCGACTGAACCCCAGACCTCCTCACCAACATCAGTGCCTGATCTCACTAATGCTCTTGTAGCTGAATGAACACAAATCTCCACAGCCACGCTCCAAAATCTAGTGGAAAGCCTTTTCAGAAGAGTGGAGCTTATTATAACAGTGAAGGGAGAATAAATCTGGAATGGGATGTTCAACAAGCACATATGGGTGTGACGGTCAGGTGTCCACATACTTTTGGCCATATAGTGTAATTTATGGGTTTCACAGCAATGGGGATGAATACTTTAGCAATTACTTTTTAAATTTTTATTTGTAAATATTTTTTGCAAATTTTTACTTTTTTTTTCTATTTTTTTTATTTTTTACTATTTTTAAGGAATTGCAGACTGTTCATCAGTTTTGTAGGTGATATATGTACATGTTCAATACATTTCTACATTCAGAATGCACCTTTCAGATAAATTGACTTGTTTGTATGTATGCCCTTAGGGCACAAATTTTTTTATTTTTATTTTTTTACTTAGAAATGAAGATGAGTGAGTGTGAAGCATTTGACACTATGGAAAAGCACTAACATATTAGAAGTGGTATAATTTGCTCTGAACACTTTGCTTAAATTTTAATCTTTCTCTTTCTCTCTGTATTAGAGATTTCAGTTCCTGAGTCCTGAACTGGAAACTGCTGACACTTTTAAGGTTGATTTCAATCGCCAGTGGTCATTTGAGAATTTTAAGAAATCTATAATCCAACTAAAAGAGGAAATAGAAGACTTCTGCAAGGAAAAGGTTGAGAAAGTTTCTGAAAATGGTGAGTATTTGAATATTGCAAGATATTTTGGACACAAATAGACATTCTATATGACCAAACGTTTGTGGACACCTGACCAGCACAGCCACAAACTTGAAGCACATACTTGTCTAGAATGCCTTTGTATGCTGTAGCATTAAGTTTTCACTGGAACTAAGGAGCCAAAGTCAAACCTGTTCCAGCATGACAATGCCCCTGTGCAGAAAGTGAGGTCCATAAAGATATGGTGTGTTAAGGTTTGAGTGGAAGAACTTGAGTGTCCTGCACAGAGCCCTGACTTGGACACCTTTGGGATGAACTTGAATCCCGAGTGCACATCAGGCCTCCTCACTCGACATCACTAATGCTCTTGTGGCCGAATGAACACAAATCCCCACAACCATGCTCCAAAATCTAGTGGAAAGCCTTCCTAGAAGAGTGGAGGTTAACTCCATATTAATGCCCATGGTTTTAGAATGGGATGTTCATCAAGTACATACTTTATGGTTGTAATGATCAGGGGTCCACATACTTTTGGCCATATAGAGTATATTTAATACACATGTATAGGCTAATATGTAAAAGAACTGATTGTAAACATTTCATATTTTGTACAATCCTTCTTCATGGGCCTGATACTTTTTTTTTTATTATTTCAGCAGTGACCTTTGACCAGATCATTATAATGCCTGAGCCAGAAACCAGAGAGGAATTCCTGAAATGTGAGTTTCATTTGTGTAATTGCTGATAAATTCATCAGAGATTGAAATTAAAATCTGGTTATATGTCGTATGGATTACAATAAGCTGTCAGTTTTGGGAATAATATAGCCTTCAAAATGTAGTGCTTTAAAATGCACCCTTAAACAGGCAGTGTGCACCACAAGATACGTTCTCTTTGGCAACCTGTAGGAGGCAAAATTTTCACCAAATACTCTTCTCATTTAAAAAAAGGTTTGGTCTCTTTGGAGTATCTGGGTCACATGACTTGGTTCAAGTTACCTGAGATCATTTAGCCAGCCGGACAGAAACCATCATGGACGCCAAGGTGCAGAAGATGCTGTGCATACGGTAAGTAATTATACATTAATCATATTTATTTTCAGTAAAATAATAATATAAAACTCTTAATACCAATTATGAACATTGTCTTTACATGCTGATGAAAAAGAATAGTTCACTTGTTGTTCACAATGTTATTTAGCAAATTTTGAAGTGTACGTATCCCCTGAGATACGTTGCCAGATTAGGGGAAGAAAAAAGTTTCATCCACAATATTGAGAATATGTGTATTTTGAGTTTCTAAATGAAGCAGAGCACTACAGAGAGAATAAACGATGCTACTAAATTCTTCCAGTCTTTTAGGATACATTTTTAAAATATTTACTAAAAATATTTCCTAATCACTGGCCTAGAGTCTACATTACATTGAAAAAAGAATATATGAGTTTTTTTAAAACTGTGTGTGTGTGTGTGTGTGTGTTAATTTCTGGAGGAGATCTGGAAATAAGTGCCTTTACATTTTTCCAGACCTGTGCCAAAACCCTGTACATGATGTCATGAAATACTTTTAGTAAAAATCAACAACATTGTATCCTAAAAGACAGGAAGGATTCACTAGCATCATTCATGCTTTTTGTAGTGTTTCATAACAGCCTAAATTCTGAATTCTACTAGATCTAAGAAAAAATAGTTAATCCACAATACTGAGAATGTGTATTTTGCGTTTTAAAATGGAGCAGCGCCGGTCTTAGCACAGTTGGTGCCCTAGGCAAGCTGGTCTGGAAAAGTGTAAAGGCACTTATTTCCAGATCTCTTCCAGAAATTAACACACACACACACACACACAAATAAATAAATAAATATATATATATATATATATATATATATATATATATATATATATATATATATATATATATATATTCTGTTTTCAATGTAATGTAGACTCTAAACCAGTGATGAGGAAATATTTTTAGTAAATATTTTAAAAATGTATCCTAAAAGACTGGAAGAATTTAGTAGCATCATTTATTCTCTCTGTAGTGCTCTGCTTCATTTAGAAACTCAAAATACACATATTCTCAATATTGAACCTTTTTACTTCCCCTAATCTGGCAACGTATCTCAGGGGATACGTACACTTCAAAATTTGATAAATAATATTATGAACAATATGTGAACTATTTTTCTTCATCAGCATGTAAAGACAATGTTCATAATTGGTATTAAGAGTTTTATATTATTGTTTTACTGAAAATAAATATGATTAATGTATAATTACGCGTCCATGATGGTTTCTGTCCGGCTGGCTAAATGATCTCAGGTAACTCGAACCAAGTCACATGACCCAGATACTCCAAACAGACCAAAATTTGATAAATGAGAAGAGTATTTGGTGAAAACTTTTACTCTTGTCCCCTGCATGTGTTATGTGTTTGTTTGTGTGTATCTGTCTGTTTCTTTATTAAACCCATTCAAAGTTCAGTGCAATTTACTTTGGCTGCTCCTACATTTTTAAAAATGCAAGGAAAATACGCATTTATTGTTACTTTTGAGGGTCTTGGGATTGAGGATTGATAGTTGCGATTCACTAGAGTTGGATGGATTTTGTTGCATACTTTAATTTAAAAAAATAAATTGAATAAATATGTATGGCATGTTAAAAAAAAGGTGAAAGACAGAAGCTCAAAACTTTGGTTTATTTTCAACATTAAGTAAAACATAAAAAATATACAATGTACTGTACATAATTTTTTTAATGTGTTAATATCTGTGATATGTGTTACTTAAGGCCAACTGAGTTAAAAAGTAACATGAAATGATTTTTTACTTTTCATTTTCCACTGCCTGTTTAAGGGTTCTTAAACTATCTTTTAAAAAATTTCATGCTCATTTAACTTACAGTAAGTGTTATGTCATTCTCATTTTATTTTATTGTTCTTTATCATATTTCCAGATTCTTGTGAGCTATCTCTTGATCCCAACACAGCAAACTATAACCTTGGGCTGTCAAATGATGACACGCATGTGACATGTGATAATAAACCCTATAAATACCCTGATCACCCTGAGCGATTTACATTCTGGCAACAAGTGCTCTCTAAGCAGAGTGTGCCTCCGCGTAGTTACTGGGAGACTGAGGCAGATGGTGAAAATGGAGTTTCCATTGCTGTGTCTTATAAAGATATCATCAGAAAAGGATCTGAAAAGGAGGGTCGTTTTGGACAAAATGCACAGTCATGGAGATTAGTTCGATATCCTAAAAAATACTGTTTCTGGCAAAATGATACAAAGACTGATATCTCTGGTCCAATATCCAAAAGAATTGGGGTCTATCTTGATCAAAAGGCAGGAACTCTGTCCTTCTACAGTGTTTCTAATAAAATGACCCTAATTCATAAAGTCACAACCACATTCACTGGGCCCCTGTATGCTGGGTTTGGGATAGGTACTGGCTCCTCTGCAAAGATTTGCCTTCAAGCCTCAGCAGCTATGGCTGCTGCTGCTGCTGCTGAGAGTTTGAAGAAAAAATGAGTTGTGGTGTTAGATTTAATAAAAGATGCAATTAGAAAGTTTGGAAATATGATTTGTCCTTTTGAAGAGCTTAGCATTTGCTTATTGGTCATTGGTCTTAGAAACTGGGTTCATATTATGCACCTCTATGAGTTAACTTCAAATACAAGTATTTTTGCAATCCAATTGTTTGTACATTTTCCAAATTCTTACTAAATTATGGGCAGTGCTGTCTCAGTGGTTAAGCTTCTCTGCTACAAATGGGAATATTATTCCAATGCCACCATGCTCCCTCTTCCGACTACTAAGTAAGGTTCCTACCCCTGACCCATACCCTGTTCATACCCCTTGAGAGGTGCTGTACCATGGCTGTGTTCTGTCCCTTACTTCCTTCCAGGCAGAGATATGCAAAGAAAGCATTTGCTTATATTGTATACATCTCCACATGTACAAATGCTAATTAAGAACAGCCTTATTTGTTTCTTTCTTTTACAGTTGGTATTCAGAGACTTTGGGTAGTCTTAGAGTAAATAGTTCTGCAAAATTCGTTTAGTGTTATTCAGAGAGTTTAGCTGTAACATCTAAATCAGCATGGAGTTTGCCAGATTCAGTTAGATAGAACTCACTGTAATCAAATTAGAAGATGTGGTGACATAAATATTTGTTTCAACTTGATCTCTAATCTAATCTCTAATCACAAATGCAAAACAGTAATTGCTTATTAGGAGCTATGCTTGATAAATGCCACTTGGAATTACATGCTGGAATTATATTGTATTAAGTTGGGTATTGTAATCATTAATTTGGCACAAATAAAAGTTATTTAGGAAACCATCATGTTTTCTTGATTACTTTTCAAGACCATTTCTTTACTTTCACAATATTATATATCCACTGCATTGTATGATTGTGAATTGTGTAACATTTAAGGGTTTTGTTTGTGTGTTTGTGTGTGTGTTTTGGTAGGAGCAATCCATTTAATCAACTTGTTATGCTCAGTAGGTGGTATTCGCAGTTAATATGACCATAACTTCAAAAATATGTTAATATTTACACATGCTATGTAGACTGTATTCAATATTATTGCATAGTTGTGTAAATTAAATTTCTAGATGGCCCAGTCAGATGTAGGGATGTCAGGGGAGCAGTCACTCAATAGTGTCTGTCTGTCTGTCTGGCTGGATGGATGGATGGAAGGATAGATAGATAGATAGATAGGTAGCTGTCAATTACAATATGGTGTAGCATAAAAGCAAGAAAAAAATACAGTTTTCAGTACATTTGATTAAATATAGTTCAGAAGGCAAAGATTAAAATAAACATAGGCCTATAGGCTAGTAGTCTAATATATGGCAAATATACCGTATTTGATGATATGTTGATTTATTTCATGAGTACTCTTTGTTGTGATAAACCTAATCATGATTAGGACTTTACACATCTGGGTTTCCAAAACAGAATTTAGTGGGGAATGTTTTCTTGGCATGCACTGAGCTGGTTAATACCAATTGTGCACTGTTTGAATGCCACAACCTATAGTATTGAGTATTGTCGCTATTGTAGCACAATCTATCTGAGTATACAGTCATGGGAAAAAGAAAGTATACCCTTCTTGAATTCTATGGTTTTATTTATCAGGGCCTGAATAACAATTGTGTGGTCCTCACCAACCTCTATAAACAAACAAATAACCTCAGGTGCCAAGAAAAAAACACAAAAGATTTCAATATGTAGTCATTTTTTCTCAAAAAGTAAATCAACATACAGAAATCAGGTGGGAAAAAATAAGTACACCCTTCCTACTTCCACAATCATTAAGAGAGTAATTAGCAGGCAGGTGTTACTAATGAAATATTAGTTAATTGTCAAGAAGTGTGACTACCTCTATAAAAGCAGAACTTTTAGCAGTTTGGTGTTCTGGAGCACTCAGGTATGTGTCTAAATCATGCTAAGATGAAAGGACATCAGCCATGACCTCAGAGAAGCAATTGTTGCTGCTCATCAATCTGGGAAGAGTTATAAGGTCATCTCCAAACAATTTGAAATTCAGCATTCTACAGTGAGAAGAATTGTTTACAAATGGAGATCCTTCAAGACAGTTGCCAATCTTCCTAGGAGTGGGCGTCCCAGCAAATTTAGTCCAAGCTCAGACCGTTTACTGCTCAGAGATATAAAGAAAAACCCAAGAGCTACATCATGTGACCTACAGGCCTCTGTAAGCACATTAAATGTTTATGTTCATGAAAACACAATCAGAAAAAGACTGAACAAGTATGGCTTTCATGGAAGGGTGGCTAGGAAAAAGCTCCTTTTCTTGACTTAGGTTTACAAAATTGCATCTGAACAAACCACAAACATTCTGGAACAATATCCTTTGGACTCATGAGACCAAGTTGGAGATGTTTTGTCATCATGCACAGCACCATGTTTGAAAACCAAACACAGCATCTCACTAAAAACACCTCATACCAACTGTAAAGCATGGTGGTGGAGGGCTGATGATTTGGGCTTGTTTGGCAGCCACAGGATCTGGGAAACTTGCAGTCATTGAGACAATGATGAACTCCACTTTATACCAGAATATTCTTGAGGCAAATGTGAGGCCGTCTCTCCAGCAGCTTAACCTGGGCCGAAATTTGGTCATACAACAGGACAATGATCGCAAGCACACCAACAAATCAACATCTGAATGGCTAAAGAAGAAAAAAATCAAGGTGTTAGAATGGCCAAGTCAAAGTCCAGACCTCAGTTTCAAGTTATTTTTGCTAAAGGTGTTTTTTTTTTTTTTGTCACCTGAGGTTATTTGTCTGCTTATAGAAGTTGGTGAGCACCATACAACTGTTTTTTTAAACCCTGATAAATAAAAAAAAAATAATTGAATGAAAGTGTACTTTCTTTTTCCCATGAATGTATGTGCATGCCTTTATTGCCACAATTTACCGTCTTATAATAGCTACTTCCAGCATGATAATGCACCACGTCACAAAGCACACCTCATATCAGACTGGTTCCATGAACATGACAGTGAGTTCAGTGCACATCAATGGCCTCCGCAGTCACCAGGTCTGAATCCAAAAGACCAGATTTGCTGCATGAATGTGCAGTGGACACATCTGCAGCAATTATGTAATACAATCATGTCAACATGGACCAGAATCTCAAAGGAATGTTTATGACAACTTGTGGAATCCATGACATGAAGTATTGAGGCTGTTCTGAGAGCAAAGGAAGACCCTACCTAGTAATTAGTCTAGTGTTCCTAATAAAGTGGTTTGTGTGTGTGTGTGTGTGTGGGTGTAAATACTGTGTAAGAAGCCTAGCAGTAAAGGAAGTGGGGGAAAAAACACAGTGAAGAGGAAACTTTTTTTTTTTTTTATAAGCATATCTAGGATTTCAGATCGGCTTACATAATCTCTTCCCTCTGCTACAGTTTGGCACAGATCGAGAGGACACAAAGTACACAAACCTTCGCATACAGGAGCAGACATACCACAGCAATGTTTTTATACAATTTAGTGGAATACCTTGATTTTAAGAGCTGGCTTGTAGGATTTTTTCTTTTCCTACTACTTCTTGATATCATCAGGAATAAAAATCCATCCAATTTTCCTCCAGGACCATGGCCCCTACCTTTTGTGGGAAACATTTTCACTGAGCTTAACTTCAAAACAATAGACAAGGTAGGCTAAAAAGACCATTTTAACATTTTCTTTGTTTGTTTGTTTTTAATCGTTAGAAAGTCTTGAGCAGAACAACTATATGTTTATTTTCTTACCAACTGTGGCCAGAAATGAAAAAACTTACGTTTTGTACTACATGTACAGAAAATGTGTAAAATATATGAACAGTTCAAAATCTTTTAATTTTTTTTCCTTTTTATTATTTTTCACTGTACCACTACCTTTCACTCTTTTCTCCATTACTTGTATGTATTTAAACTAAGCTTGCTGAGAAGTACGGAGATGTTTTCAGCCTGCGCTGGGGCAGTGAGAAAACTGTGTTTATCTCTGGACATAAAATGGTGAAGGAGGCTCTCGTTACTCAGCTGGACAGCTTTGCAGACCGTCCTGCTGTCCCTCTCTTTCACAAAGTCTTTAAGGGACTTGGCAAGTAAAATAATAATAATATATGGGGTGGGGCATGTACTTTTCTGTTAATAAATACTGTATTTTTTTCACCATTATTACAAATGATTGTCTTTGATACCAAATTATCCTGATAATTTCCTTTAAAAAAAAAAAGAACAGTACTTTGATAACCTAATGGGTGTTTGGTATATACATCATAAAGTTTGTACACTCCAAAAATGTCTGGGTTAAAAAAATACAATATGAGTTGTTTTGTTGTTTTTTTTAACCACATGGCTGGGCAACTATTGGATATAACACACACTGGATTAATTTAGCCTAGCAAAATGGGTTGTTCATTTAACCCAACATGTCATGTTGAAAAAAATAAACCAGTATTTTGGGTCATATTTACCAGATTGTTAATGATATCTTATCTTCTTACTATATGTGGGAATTATTTTGCTTAAAGTAATTCCTGTAAAAATATGATTTAATACATATGATGAGGCTAACAGGTGAATAAACATGTCTAGCATACATGGAATAAATAAAACTGTTCAACACAGACAAAAGAAACCTTTACTGTAAATTAAGAGGAAAAAAACACCATCAATAACAATTATTCATTTGAACAGTATATATTTATATCTTTAAACATTAAAATATTAATCATCATTTTATTAACATGGGAGTTAACCAGCTTTAGAATTAATACAATCAATTACGTAATAAATATATTTTTAAAACATTTCTAGTGCTACATTACATTGAAAATACAAGAGGTGGAAACATTACAGCCCAAGGATTTAGCTCCTGTTGCCATTTATGTAATATAGCAGCTATAAAATAGTCGTTAATGCACCAGAATCTCTTTTTCTTTCATGACATGCAGCTTGTCATGTTACAGAGAAACCGCAAAGTGCAAAATGGTCTGTCCTGCAGATTTCCCGTGGCAGAAAACTGACACTGGAGACTCCTTCAATAAACATCTCTTTACAGAAAGGTTCACCCTTTTTTGGAACATAACAGCACATACTTTAAAATCAGTTTATTATTAGGGTTAAATTACATGAACATCTGTCTTATAAGTCCCTGTAAATTAACTGTCATGTGACTGTTGCAAAGCACTGATACTGACACTCCTTCCATAAATGTTAAATAAATGTCTCTGAAAAAAACCTCACCACAGCAACGATTATATGTTTTACTTTGTGAAACAATGACATGTTTTTAAAATCACTTTATTATTAGTCTTAGATTATGTGGAGCATCTGCCATACAAGTCCCTGTGTATGAGATGTTAGTATAGAAACAATAACATATTAGAACACGCACATTAATATAAACGTATTGCTCAAGTTACAGCCACAACTACTGTCCGAGTCATTCTGTTATACAAAAATAATGTACATCTTCTGACCATTCAGATTCAAGCATTCAGTCATGCTGTGGTATCAATTGGAATATTTTATTGGCAAGTTCTGTGTTCACTCGTTCCCTTAACCTCCAAGGGGTAATCTAACAAACTTCACTTGGGCTAATAGAGTAATGGACCTGCCCTTAAAATGGCATCAGATTTTTGCCAACAAATAGTGCCGCAGGCAAGTCAATGAAGGTATGCTAAAAAGAGAACTGAGACCAGGTCCTGCAGTAGTGGAGGAGAGGGGTAGGAGAGGAAGTGAAGGAGGACAGGAAGGGTTGACACATCTGCACTGTCTACAGTGTGCCTGAGAATGAAGCAGTCACTATCCTAGCAGCAGGGTTACACAACCCAATAAAATGACCCAATAAGTTCAACCCAGTGTTTAGGTTGAAAAAATAACCCAGCATTTTTTAGTGTACAAAATGTGACCGTTCATCAACTATAATAAAGAAAATAAATAGCATTCAAGCATTTCTAATACTCAAGATTGGTACTGTATGAAATATTTTACATGCATTACATCTAATCTTTTTTAATATAAATATAATCTAATTGGATACACTGAGGCTTGCTGTGCCATGCTCTGAAGGTGTAGCTCTCAGTAATGGGTACCTGTGGAAAAACCAGAGGAAGTTTGTCGTCACACACCTACGCCACTTTGGTGAAGGGAGGAAGGTCTTAGAGCTGAGTATCCAGCAGGAGAGCATCTTTCTGTGTGAAGCTTTCAAAGCAGAAAAGGGTAAGTGGCCACTCTGAAAGTTATTATTCAGGAGATTCTTGGGGAGGTTTCTTGGCTAAAGCAGGTTTCCTCACTAACTAAGAAATATAAAGTACCTCAGTTCAGGACTTTTTGTTACAAAATGTTGTTGATGTTTAGAACAGATTTTAAATAGACATACAGTACACAACAAAATTATGTATGTAATGTACAAGTCATATTTTTGTGCCCATTTAGGTCCTTTTGATCCTCAGTTTTTCCTGAACAATGCAGTCTCAAACATCATCTCTGCACTAGTTTTTGGCCATCGCTTTGAATACCACGATGAGAATTTCCTGAACATCTTGCGTTTGGATGCTGAAGCTATCTTTTTGGCAGGTTCTACCCAAGCTCAGGTCAGTAGACAGAAATTCTGCTCTTAGAGCAAATCAAACAATTTTTATTCACAGTTTGATGATTTTCTGGAATATATTATTATGGAATATCACATTTGGAATTCTTGTTTGTGACCAACTTATTGTGTGATGCTTCATTATGTGAGATATTTACAAATAGATTCACCACTGTTTTATTTTTGTGTCCTCTGTGGCATCTGGTAGTTGTATAATGCCTTCCCTCGCCTCTTTGATTACCTTCCTGGCCCTCATCGGAAGATTTTTGCCAACTACGCAAAAATAGTAGCGTTCTTAGAAGAAGAAATAAGAAAACACAAGGAGAACTGGGATCCCTCAAATCCTCGGGACTACATCGACAGTTTCCTTCTAGAAATAGAGAAGGTTTGTTTAAGATGTTAGCAAATTTTCTCTGGAATAGTCTGTGGGCCTGAATTGCAAAAAAAAAAAAAAAAAAAAAAAAGGTGAGGAACCAGTCATGCACAAAGTTTAACACTTTTCTTTTGGAATAATTTAGAAAAAGAGTGATCCTAAAGCTGGATTTAACGTCGAGACATTACTGGTTGCAATGCTGGACTTGTTTGAAGCAGGGACAGAAAGCACAGCCACTACAATGCGCTGGGGTTTTCTCTTCATGATGAAGTACCCTGAGATACAGAGTGAGCACATGCATTTACCAATTCATAAACATCATAAGTCAGTACTTACAGATGAACAGGGAGAAAGAGTCTGCTGAGTCTGAAAACTAGATACAGTCCTACTTTCAATTTGCTGCACAGCTATGTTTCAAATTAGGACTATTGTCTCATTTTTCCAGAAAAGGTGCAGGCAGAGATAGACAAAGTGATTGGACAGTCACGCCAGGCCAGCATGGCCGACAAACCCAACATGCCCTACACTGAAGCTGTTATTCATGAGATTCAAAGGATGGGCAACATTGTGCCTCTGGGTTTCCCCAAGATGGCCTGTAAAGATACTGTACTGGGTGGATTCTTCATACCAAAGGTTTGACCTTAATCACCAAATAAAATAATAATTATGTATACACAAATACAATTTAACAAGTGATGTTTTTTCCTCTCTTGTCATTAGGGTACAGCTGTGACTACAAATCTGTCATCTGTGCTTAATGACAAGAACGAGTGGGAAACACCAGACACGTTTAACCCAGGACACTTTCTGGATGATCAAGGCCAGTTCCTGAAGAAGGATGCTTTCCTGCCCTTTTCAGCAGGTAAAGCAAATATGCAATGCTGTTTAGATGTCTGACAAATGGATAATACAAACAAAGAATAACAGTTAATAGTGATACTTAAAAGACAAGATGTCTCATTTATGCGTTATGCAGGTAGGAGAGTATGTCTGGGGGAGCAGCTGGCTCGTATGGAGCTCTTCCTGTTCTTCACCTCTCTGTTGCAGTGCTTTACATTCTCCCCTTGTCCTGGAGAAGAGCTGAGCTTGGAGGGCCAGATGGGCTTCACGTATGCACCCAGGCCCTACCGCATGTGTGTGACACCACGCTAAGAGCCCATACACAGATATATACGTTTTAAGCTAGCTGTTGTAAGAAACCTTATCTTGACCCCTATGATCTGTCCAGACAGCTAACAGAACAGCTAACTTCTTTTTTTAAGTGGGAATGAGCACGCATGATGAATTTTATTTTGGTTTCTATTAGCCTTATAGTACAGAATAACTACAATGCACAATATATTGTTTGACATGATTCGGTTTTAGCCACCCTATAATTCTCCTTTTACTGTGAGGGGAAATATTTACGTTTTTGTTATACAATATACTTGTATCTACTTCATATTTACACACATAATGGCTTTTGACTTTGTACTTATATGAAAATATGTATTCATAAGCATACACAAAGATATAAACAAAGTTTATAAGTTTGTTGCAAAGCCATATTTGACAATTACAGCTTTGAGACATTTATTGTAAGAAGTAATCAGCTTTTTGCAGCATTGTGGTTTAATTTTGGCCATTCCACAAATTGTCTTCAAACCTTGAGGTTACAAGGGTCCCACTGATGGACTCACAATTTCAAAATCCTTCATAAATAAAGTCAGGAGATTGTCTAGGCCATGCAAGCACCTTCGTCTTCTTCTTTTTAGAAACCAGTTGAGTTGATTTGGCTGTATGTTTGGGGTTGTTGTCTTGTTGAAATGTCCATCTTCTCCCCAGATTCAGTTTCTTGGATGATGAGATTAAATTTTCCTCTAATATGTCCTGGTGTGTCGCTCCATTCATTTTTACTCTGATGACATGTAATGCTCCAGTACCGTTTGCACTGCCCCATATCATGCAATGCCCAATATCATGATGCTCCCACCTCTGCACTTCACCCTGGGGGGGGGGAAACAATATATAAAACGAAATAAAATGAAATAAAATAAAATAAAATAATTTTATTTAACTTTTTTTTTTATATCTTCTTCTTCTGCCTAGGGCAGCCCATAGAAACGTCTGGAAAAAAGTTGTGAAATTTGGCACACTGACTGGGGAGGGTCTAAGGAACATTCTGACCAAATTTGGGCCAAGTGTTGCCAACTCTCTAGCGCCACCATCGGGGTCAAATTTGGGCCTAATTTGGAAATACGTTTATAGTCATAACTTTTGAACCATGTGTCCAAAATTTAAAAATTAAAAAGCCCTGGGTCAAGACGAGTTCAACGCACCATAGGACATCAATTTTCACCTAATTAGATCTTCTGCCATCTTGCATTTTGTCAAAAACAGTTTTTTCCCTACTCCTCCTACAAATTTTGTCCAATCATTACCAAATTTGTCATCTTCAGAGTAAGCCTCACAAAAGTTGAATACTAAAGTTGAAGACTTGGTAGGCATCTTCAGGACCAAGACCTGAGGCTATGCAACAAATTTTGTGCCAATATAACAAAAGTTATAACAAAAGTTATAATAACATGCTAAAAATTTTTGCTGCTCCATTTTTGCTACTCCTCCTCCACATTTTGTCCAATCTTCACCACATGTGGCTCACATCATCTTGAGACCTGTCTAAAAAACTGTCTACTGGCATTCTAGCCATTCAATGTGCTATTATACAGACAACACATGACTGACAGGGTTTAATATCAAATCACATTTTTATTGCGCAATTTTCAATTAAAAAAACAAACACAATATAAGACAGATATAAGTCTGTTGCAGATACTTGCACAAAGTGGGAAAAAAGGCCCAGACTGATGAGAAAAAACATAAATACCTTAGATGTTTAAAATTGCAAGAAGAAAAATATTTTCAGGTCAAAGCAGTAGCAATCACAACTACAGGTCAAAGTAGCAACAGACAACACTACAGTGGCACCCTGCTGCCCATTTGCTCATCTAGACCTTTCCTCCTACAGTCAGAGAATTGGACCAGTGTCCGTGGTCAAAACATACACATCGCAAGTGAAACTACAAATCACTCTTGAGTCCCTTTGCCTAAAGTTATGGCTCTGCATTCCTGTGATTGCTTCGTCAACAGCTGTAGCGTGTCTGTGAATGTGTGGCTCACAGAGTTCGTGTGCTTGGCCCACGAAAATGCTGCTTACAGCTTTTATTATTATTATTATTATTATTATTATTATTATTATTATTCATTAAATAATCATGAACTTCATATTATATACAGTAACCATTATTACATATTATATAACCATTATATGAAACCATTATAAGCATTATATTGTATATAGTTTTCTTTACCCTGACTGCCTAAGAGACTCATTAAAAATAAACATGCTGAAAGTGTCTCCTGTTTGATGTCATGCATGTATAAGTTTCAGCTCTGGTGATCTTATCAACTTTGGAATTAGGTTAGAAATTTTCCACCAGTAAGTCATGAAAGACCATGTTACATAACACAAGCCTTATGTTCAACATTTGTCTTTCTGTAGCACTACATGCAGCTGTTCAATCCCACGAGTCACTTAAAGTGAACATGTTTTAATATGGTGTCCTGTATATAGTGAATCAATTTTTAAAAAATGATTAAAATATTGTGGCTTTTCCAGAACCATTGTATATAAAAAGGAAAGTGGATTTCAGTGGGAGAAACCACACTGGAATCTGCTTCCCCTGGAGCAGAATGTAAATAATTCATGAGTGTCTCTGTTTTACTTGGATACCACAAGAGACTGATTATGTAACCATGAACTCTGCTGCACCCGAACCGTGTGCACAGATGTAGACATATTAGGTTGAGATATACTAGAGAACTTTCCAAATACATGATGCTCTAGGTTACTCCAAATAATCTTTCCTTGGGGCAAGATAGCTATGATTTTTTATTCCTTATACGAGCTGTTCACCCTTAAAGAGTGGGTGATTTTCACTGCATTTCTCTTGTTTGTTATTCATGTTATTTGGAACAAAAATTCCCCTAACTTTCCTCCAGGACCTCTTCCTTTGCCTTTCCTGGGAAATGTCTTTACAGGAGGTGACTATAAAACTATGAATAAGGTGAGTTTTTTAAAGTCTAATAATGACTTTAGAAACAAAGTGATAACTATTTGTACTGTAGCTAAGTATTAAACAAATGAACGTAAATATTTGTACACTAATCTATATTAGTAAATCATATGCCTCTGATATCATTAAGATGGTACACTATGCTAAACCAGTGTTGCATCAGTTCTTACAGAATAGCATTTGTTTGAAAGGTTAAGTCTATGGTTAAATATAAACTTTAGGAGATAACACTTTGTGACTAAAATGCTCATTTGCAAAATGCTGAGTAATGCTGAGTAACATGCTTGTATGTTGTATAAACTGCCTTTTTTTTCTCCAGTTAGCAGAAAAGTATGGAAATATTTTCAGTCTCAAGAGAGGTACTACCAAAATTGTGTATGTTTCTGGATATAAGCTGGTGAAAGAAGCTCTTGTCATTCAAGGAGAAAGCTTTGCTCGTTGTGTATCACCTTTATTTGATGAAATTTACAAAGGCAGAGGTAAGTCAGATTGAACATTTGTGGATACAATACTTTTACTTAAATACAGTATGTTTAGAAGACTAAACAAAATAAGAATTTAGCACTTTCCATTGAATGTGAGGTTACATCCTTCAGTGTGTACAGTGTGTGTTGTCTTATCATTTAGATTACTAAATAGCATTAATGAAAGGAAAATAAGGCTCCGCCTGCAGCTCGAGGTTGGATGTACATGTTTATAAATTTTTTTCACTTTTACTTTAACCTCCTTCTTTCTGATTCATATAACTTGTTTTATTCTTCTGTATCATGGAACATGGGGGAAAAAGGTCTGTCATTTACCAATGGCTACTCATGGAAGAAGCACCAACAATTTTCTGTTAGTTACATCAAGAACTTTGGAGAGGGAAGAGAGTCTCTACAACAAAAAATCCAGCAGGAATGCTACTTCCTGTGTGAAGCATTCAAGCAGGAACAGGGTGAGTTCTGTAGTACTGGACCAAGAACAGCATTATTAAGAAAATTTCAGTTGTAATTTCACAAATTTAGCACAGTGGTGCAGTGGGAAGCGTTGCTGCCTCACAGCTCCCAGGGTCTGATTCAATGCTGAGCTCAGGTTACTGTATGTCTGGAGTTTTACATGTTCTTCCTGCATGGGTTTTCACTGGGTTCTCCAGTTTCTTCCCACCTCCCAAAAATATGCCGGTTGGTGGACTGGCTATGGTAAATTGGCCCTAGGTGTAAATGAGTGTCCAGAGCCTTGTGTCCAGTGTTTCCAGCATAGGCCAGCTCTACTGTAACACTGACCAGGATAAATCAGTTACTGAAGATGAATGAATGAATGAATGAATGAATGATATCTTGATGATCAAAAGAGTTGGATACGAACTGTTGGGAGTTGCCATATCACTGCCAGCCTCATGTGCAAACAATCTCAGTTTACCACGATCCTTAACGAATCCCATCATAAACTGCATTAATCTTTAACAAGAGTGCCATTTCCCAAGATCACCCCCAATTACTAATTATACACACCTGTTCCCAATCACACTAATCCCTTTAAATAATCCAAACGTTCATAGTGAAATCTCGCTATTGTGTTCTGTCAGTGATGAGTCTGAGCCTTTTGTTCTGACTGACATTCTGCTTTTGTCTTATTGTGTGTAGTTTGAGTTTGCTGCATGCTTTGATTTTCTTTCTTTAACAAACCTGAATTTGCATTCAAACCCTGTGCATCAACTTCTGGTTGATGGTGTAGACCACTGTTACACAGGGAAGATATTCAATAGCATTTCATTGGAGACCAGATTTATCCAATCAAAAGATACTCGAAAATGATTATATTCATCACAAAAGTCATCATTCATTGTACCTATACACTCAGGTGCACCTACCATGTAGGCCATTTTGTAAGTATAAAATTACCGAAAGTATTTGTTGCTGTGCACAATTTATCAGCTCCACTCAACACATCAATGGAAAAGGACCAGATATTAATTTATTCTGAGCACAGTAGTGACAATGGCATGGTAGAGGCATGTTAATGAGTGTTGTGCTGCTATGGGCCTATCAGCAGTGTACCCATTTTAAGATAATAAGACTTCTTGTTTTACATACAAGGTACTGTATGTCCAACGTCAGTAACTCCAAATGAGATATTCAGATTGTATAAGTTTTTTTTTTGTTGTTGTTCTCTCATCTCACATTCAAAAAGATGTTTCTCAACTGCAGGCTGTCCATTCGACCCTCTCGTCAAAATCAATAATGCAGTAGCCAATGTGATCGGCACCCTGGTGTTTGGGCATCGCTACGAGTATGATGACGTTCAATTTCAGAAACTTCTACGCATGAGCGCAGAGTCGGTGTATCTCACTGGCTCTGTGTGGAATGAGGTACAGGATTCAGCTTTACACTCTAATGAACAAAAATGAAGTGCAACAGCTCAAATTAGGGCTAATGAATGAAAAAAATACTATTTACATCCAAATACAATGTACAACCTCCAACATTCATTAGCAATAAGCAATTCAATTTGAGGAGACTTTGTGTATTGTTATTTATATATATATTATAATAAAGCAACATTCTGTGCTTTACTGTTTTCAGTTGTATGATGCATATCCAAGCATAATGAAAATCTTACCAGGACCTCATCACACTATAATAGCAAACTATCGCAGACTGGCAGCCTTTTTGGGAGAGAAGACTGAGAAACACAAACAGGACCGGGACCCGAATGAGCCTAGAGATTACATCCACTCCTACTTAACAGAAATTGACAAGGTAGTCAACATGCATAAGTGAAACATGCTAATGATAGGATATAGTTTATTTTGTATTGGTTTATTACAAACAGGCTAGAGGAGAACATGAACATACACTATATGGCCAAAAGTATGTGGACACCCATATATCGTTCTTGCTGTCTTTGTCATCTTTGTTCCCTTCACTGGAACTAAGAGACCCAAACCTGTTTGATCATGACAATGCCCCTGTGCACAAAGTGTGCAAAAGGTCTATGAAGACATGGTGTGTTAAGGTTGGAGTGGAAGAACTCGAGTGTCCTGCACAGAGCCCTGACCTCAACCCCACTGAACACCGACTGAACCCCAGACCTCCTCATCCAACATCAGTGCCTGATCTCACTAATGCTCTTGTAGCTGAATGAACACAAATCCCCACAGCCACAGTTATTATAACAGCTAAAGGGGAGAACAACTCCATGTTAATGCCCATGGTTTTGGAATGGCCACATATGGGTGTGATGGTCAGTTTTACACATATCTTTGGCCATATATATGTATGTATGTATGTATGTATGTATGTATGTATGTATGTATCTGTTCATTCATTTCACTCTAGATTTTCTGTTTAATGAGCATTTCCTGAAATAATTTTCAGAGGAGAAATGACAAGGAAGCCCAGTTTAACACAGACAACTTGCAATGGTGTATGGTGGACCTGTTTGAGGGAGGAGCAGAGACAACAACTAACACCCTACGCTGGGCTCTGCTTTACATGATAAAATATCCACTGATACAGGGTATGCATTTCTGACTGCTGTCACAAAATGACAAATTACACTATATCGCCAAAACTTTGTGGACACCTGACCATCACATCCATATGTGCTTGTTGAAAATCCAATTCCAGATTTAGTTCCCTTTTGCATTTATAATAACCTCCACTCTACTGGGAAGGCTTTCCACTAGATTTTGGAGCGTGGCTGTGGGGATTTGTGATCATTCAGCTACAAGCATTAGTGAGATCAGGCACTGATGTTGGTGAGGAGGTCTGGGGTGCAGTCTGTGTTCCAGTTCATCCCAAAGGTGTTCAGTGGGGTTGAGGTCAGGGCTCTGTGCAGGACACTCGAGTTCTTCCACTCCAACCTTAACACACCATGTCTTCATGGACCTTTTGCACACTTTGTGCACAGGGGCATTGTCATGCTGGAACAGGTTTGGGCCTCTTAGTTCCAGTGAAGGGGAACTGTAATGCTACATACAA
>CM040472.1:3595169-3654544 GCA_022758105.1 Pangasianodon gigas | reverse complement strand
GTGTTCCAGTTCATCCCAAAGGTGTTCAGTGGGGTTGAGGTCAGGGCTCTGTGCAGGACACTCGAGTTCTTCCACTCCAACCTTAACACACCATGTCTTCATGGACCTTTTGCACACTTTGTGCACAGGGGCATTGTCATGCTGGAACAGGTTTGGGCCTCTTAGTTCCAGTGAAGGGGAACTGTAATGCTACATACAAAGACATCCTATACAATTGTGTGCTTACACACATCCATCCATCCATTTTCTGTAGTGCTTATCCTACACAGGGTCACGGGGAGCCTGGAGCATATCCCAGGGTGACTCGGGGCACAAGGCGGGGGTCGAAGGCAAGGGTCAGGTGTCCACAAACATATAGTGCCATATAGTGTATATTAACCTTATTGTCCATTTCATATGAGGTTTAGGAGTTTAAATGTAAATTAGCCATAAAATTGCCTTTCCCTCCAATTAGAGAAAGTCCAGGAGGAGATTGAACGTGTGATTGGACAGACACGTTTCCCCACTATGGCAGACAAAGCAAACATGCCCTACACCAATGCTGTCCTTCATGAAGTGCAGAGGAAAGGTGATATTGTCCCACTGAATATGGCCAGGGTGGCCACAAAAGACACTGTACTGGGAGGATATTTGGTACCAAAGGTAAGGGGGAATGCATTTTGGTAGTCAAACTCAAAGAGTCATTCATTCATCATCAGTAACTGCTTTATTCTGGTAAGGGTTGTGGTGGATCCAAAGCCTATCCCAGGAACACTGGGCACAAGGCAGGAGAATTCACTCCAAATGGAATGCCAGTCCTTCACATGGCATGTGCAAAGATTTGATCTAAAATATAGAGGAAAATGTTATACTGATTACTTACAGTAAAGTTTATTAATCTGATACTAAAATATACTATATGTTATACTGATTATTTCTTCTTCAATTAATAACCCCCAATATTCGATTTTATAATTATTTTATAAAGAGACGATTTCTCTTTTGTTTATAGGGAACCGTAATGATTACCAACCTCTCTTCTGTGCTGCATGATAAAAATGAGTGGAAAACACCAGACACCTTCAACCCAGAGCACTTTCTGGACTCAGAGGGCCATTTCCGCAGGAGAGATGCTTTCCTTCCGTTCTCTGCAGGTACAATGAAATGTATTCGTTATCTGACTCTACATAATGCATCTTATATGCAGTGTTAAAAACTCTGAGGTACTGATTTACCAAGCTAAGCTGTTGAAATTGAAAAAGTCATGATCTTTAGATGTCTTTGACTTGTAGGTAAGAGGATGTGTCCTGGCGAGTACCTGGCTCGTGTGGAACTGTTCCTTCTCTTCACCTGCCTCCTGCAGAAATTTACGTTTAACCCTCCACCTGGAGAAGAGCCCTGTGTGGACAGTCAGCTCGGCTTTACTAAGGTCCCCATGCCATATAAGTTGTGCGCCTCCCCGCGATGAAGTCATGGACAGATTTGTAGGCACACCTGAAAACATGGTTAGTATGAAAACATGGTTAGTATGTATGAAATGAAAGTACTTTAATAAGTTACTTATGTACAGTGTGTGTCTTTGAAGGAAGTTTTGAATCTAACTTAATTTTGGAATTATTAGCAATAATCATAAAGTACTTACTAAACATAATAAATTGGTCATTCAGCTTGGCTCATTTTGGAAATTTTTTTTTTTTTAAGACAGCTGTTGTTAAGCTACTCCTTGACCCACCCAGCCTCTCCTATTACTGTCCAATCTCCAACACGCCATTTCTATCTGAGTTTGAAGAAAGTTATTAGCTCCTAAGAAGGTGTCTCTATCCTTGAGTGAGTGAGTATGTACGTTCTTGGCCTGTTGAAGATCTGTTGTAATCCTAGCAACATGAAAAGATTTCAGGTGCAGTGTATGAAAGAAGAAATGATTAATCATTGACTTTGCTGGATGATATTTAGGGTATGTGTTAGATACTCTTTGGACTGTGCAGAATGCCTATGTGTGCGAATGTACAGGAATAAAGAGCACCATCTCTGCATCCCAGTTCTCCTGACTCTCTCCTTTGTACAAGGAAAGGATTTCCAACAGTAACATTTAATGGTCTTCAGTCTGTGGTTATGTAGAACTTGGCACATTTACTAAACATTGTTGCAGACCAAGTACACCACTTCATGGCAACGGTATTCCCTAATGGCAGTGGCCTCTTTCAGCAGGATAATGTGCCCTGTCAGACTGTAAAAACTGTTCAGGAATGGTTTGAGGAACCTGACAAAGGGTTCAAGATCTCAATCCGATCAAGCATCTGTGGGATGTGCTGGACAAACAAGTCCGATCCATGGAGGTCCCACCTCATAACTTACAGGACTTACAAAATCTGCTGTTAACGTCTTTGTGCCAGATACCACAGCACACCTTCAGAGGTCTTGTGCAGTCCATGCCTCGATGGGTTGGAGATGTTTTGGCAGCACAGAGCTGTTTTGGGGGACCAACACAATATTAGGCACTTGGTTTTAATGTTATGGCTGATCAGTATATCTATATAGTTTCTAATCTTATTGGGCCCCTTTGTATTGAAAATGATCAAAAATTAATACAGAAAAAGAATAACACAACCAATTTACTGTCCCCTCCAAAAGTATTGGACAGCAAGGCCAATTCTTTTGTTTTTGTTGTACACTTAAGACATCTGGCCAGAAAGGGCTTTTTAAGAGCATCCTTTTTAAAAGAGCTTTTTATTATGTAGGTAGCATCTAATAGTTGATTTTGAAATTTGACATCATCACGAATCAACTAAACAGTTCTTCTGTAAAAATTTACGGTTCTTATTTGCCTTTCCCTCCATCTGCCTCACTGTGCGGGCAAGAAATATGCTCATGTGTTCTCTTCCCTGCATGACAATCTGTTAACTCTTCCAGACTTAAAATGTTTTATTATTCCCATAATCATGTATTTGAATGTTTTTGTTTATGTATATGTTTTATGTAAATGTTTTTTTAATATCTTATCTTGTGCAGGTAAACTACCATCTGTTCCTTTTACAAGAGATTTTTAAAAAGACATTTAGAGAAAAGACAGATATTTAATATATAACACCATCTAGAACAGTGATGAGTGACATCTCAATAAATTCAATAATTTCAATAAAACAAACATGGAAAATACACTTTTTTTGTGTGGGAGTGTTTATTTTTGTGCAGAAAACAAAGATTTAGGTATCCATAGATTATTTATAGTCATTTGTTTCTTTATTAAGCTTTGTGATTGACGAAAACATATAACACTCAGTAATGACATACACAACCTTAAAAGCCTATCTCTTTTAGCATTTTACATAAGTATCTGTATTTATCATTCAAAACAATTTCATCATATTTCCCAGTAAAGGATAAAAATCCTATATTCATTACAATAATAATTAAAATAGAAAGTAAATTAGAGATTACGACTCTATTTAAGAAACTTGACTAACCTGTAAGAGTGTAAACTGAGCCAAAAGTAGTGTTTACCAATCCAGTGTTGAGCGACAGCCTCAGGTTACCTTTTTGCCCTTAACCAGGTGTTCTTGATTGCTGGAAGCAAAAGTGTGAACTATCTGGGTTGGGGAACCCTGGCTAAATAGTTTCCAACAAAAACTAAATCACCTTTGTATGATACAATCCCAAATTATTCTGACCCTCTGACAGTCTTTCTAAATCTATAGTGCAGCAACAGATCATTTATTGGTCACGAATGGTTTCCATAAATAAATGCAAGTTGGTGAAAAAGAAAGCAATCAGAAAAAAAGGTCACAGCATTTCACCCTATAATAGGACGACTGGGCTGGGATGCCATGACCATGAGCTGGTGATTTAATCCTGATATCTGATGCTTTTACACATTAAAGCCAGATAAAATATACAAGAGACAACAAGGTTCTGCTGCTGTTCATGCACGAGTCCAATCACAGTCAATTTCTATATGAAATAAATTATTATTGATGTTAAATTATACAGACAGCTTGTTCTAGTTGATTAAAGTCTGTCTGTAGCACCTACATTTAAATTTTTGTGATTGGTAATTGTTTACTTTTTGTATTCAATTATAAGAAAAGTAGTCATTTTGTAGTAGAAAAAAAATGAGCATTTGGTGTCCAGCACCATATATGCGTTTTTCCTGATGCTTTATCCATATCATTCAATGTAGCTGATTTTGTGAACATGCATGGAAGCTGAGAGGTTAAATGAAATATCAATAAACACACGTCTCTATATATATACATTCAGGGCAATAGTAGTATTCATATTTATAATAGTACACATTACCTGACTGCATAGAATACTACTGGAAGTCCAGTTTAGCCTTCGTCATGCATCCTAAACGCATACCAAGGACAATATCATGATACATCTTTCTCTGAATTTGTATTTCACAAATGTCACTGTTGAAATAATAATATAGATATCAAGCCAGTAATAAATACAGCTGTTGCAGCTTGTCTTATGTAACTAATTGCAGAGGCTGTAGTCTGTTGTGTGCATGGTAAATTAAAGTGTATAATAGTCTGTAAAATTTAATTACTGTGCTTGAGTGAGTATTGTTTTTGTGAAGTGTTAAATCCTTGCTTGATTGTTTGAGTATATATGTGGAGTTCGTAAGTGCTAATGTTCACATTATGGCATGCTTGTCCCTTTACTTAGGAGTTCAAGGTGTTTAAGGTCACTTAAGTGTGCACTTGAGAAAAGGGAAAACCAGGTGTAGTGGGGGGTCGAGTCATCACTTGGAGGAGCTGGCAGACACGTTGATTGACAAGGCGCGTCGTGCATTGGTCACCTGACGTTGCTGGGCTAGGAAGGACTGGCCAGGTGGCACCAGAGAGTTCGAGCACCCGCTCAGACGAGACTCAATCGCCAGCTTATGAAAATTCAGGCTCTGTAAAGCGAGAGTGTGTGTTAGAGAGAAAGATGCTGATTCCAAGTATATGAATATATTTACAATATTTACACAGACCTTGTAAGTAAAGCCTTGAAAAGTTCCTCTTTACCTTATTGTACCATGCAGTCACAATCAGTTTCTCCTCATACTCTCTCAGCTTAGCCTGCTCACACTCTCTCTGTGGAAGACAAAGGAACAAGAGAGATGTTATACAGGGAGAGAGGAAAAGATTAATACGAGTTTAGGAAGATTAAAAAGATTTTTTAAAACAAGTAAGGAATAAAACATGACAGAATACTGTTACAGGGAATTAATCAATGACAACGTCCTGCCTTTTTTTTTTTAATTAATTGAACATTTTATCCATTTATGGTTACTTCCTGTCATCACTTACATTATAGCACTTACAAACAGTTGTTCCCACACTTTCTCTTAAAGTTAATACAAAAAATGCTGCTTTCCTATGGTGGAAAACTAAAAGTGCTGACACTGGAGACTCATTCCATAAATGTGAAATAAACGTCTTTTTACAATTAGCCATGTTTAATAGTTTTAATACTAGAAATGGATAATGAGGAGCATCCACCATAACAGGTGCCTGTGAGTTAGTTTACTATAGAAATTATAACGTATTACATTAAGCATATTAATATAAAGCAGTCAGCACTACTGTCAGAGTCGTGCTGTTATAGAAAATTAATCAAAACCTTCTGACCAGTCAGAATCAATAATGCAGCAGTGCTGTGATATAAAAAAATGAAGCAAGATTTAGACCTCTAGAGCGATTATTCTCTTCTCCTTCTCTGACAGCTGGTTCTTCAGAGACTGGATTTCAGCTGAGGCTGGGTTCAACTTTGGGTCCAGTGCTCGGATCACCTGTCAGACACACACACACACACACACCCACCCACACAAAACATACACTATTAAACACACTATTAAACAGAATCCGTTAAACTGTGTTGTTCTCTCATTGGAAAAAACACACACAACCCACTTAGCAGAAACATGCTACAATAAATTTTTCCTAGGTGTGAATGCGCATGCTGATGCTATTTGTTTCTCATTTCCTTCATCACAGTTAAGTAGTGTTCAGTTCAAAAGAGTACAAAAGAAAACTGGATGTCATCAGAGACTACTGGACAGGATGCGATGCAGCCATATAGATGAAGAAAAAAATGTACTGTAAAAATGTGTGTTTCTCTACATGAGTGAGTACATAGTTATCAGGTGTATGTAACTACGTAATTACATTGCGTGCTTTCTCCAGATACATTTTGTATCTGTCCTCCATCGCTCGCATGTCATCGTCCTTCTTCTTCAGAGCAGCCATCAGTTCATCCACCTTCAGTGCTGCTGGAAAAGCAACATATTTCAGATCAACTGACTAAAACATGAATTTAGGGCTACGCAATTAATTCAGTATGAATAGAGATTGTGATTGCGATTTAACAATCACACTTAACACTTGGGAAAAACCTACAAAAACAGCCAGTTTAGGATTAAAAAAAAAATTATTTTCATAAAATTACAAGCAGTTAAATGTAGAGGTGGTATGATACCACTTTTTGTTTTCTGATACTAAAACTTTGAGTATCAGCCGACACTGACATTTATCTGATATTGTTTTCTTTAAAAACTACTAAGTTTTTTTTTTTCAACTGAAGCACTTACTTACATTGCAAATATAATAAAGTACAAAGTATAAATATAATAAAATATATCAAGTCTCTTTTAAGCCTTTCCAGTTCCAAAAATAAATTTCTTTTCCAAATATGATTCCAATTTTTGCCATTTGTTGCAGGATTGGATACCCGATCTGATCTGATAGCGATGCTGGGTATTGGATCGGTGCCATTTCTATTTAAATGTCTTACTATATATACTGTATACTTCAGTTTTGTTTGTTTTGTTTAGTCTCACCTAGGCTGCAGGAAACTTTCTGATTTATGATGGACCCAATGAAGTGGACCAATATAAAGTTGAATTACTAAATTACTTCATTATATTTAATTTGTTTAAGTTGTATATAGGCAATACAGTATAAATGGTTGACCACACAAAATGGGTATTTTTTTTATATTACAAAAATCATAACTGCTGATTATTGCATTTGACACTGTAATTGTGACAAGTCCTGGAAAGATCAATCCCAACAGCTTTATTCTCTACTAACAGCAAAACAGTGCTAATAGTCGCCTGCACTATAGTGTGACCTGAAATGTGAGCAGTGTTAATGTCAGATATCAGGATTTAACTGCAGACTCACAGGTTTGAGACACATCTGGCTGTAGGTCCTCCAGTAGCTCCTTCTTCTTCATGATCTCATCTTGTGCTTCATTCAATTGCACCCTGTGAGAGCGAGCACAAACAAAGCCACATTGGACACAGTGTTAGATTCTGCAATATCAGAGATCTCAGCTAATGCATGGGCTGGAAGGTCGTTTATATTTCACACACATAACCCAATTCATTTTCCTGACATGATTTCATTACATGTGGCCTGAAGCAAACTTGCACAGCTACATCCATTACCAAGTTGATGTCTCTGCATAAGAATAGTTAGGATGTCAATCACATTTGGTGCCTAGGCAAGCTTCATCTTTTTGTAGTATGACATACACTGAAGACTTTGAACACCTACCTACCAGGTCAGCTGGTATAAACAGGCTAGCAGGGCTAAGCCCCTCTGTTTTTCAAAAATAAAAACACATCAATATAAGGTTTCATTTTGAATGGAATAAATAAGTGAGGCTGTGGCTGATTCTTTTTAGATTCATGCAGCATGATTCAGCAAGTCATGTCAGGTGATTACACAGAGTGAAACACCTCCTAGATTTGAGCTATATTTCATTATTTCACAAGCCAAACATCATCATTATTGACTGAGAAGGTGCCTGTGAAATTCAGTGGCAGGTTTAATTAATGCAAACAAAGTGGATTATTTATTTTATCATCCTTTTTTTCCCCTCAAAATGCCCTTGGAGGAGAAACTAAAAATAGATTCACTAAGCACACACTGTCCAGTACAAATTACACAAAAGGACAGACAGGAGACTGTTTATCATGACATGAACCCAGTAGGGCATTATGGACTTTAAACACTCTGTGTGTGTGTGTGTGTGTGTGTGTGTAAAATGGTTTGCCCACATCATTCTTATTATGCCATCAATGAATTGAGCTACTGATAGATACTGTATTAGACTGTAGCTCTCCCATCTACTCTCATGACCAGCCATCACTTCTACCTATGTTACAGGTTGTGGTGGTGTTTAAATTCCTTTATTGGTACAGTACTAAGAAACTTCCTGACAATTGGAAGGCTAATATAATACACTAAAGACCGCAGTGCAAAATGAAATTTAAAAAAATGACTAACTTACATATGAGCATCCAGCTTCCTCTTCAGGTGAGACTAGAAAAAAAAAAAACACAAGCAACCCATTTAAAGAAATTCAGAAGATTATCATACTGTGGTGTGTATAGTAGAGACATGAGGAAGTGTAGACTGTACTGTGAGTCACACCAACAGTGTGTTATTGCTGTACACTCACATCCTCAGGTTTGGCTCCCTGGGTCTGGAGGGCTTTCTGCAAATCTTCAACCTGCTGCTGCAGCTCAGTGATGCTCTCTCTGTTCAACCTACGAGAACACAGTCACAAGCATATTTACAGCTACAATCACATTTACCATACCAGTATAACTACTTCTGTGACCATTTATTATAATTAATACACACATAGTTGCCAGTCCTGTTCTTGGAAATTCTGTAAACGTGTCAAAGAGCATTCATTAACAAGCTACGTGCTTGGAAACCACTTATTATTGTTCATGATGATAGCTAACTTGCTAACATACGGTGAACTTTATTAGCTAGCAAATGACTGCAATTGTGTTCTGTTTAGCTGGTCATGACAGCCCTACCAGGAGACTGATAGCTTATATGATAAAAGTCTTTGAGCGAATCTAACCAGCTTCTGAGAAACTCTACGCTGTACATGTTCAGTACAGTCCTCGCAAATCACTTGCCTAAGGTAGAAACTGAAGTGTGTGTATATACAGGGTTTTACAGGAAACACCAGGTGCTACGTCTGTTTTAGTTTCTAGTAGAAAAGTTTACAGCAGAAAACTTTTTTCTATTTTAGGAAAAAGAGCAATTAATAAAGCAATTAATAACAAATTGTGCACGTAACCTTTTCTGCTGTCTACACCTTAACTAAAACAGACAAAGCACGTGGTGGTTAGCATAGAACCCTGTGTACACACACACTCCAGTTTGTACCTCAGTGGGCTTGAACATATTGTTTGAACACAGCTGTGCTTACTGGTGCAGGAGAGCAAACACTTTCTAATTATCATTAGCATTAAAATTATTTGTAAAGTGTTAAATTTGACGCTTCGCTGTAGGCCTATTTAATCCTTTTTTCTCTTTCGGATGAAAATGTGTGTCCTTGAGCCAATTTTTTTTTGCCATTTTCACATGAAATGTTTTGGTGAAATCCGTAATAAGTACAGTTCACTATACTGTGATTTTATTTCGCATTAATGAACTCAAAACATCCTACATTTCTTGAGTATATCTATGATAAAAAAAAAAAACATGCCATGAGTCCAAAAGTAGTACAGTTCTGCAGGAAAAACACACACATGGCGACACTAATTACACTGATCCTGTGCTATTTTACACCTAGTTTTGGGAGGCAGATAAAAAAACTGCCTTCACTCAAAGTTTATTACATCTAACAGAATATAATGTAATCAGCCGCACTTCCCATTTCTCCACCATTTTCTGTGCTGAATTTTGACTTTTGTGCGGCGCTCCTTCAGATGCATATGTATGAGGAGGACAACGGCACTTTTTGTGCATTTACACTGCATGTTTGGGCTCATACACCAGGTTCATGCATAACACCCAAGAAGCTAAATGCGTCTTATTTGCACCTGACAACAGGCGCAAATAGTTTAGCCCCATGTGTACTCACTCAGGGATGCTATAATTTTGACTATGTCAGTAAAAGCAGTCCAGTAGTGAGTGTAGTTGATCTCAGATGTATAAGAGTTGCAGTGTGGCACCTGTTCTCAGTGTCCAGCTCACTGTGTGAACGCCGTGCCTCCCCCAGCTGCATCTGGAGCTCAGCAATACGCTCGTTCTCAGAGTCCTCCTGCTGCACTCGCAGCATCTTATTCTCATGCTGCAAACGAATGAACTTCTCCCTTTAGACAAACACACACAAATAAACCAGATATCAAACCTATCAATCCTGGCAGAACATACATCATACATGAATCATAAACCAATGACTGCAGCATAATGAAAAACACATAATACCTGTACTCGATGGGCAACATCTCAGCTGCCAAGTTGTCCCGGGTCGGACTTCCAGTTTTATACATTTCTATAGTTCGAAAACATACATGAGTTTAGCTTAATTCCTTAATTCCCTTAATTCCAGCTGACAGGAATGTTTGCATGAGGAAAATGTGGTGATTTTTTAGTGATATTTTTCCACACTATCTTTATGGAATACTTCTAATAACATACCAGCTTGCAGAAGCTGGTCTTGTTGAGCTTGTGTACAACGCAGCTCCTCATTGGTCTCTTTTAAAGAGTCTCGCTCAATGATGATCCTCTGGTAGATTTGGTATAAAAACACAGTACAATCAAATACAGACAGAAAGTATGAGGTCTATATTCTGTAAATCTATAACTGATACAAGTTTATACCTCTTTCTCCTTCAGTAAGGCTTCATGCTTTTCCTCAAACTTCTTCATCTCAAAGGCCAGATTATCGGCTCTGCGAGTCTCTTCAGACAACTTCCTGTGAAGCTCCTGGACCTGATTTAAAAATATGAAAATGTCTTGTTTGTGTCCAACTGCACACTTGGATTTGTGTGTACCTGTAGCCTTTCAGAATAAACGTCAGTTTCTGGGTAAGATTTTGCATATTATTTACACACTCAAGGAAAAAAAAAAAAAAAAACAGTTTAAAATGTTCATGGCCCAGTTTAAGTCTATCAAGACAGATGTCATTCATAGGATAATTCTTAAAAAATAAAAGCCAATCTATAAACTGAATAAAAAAAATTCAAACTGTCAGTTAAACAATTCTAGGCACAAAAACACAGGTACTACTGGGCTTAAATTTTCTGTGGCTGAATTTGAAATGATGTCCGATTGGACCACTGGGGTTCTCAGATGGTATTATTTTGTAGTGAGGAAATATATTAAACAGGAAGCCACCTGGAATTCAGCTGAACTGTGTGCTATAAAGGATTAAATGAAATATCTGCTGATGAGCTGCAGCCTGCAGGTTACCTGTCTCTTGTAAGTTTCTAGCTGAGCCCGTGCAGCGTTGGCTTTGCGGAGCTCCTCCTCGAGACTGACAGTGTTGTGCATGTAAGTCATGTTCTTCTCTTCCAGAGCCTTCACCTGTCGTCTCAGGTCACCAAGATCCTCCAGCTTCTTCCTGTATGTTTCCACAGAGGCTTCAAGCTTCACTGCCCGGTCAGAGCAGCTCCTACACACACATTCACAATTAAGTACAATGAAATATCATTTCGAGACTTCAAGTATGATGCTTAGTGTTAGTCAGAAATGCTACGATTAATCTTATTTAAGATTTAAAGCATCCTGAGTTCTAATAACTGTAGAAGTCAACCAGAGGAGTTTATGAGTGAAAGGTAACCAGATTGAGTCATTAGCTATACAGTTTACACTATCATGGTTGAACAAAATCCAAAAAAGCAACCAGTGTTAGTAATCATTACATGAATCAACCCCAGAATTACTTGTAATATTCGTAATTGCATACTGAAGAGCAGTGAAAAATTTCAGTAATACAAAAGGAAGGGTTTTGATCATCTTAAGCCTTTGAGGGTCTTAAATTTAATTTAGTTAAGTGTTTGAACCTACAGGGTGTCAACAAGTCTGGAACCAATGAAAGTACAACTTCATTTTGTGTTTATTATTTACAACATTACGCTCTACACATATTCTCATCTTTCTCATGTTTTTTTTGGATTTTGCTCAACATATTCGGATCGATATATTTGCTCATCATATTCCCAATGGTTTTGACTTTTCGGACACCCTGTATATTAGCACAAACGATAGAGAAGATGCTCCCCAAGCTCGTTCATTTAGACCAGTGCCGATAGAGCAAAACATTAGAGAAAGAATGAATTAGAAGAAGCTCTTATTACTACTACTACTGTAGCTCATTTAAGGCCCTGTGTCTGCTGGTGTACTTCAATATATTCACCAAGATACATAGGATACATGAGGGAGAAATAATGGAACGGAAAGAGCAATATAACAGCTATGACTGCAGTATAATAAATATAAATAAAGTATAATAATTTAGGGAATGAAATGATAATGCATGGGTTAGTAGTGCATTGAAAATTTGTCAGGAGACAGATGAGCTATAGGGTCTGCAAGACTCTAAGTTGGTTAATAAGGTGGTGTACACGACACTGACTCTGTCCCGAATAAACCTGAAGACATATCAGAACATCTGGAAGAAGTCTCTCAAACAGCCTCTTGCACATTTGTGGCCTGTGGAACATTCCAGATTTTATAAAGGCTTCCCACACCCAACCACCCAGCCCTCATTCCCATTTCATGCCTTACTGAAAGGGGATACACAAAAATCCAGAAGTTATTTTTGGATATGACCTTCCCTTCATATGTAAGCAGCTGACGAATACAACACTAAATACAAATGAGAAGCTGTGTTTCTGTCCGTGATTTCAGAAAGGATTTGGAGCAAATGAACTGATTGCATTAAACCCACAGAGTCATATTTTTGCTGAAAAAAGCACAGAAGAAAATTTAATAAAAATAAGCTTCTCAATGAGTGCATTAGAATAATTAATGTTGCCAAAAGCAGCCAAATTATTAGCACAGCCAAGATAAATGTCTCTCAGTGACACACCTCAGTATGTCGAGCTCGTCCTTCAGCGAGCGAGACTCCTCGGCCAGGCTGGTGAGCTCATCATTACGGTGCTGGAGCTCCACCAGCTGCTTCTCCAGTTCCTCACAGTGAATACGGTAGTCATCTTTAGCCGCCTCCAGTCTTACAATCACATAAAAAAAGACATGTAGAAAGCAGAAAAAATCTGACCACCTTACAAATATTTTCAGCTTGTATATACACTGCCAGTCACATGTTTCTGAACAGCCTATACTTCAGCATTTCTGTTTAAATTACATTATTTTAAAGACTCTAAAGCTTGAAAATCTAATCAAGGAATTGGTATAAGTGAACATTAGCATTAGAAATGACTTTATTTATCTTTATTTTATCTAGATCTAATCTAATCAGAAAAGATAAAAAAATATTCAGCACTCTAATTAGGCACTTTTTCACCACATTTGTTTTATACTTCATTTTTATACTCAAGTCTTTTATATAAGGGGTTAACTGATTTATTTAGAGTCATATTAGGATCTGAGTGGGACCAGTTAATAAATTCCACAAAGATTCCTTATTATTCCTTAATTGCTATTCTGTATCAGTTTGTTTGGTCTGTGGCAATAATTGTGATTTAAGTAAGAAATAAAACACAGCGAGCGACAGGGTGGTGTGATGGGCCCTGATGCGAAACAGCTTTTCCAATAACAGAGCATCCCAAAGTGCTTTATTCCTCTTATCCCACAGCAATCTTCCCATGCTAACTTTCTTTAAATTACATATACAAATACATTTTATCTGTTTAAAGTTTCATTTAATGTTGTGAACAAGTTAGTTCCTGTTAATTACAGTACAACAGCTACTGTTATACAGTTAAACAGTTGCTGCCTCATAAGCTTCTCTTTCTTGAAGTTAATAGACAAAAAATTTAGCTTGGAAAACCACAAAGCCCTCTCTCCTGAAGACTTTCGCATGTCAGGAAAAAATGTACAATTGCAGCTTTGTCTCTGACTGTTACAAAGCGCTGACACTGGAGACTCCTTCTAAAAATATAAAATAAACATCTCCTAAATCAACACATTTTTTTTATTTTTATTTTTTAAAATCTTTTTATTTGGGGCATTTGCTAAACAAGTCCCTGTATGAGTTGTTATTATAGAAACAATAACATATTAGGATGAGTGCATTCAAATAAACGTGTGATTAGACTTGTAGCCGGCATTACTATCAGAGCTGAAAATTAATCAACACCTTCAACACCTTCTGACCAATCAGAATTGAGAATTCAACAGCTCTGTGATATAAACCAGAACAAAACATATGAAAATGAGTTACCTGAACTGTAATTTTCAGATTGAAAAGCTAGTATAGTTGTGCTTTATCAGTCTCAGATGGTGTTAATGTATGGGAGGGCTCTATAGTTGAACAGTACCTGAAGTTCTCCTCTTGGACTTGTTCCAGCTGCAGCTGGAGCTGACTGTGTTTCTTCCCTGATGGAGTGCTGGGATCGTCAAAGGAATCCAGTTGACTGGCTCGATCCGTCAGGACATCGTTCTCCGCTAGGAGGCTATTCCGCTCTTCCTGCAGAATTGCCACCTATTTACAAGGTCAGGGGTTAAACGGGGTGTGTAAATAATTGTTTATTAAAGGATCTTGTGATAAGACATTCCTGTTATTGGCATGAGGAGTCGTTGTTGTATTCTTTATTGAGACCCCTATTTGGGAGTGTCACTTGTAAACAGCAATAATGTTCCTTAATCAGGCTGGAAAACTGCAATGCTGTATTATTCAGATAAATGAGTGCATCCCATGCAAAGTATACTCAAGAAAGACAAAAATTCCATCTTTACCTCTCTCACTTTTTTGAAACTATTAATTAATAATAACACCAATGAAAAGGTTTTAAAGCAGTAAAATTATTATATCAACTTTGTCACAACAGGATCAGCAGAATATTGAAATAGAAAAAAGTGCACGGATATTAGCTGATGTTAACCACTGAGTGAGTCTTACAGTTTAATGTCAGGGTTTTTTTTTTGTTTTTTTTGTTTTGTTTTTTTGTTGAAAACAGCAAAAAACACAGCTGCAGCTCATGTGTTGTGAGTATTTCCCCAGCGTTAGGTTGTTAGGTTGGTTAGGGCAAGGCTTTAGTAAGGCTTTGGTTAGGCTCTACAGCCATGCATTTGGACTTACCTCTCAGTCACCAAGGACACGTTTATACTCAATCTGTCAAAAATCAGTGTCAGCAGTGGATCAGTTTACAACAGTGAGAAGACAAGATTACAGTGACACCGTGCTCCACGTTGTTTTCTAAATAGATGAAGCCTTAAAAGTGGCCTCGTTTAGCAGCTCTTTAGTCAAGTAACTACCTAAGGGGGAGCACTTAATCCAACAAAACCTGATGTGCTAGGTGTATTTTTAGTAGATGTATACTCCAAAAGTGACACTCTGCTGAGTAAAATAAACACTGTAGGAATGAACCTGTACTGTTTTCAGTTTTGAGTCGCTCAGGTTTTAAAATGCTTAGCCATGAGTCAGAGAGGAACAACCATCACTGTCAGGACTCTACAGCAAAACTTCCTCATGCATGAAGGAGAGGGTTAAAAAAACATCAGCGCTCATGCATTTGTTTCTAAAAGTGCTGGCCTGTAAAGCAGTCAGTCTGCTTCCAAATGACAAAGGAGGCACAAACAAGATCAGCCTTTGTTAAGGTATTTCATCATGGCTTTGGGGCAGGTTTGTACATCTGTTGGGTGTCAACACCAAGGGTTTATTTTCTGCATAAACTTAGCAACTGTGAAAAAAAACATAATACCTTAGCTGAACCTAATACAGGCAGAATATTTTCGAGTTTTCGATTTTACTAAAGCATCAAAACTGGCTCTGTGCTCTCCAACATACATTTACATATACTGCAAGAAGTTAGGGGCTTAGAGAACCGTTTCTTCTATAAATTCTTTCTGTATGCAAAAAAAAAAAAAAAAAAAAAAAAAAAAACAGCCAGGGCCTCATGTGTGTATGCCTTTGTAGCAGTGCCTGTACTCAAATTCCTCACCTGGATGTCGAGCTCTTGGCAGCGTTGAGCTAGTTCATCTTTTTCTGCCGTCAGCTCGGTCAAGTCCTCCAGAGCTTTCTTCAGCTGCCACCAAACACAAGCAATGCTGTTAGCGTTTCATAATCTTATAAAATACATTTCAAGGATCTTTCACCATATAATCAGTTAAATCTCTTACCTGCTGTTCTACATCCCCCTGTGGCTCGGTCCCTAATTGGGCCAAGGACTCTCTGCTCATTAGCTGCAAAAAGATATGTGATTTACAGTCAATTACAATTAGACATAGGACAAGCAGATTTGGACTTTTTTGTAGTTGCTTGGTGGACAAGTAGGTTGAACAACCAGAGTAAGAAAATAAATCCTACTTCTTATTGACTTTTACAACAAAGTCTTCATTTGGTATGTATGTTTAAACCTAATACACTTCACAGTGTGAAGAAAAAGTGGTGTGTGAATACACTGAGGAAAACCAAGCAAAATAAAGTGTAGCACAAAGCTGCCATATAACTCTGCTGCTACCACAACATGGAGTTAGCATGCAGTTAAACATGTCAAGAGAAAATAAAGATGCTTTATGGACTCAAATATTTTTACTGGCAATGTGAAGAGAGAAAACTACAGCTCATAGCTAAAACCTTTGCCAACAACTTGGTGACTTTTTGTCGAGGGCACCAACACAATGTGCTACACCATAAAATTATTAAGGATGGCATAATGGCTACACTGTCATCCCCTCCTCAAGAATTCATTTCCATTAGTCTGTATTAATGCACATATTAATGCAACTAGGTAACTAGGTAACTGTGTTAGCTAGCACTTAGCTACCATTATTTTAGCCTAAGAAATTAGATGACTGACACCAAAAATATGGGACTGGGCATGCATGCTGGAGCGTCCACTTAATAATAAATTTATGATTTGTCCATCCCTGTATCTATAAAAATATTTTTATAAAAATAGCATCAGTTTTAAAAAATTAAAATTAAGCCAGACTGACCTCCTGAATGGCTGTCATGACTACATGCTGCACAGATTCCTCCAGCGTCATTATGATCTGGATATACTCTAAAGAAAGAGAGTTACTGTCAAAAACTTATAACCATCACTGTCATGGCCAAGCACATATAACTGTAGGGGTAATATATCAGTTGCAGTTGAATAAAGTGCTGATTTACGGAACTATATACTAAATTATTATGTAATCGTATACATTTCTAGTAGAGAAATGGATTAGCCCAGTGAGTAGAACAGGTACCTTGTTTCCTATCACATTTGACAGCACAGCCGAGGATGAGTTGCAGGAGGCGTCCGAGCTCCAGGGGGTCAGAGAGTTCGGCCACGCGCACCACATCAGGCAGGGGGAAGCCTGACGTCTGCTGATTCAGGACCTAACACAAAGACACACACACAGACACAAAACAAGCAAATGACATAGAGGAGGTGAGTAACATTGAAGGAGGCAAAGAGAGGGATAGAGAGAGAAAGAGAGGTATCAGCAAAAACCTGGCAGAGGATAATTAATAAGAAATAAAGAAAAACCTTGCTTCTATCTGGATGGAAATGCTTTATGTACCAAAGGTACACTTTATGATGTGTAAAGGCAATAAAGGTTGCTGAGAAGATTTCTGCTATTTGAATGCACATTAATTCTTTCTATGCTTAAAAAACATCAACATTATAAGCCTCCACTTTTTTATTGGTTCTTAAGCAGTTTTAAAACTTACCTCATTATAGTAATCAACAATCATCTGCAAGATCTTTTTAAGGTTGTTCAACTGCAGAAAAACATAAATAAAAAAAGAAAGAAAACATGAAAAAAAGGGAACAAAAGGTTATATCAAAAAAGTATAACAGAAAAAAAACCTCAAAGTGGATAAACTACACAACGGAAGGTACAGTAGTTTACCTTGAGTCTCAGGTTTTCTCCAACGTCTTCCTTAATACGCGTCAGCCAGCTGTCATTGAACCAGGACGGATCTCTAAATAAGAACAGGTTAACAGGGTGTGAAGAATTCTGCTGTAGTTCAGTCAGCACTGGGCTGCCTGCTGTCATTAAACAAATTACCAGCAACATTTCCGTATGGAGAAAGATTCATAATTATTGTCTCCTGGAAAGGCCACCATCAAAAAACAACACTGCCACCTGAAAAACTACATGTACCTAATATTTTCATGAGAAAAATTAAATAAGGAAAGTCTCAAAACTGTCAGTGCTTATACTAGTACCGAATTAAGTCTTATATTAAGTGTTATGTTCAACTCTTGGCATAGAGATGCACCGTAAAACACTACTAATTACCAAAAAAAAAAAATCACTATTCTTTTTTATTTCTTTATTTGTATCTACTGTCTCTACTATTAAAGGGTATCTACTTACTCTTTAAATGCATCTACTGGCTTGCTCTAAACAACACCTCATTGCACCTGTACAGTAACAGTATCATATCTATCTTATCTTTATTGCACATCAATGTAAATAAACAAGCCATTTACTGTTAAGACTGAATTGTATCTGAGACACATAAGTGATCAGTTTTGCAGTGGGTACAACTCCGGTCCAAAGAACACTCTGTCCAAAAACAGACAGATTTAGGCAGATTGGCTACACTAAATTGCCCCTAGGTATCGATGCCAAGAAGTCTACTCCTTCTTGTTACCAACTTGTAACTTGTATGCCTCAAATACCCTATATATATATATATCTTCACTGGGGTCCGTATATACAGCGTGTCCCAAAAGTCTCCATACATAGGGGAAATTAAATTTTTTTTTTAGCAAAATATAACTTTCAAACCATTACAAACCATTCTCTACATGATTGCCATTTCTTTGTAAACACACACGGAGTCGTCACTTCCACTCACGATGCACTCGTGTTAACACATCTGGTGTTATGCGTGTAATTGCATGTCCATCACAACCTTGCGACAACTTCCCAATCCGGCCACGAGAATGATTTCAATACGTTCTTCTTTTGTCAAAGGCATTCTTAAAGGCTATCTGAAAAAAGTATATATACTATAAACTAAGTATATCAGGCAAATGCTTGTATCATGTGCCTGATATACTTATTAGTCTCCTATGTATGGAGACTACTGGGACACCCTGTGGTGTATTTAGCAACCTTAAACCTTAAGTAATCTCTTAGATTCAAGAGAAGAGCCAAAATCTGAAGTAGCCGGACTTCAGCTTCCTGATTATGAACATGTAACTGTAAGTAACATCTCTGTAAGACACACAATAAGAATGTTATTGAGGAAAAACTATTTCAGACATTTGACCTTGCTGTGACCTTGACCATGTTTGGATCAATTCCAAAATGTAATCAGCTCATCAGGTGGCAACAAGGATAAGTTCATACAAGTCCTACATTAAACACTTATTTTTGAGATATTGAACTAACAAGAATTTTCTACTGACAAACTGACAGATGGACTGATGGCAAAAATCATATGCTGCCTCCTTGGAAGTTTGTGCGTACAAGCTCAGGGGTGGGGATTACGACCTGGTGTGTGTTCAAGTGGTTTTGGTCAGAAAAAAATGGATGGTGTGTATCATCAACAACATGACGTTAATTTTGCCTTACTGAATGAAAATAAAGAACTGAACAATTAACATGCATAATTACAATTTAAATCTTACTGCCTGCTGTAGGTGTTGCATTAATATTGGGGGCCAGCATGACTTTTTGTTATTGACACACCCCCAATTCGCAGATAGACAAATATGAAAAACAGAAAAATATTAGTTCCCGATTTATAATTTTGACATTGTGGTGCCATTCAACTAGTAATGACGCTATTTTCAGAACTTGAAGGCAGTATTAGTTCCTGAACATGAATGTGTAAGTAACATCTTTGTTTGACAAACAGGAAGGAAGCTATTGAAGAAAAACTATTTGCTGTGAACTTGATCCTTTTTGCATCAATTCCAAAATCTAATCAGGACATCTGCTGGTTACAACGATAATTCCATATAAATCCTGCAAACATTCAACCACTCGTTTTTGAGATATAGCGCTAACCAGTATCTGGGACGGACACACACAACCAGAAACATAATGCCTCCACCACCTAGTGGTAGAGGCATAAAAACGTTTCTTAGACAGAGCATATCCATGCTCAAGTAATACGACCCTGCAGAATACCCACAATTCAGTGAGTGTTGTGAAACATTCAGGAAGGGAAATGCTGAAATTAAAATGGGCGAATCATGCATGGATAAATGGAGAGGAGTGAAAGAAATGTAAGGTACACTTACATCTGATGCAGAGCTTGTGCCATAGCTGCACCTGTGGTCAGATCCTCCACGGTCTTACATGGTGCTGCAGTGTTAAACGTCTGCAACTGAAGGCATATACAAAAAACAAACCAAATATTATACTACTGATTATTTTTCACTAAGAAAGGAAATCCCAGAGTGCATGCAAATACCCACGTGCAGAAATTTACCTATGTGCACACTCACATCTATAGACTCTTACTTCATATTTATTTATCCCCAACTGCAAAATTTGTACATAAGACAAAATAGCAATTCAACAAATGAATGTGCAATACTATAATGTGCAATACCTTAGTTATTTATTTTAATTTTAATTTCTATTGTTATATTTAAATTGTATAAATCTTACCGGATCACACTGCTCAAATGTGCAATATGTTAAGTGCAATATCTTAGCTGCTTTACAATCTTAACTGAACAGATCTGATCATTTATGTTAATATTTATATCCTTTAATATTTATATTATTCCATACTCCTTTTATTTTATTCTTATGCACCATTAGGAGGGACACTCATTTTCGTTGTACCCTGTGCAATGACAATAAAGAATCTATCTATCTATCTATCTATCTATCTATCTATCTATCAAAAAAAAAATCTAGACACTTATGTTTTCTTCATGTCTTCACGGATGAGAATGCCGAATGTAATGAGAAAGTTAAGTCTGAGGCAGTGCCAAGAGTAAAAAAATATTGTATGGTCTGTTGTAGAGGGTTTTGTGTAAGCAAACTCCCAGTAATGTGCTCACTGTAACAGTATAAACTGAGTGTAGTAGCTTATAGAGTACTGTAGTATAACCTGTGCTCTGTGTTCTACTGTGTCAGCGCTGCGTTAAAGATCTGTGGTACTTAATTTAAGCCCTGCTGATGGAGGAACTGCTTGATTTGAGTTAAAACTGTAAATCAACATGACATTCACAGGAAAAGTCACAACTGGAGCTGTGAATCGCTGCGTTTGTATCAAACTGCGCACATTTAAACAAACTGTATGCACCTCAGTAAAGGTGGTTTTATTTTTTATATAATTTTGCAGTAATAATTCTAAAACTATCATAGCCAATACAGCCACACACATTCGCAACAGATTGACGTGCACAAGGTGTTTTATCTTCTCTACAACTCTTGTGTTAATAGTGAAAAGTATAGACCAGTTTCCTATTTTAATCAAACACATTTCTTTCAAAAGCACGTGTAGGTCATCGCACACAAATGTATTTCCATTTTAAATTAAATAAATTAAATAAGTTAAATAAATTAAAAATAATATAGCGATATCCAGATAAACAATAGAAAATACTATGCATACCCACTGTGTGTAGAACCATATTCTTTACCTAAAGTTATGGAAATGGCATTGCACACTAATTTAATTAGATAAAGGACAATTTATCGACTGGTTGTTAACATGTTACTTTTAAATTATTCCAGTTTTAGTCCCTCTTTTGCTGTTATAATAAGCTCCACTCTTCTGTGAAGGCTTTCCACTAGATTTTGGAGCGTGGCTGTGGGGATTTGTGTTCATTCAGCCACAAGAGCATTAGTGAGGTCAGGCACTGATGTTGGTGAGGAGGTCTGGGGTGCAGTCACAATCGCAAGCACACTCACTCACACTACAGACAATTTGGAAATGCCAAGCAGCCTACAAAGCATGTCTTTGGACTGGGGAGGAAACTGGAGTATCCAGAAGAAAACCCCAAAGCACAGGGAGAACATTAAAGCTCTGTACACACAGGAAGGATACGGGAATCGAACCCCCAGCCCTGGAGGTGCAAGGCAAGCGACTTACTAACCACTAAGCCACCATGGCCCCCTCTTAGTTCCAGTGAAGGGAAATTATAAAACTACAGCATACAGAGACATTCTGTACAAATGTACGCTTCCTTTATAACTTTTTGGCACCAGTTTGGGGAAGAAGCACATATGGGTGTGATAGTCAGGTGTCCACATACTTTTGGCCATATAGTGTATTATAGTGCATAAGTTATTAAGGCAACATCAGGAATATCAGACCTTCCACAGATAGTCTTGGGGTTTTACTATTTTTGATGCTTACACCTGCAGCACTAAGCAGCTTGGCTAGCTATTTGTGCATGCACAACAAGAGCTAAAGCACAAGAGTTACAATACAATATAATATAATATAATATAATACAAATCTGCCTGTACAGTACAACATGCAGCATGTGAATGTCTTCACTGAGCTATACCTGTGTTATAATGTCTGCTCCAGAGAGTGAAATAAACACGGTGCACGACAGCCGACTACCTGCGACAGGTAGTGACATCGCCATTGATTTAAAGCTACATAAATAACCTCAGAGGCGGAGGACGCTCGAGGGAGCAGGCGGATAAATCACCCCGAATTAAACTTACCCAAATAATAAGGCTCTCACATAACACCGTTTTGTTCAAATCCATCTCTCCCACCGTCGCAGGTCGAACACATATAAATATATAAATATATAAATATATTTCCGTCCACCTGTCAACAATGCGCTTCCCTTTTCCGCTGCGTCTGACCTCACCTGGAGGCGGATGTTTCCGTCAGCGCGCTCCTCGTCCGCGTCTGCTGCGAGCGCGCACCGTTTCTGCCGTAAAGCGTTCGTGAATCGGAGCGGCGCAGTGCGCGCGCGCTCTGCTGACGCGGATTGGGGGATTGACGGGATCAAAGCGCAGTGACTGAGGAGTGAAAAACCAATTATGCGTTGAGTTCAAGAGCAGAGAACAGCCAATCAGAATGAGGCGCTGGAAAAGCCTCACACTGAAGTCATAAAAAAAAAAAAAAAAAAAAAAAAAAAAAAAAAAAAAAAAAAAAAAAAAAAAAAAAAAAAAAAAAAAAAAAAAAAAAAAAAAAAAAAAAAAAAAAAAAAAAAAAAAAAAAAAAAAAAAAAAAAAAAGGTTATTTTCGGTAAAATGTACATAATTTAATTACTACCAGTGTTATTAGTCTGGTAAATTACTATACTAAAATTCAAAATAAGAGTAAAGGCAAATATAAGGAATATACTGTAAATCAAGGTGCTGAAAAATATTACAAAATGCAATAAAATGGGGGAAGGCAGTAAATTTACACACCCCTGTTAAAATCGCAGGTTTTAAGTGATGTAAAAAAAAATGAAACCGAGATAAATCATGTCAGATCTTTTTCCATCCAACTTTAACGTGATATAGCAACCAAGACAATTCCACTGAACACCAAATAGAAACATTTAAGGGGAAAAAAAAAAGAAAAAAAAAAACCTTAAACCCTTTTTAATGGGGTGCACGAGTGTCTGTGCTCAGGATTAACTATCACATTCAAACTCATGTTCAGAAGTAATGATCACACACCTGTCATCAATCAGTGATTGTGATTAACACCAATTAAAGATCAGCTGTTTCTGTAGGACTTTCTTGACATCTTGGTTTCATCTGATTGCTGAAGCCACGGTCCACAAAAAGCTTATAAAAAATGTACAGGATCTCATTGTGGAAAGGTATCAATCAGGAGATGGGTACAAAAGAATTTCCAAAACATTAGATGTACCATGGAACACCATGAAGGCCATCATCAACAAATAAAGAAAATGGGGCATCACAGTGACATCACCAAAAACTGGACTTCTCTCCAAAATTGATGAAAGGACAGGACAAAAACGTACCAGGGAGGCTGCCAAGAGACCTACGGCAATATTAAAGGTGCTGCAGGAATATCTGGCAAATACTGATCACTCTCTGCATGTGACAACAATCTCTCATATTCTTCACATGTCTGGACTATGGGGTAGGATGGCTAGATGGAAGCCCTTTCTCACAAAACAAAAACATCCAAGCCCACCAAAATTTTGTGCAAACCATTTGGCTAAATGTGATATGGCCTGATGAAACCAAGCTGGAACCTTTTGGGCAAAATTCAAACAATATGTTTGGTGCAAAAACAAGACAGTTTATCATCCAATGAACAACATTCCCACAATGAAGCATGGTGGTGGCAGCATCATGCTGTGGCGCTGTTTCTCTTTAGCTGGGACTGGGTCTCGAGAGAGGGAATCATGGATAGCTCCAAATACCAATCTTTTTGGTAGAAGCAGAAACACCTTATTGATGGTACAAGTCAGGGGAGAATGGCAAGACTGGTTCAAGCTGACAGGAATGCTACATTAACTCAAATAAGCACTCTTTATGACTGTGATGAAAAGCATCTGAGAATGCACAACGCATTGAACCTTGAGATGGATGGGCTACAACCAAATTGGAAGGCCACATCGGGAGGCTATAGAGGGCACAAGCTCACTGAAACTGGACAGTTGAAGATTGGAAAAAGACCAGGCAATGTTTTTTTCAATCTTCAGCTGTCCAGTTTCGGTGAGCCTGTGCCCACTGTAGCTTCAGCCAGCAGATTTTAAATTCATATAAATGACTGTCTGTGTTTAACCAAGACAATTTATTATAGAAGACCTCTTCTGTAATATTACTGGGGAAGAATGAAGCCACTGTTCCACTGTATTCTACTGTAGTCATCTACTGAAGAACATTAAATATAATATTTAATACCAAAAGGCAATTGTTTGATTTACAGTGTTCTTGTGCCGAACACTGTTGTATATCTAAGCTCAGGTCAGGAGCTGCTGAAAATAACCTGTAAACTTAACATGGACTTGGCATTCACAGCAGCAGATGAAACGTGGAGCAGACCTGTGACACGCGTTCCTGAAGAACATTAACACTGGACTTTTGCTATATTGGGCACTGCACAAAAGTAAAATGTGGCAAGTTGTTTATTCAGCAGTCGATAACCCATGTGCACTCAAGGTCTTGTTGGATCAATAACTACTATTTTTAGCCGATATGACCTTCTATATTTTGGCAAGTAGTATAAAAGGTAAATATTAGCCAGGGAAAAGTTTCATTAATATGCCCCACAACAGGTATGGAATGGGAGGATGCAAAGGGACATGGTACATTTCTTACAGTCTTACAGGCAGTGATTATAACTCTAGCTTTAAACAAGTGTACTTAAACTTTTGATCGGTAGTGTATATGTGTTATGAAAAGCATATATTAATGAAAATTTTATGAAATGGGCCAGTCTGGAGTTTTAAAGTATAAATGTTGTCACTGGTGTAGCACCCTAACAGAACAATATTTGTACCTTTAGCTAGATGAACATAAGGTAGACTAGCATTATTAATGTACGGCATTGGTCTTTGAGTGGCACATACACATAAATCTTTTACCCTGTGTGAACAAAATGTGATACAGTAAAGAAGGTGAAAAAATGATTACATTTTGCATCTGAAAAGAATTCTGAGTGGACTTTATAAAGTGGAGCACTATTTCTTTTCCAGTTTTAAGTCTCTTTTAAGCTTAGCATGTGAATATACCCATGTGTTTCAAGTACGTGTGTGGGTGACTGTGTAAACTCATGGAAAATTACCAAGTTATAGGCTGACCTTAATTAAGCCCAAACTATGTCATGTGAGTAGGAGAAAGGGTGTTATTCTTCGACCTTGTATATGTGGTCACATGATCAAAATAAAGCGTCTCCTAGCAAAGGATGGGATGGGCACTACTTACTTTATTGCTATGACCCAAAGAATGCAAAAAGCTTAATATTAGGTTTTATTCAGCTTTTTACACTAAAGCTAATACAATGTGCCAACACCATAACTACATATAATGCAGTGGAAGGTTTTGGTTTTTTCAAATATTTGATTGGGCCACACTTGAGCTATCTTGCATGCAGGGAACTCAGAAGGCCTCTAGTTAATTATTCACCTGCCTGTCAAATTTATTGTGTCCGCTGATGCAGTCAGAAAGCATTGCCTTCTCTTCCAGCACTAAGACAGAATACGCACAAATATGCACACCTGTCACAACTCCTATAATAGGTAAGAGACACATTTATTTATGATTTATGAAAAGTGTTTAAGAAGTATTTTGTTTTACATCATACCTTATAATTTCCATACATTTTTTGATGTATTCGGTTACAAATGCTAACACGTGTGCAATGTTAACAGTATGAGGTGTAACATAGTGTAGTTAATGGATTTTTTTTTTACAGGTGTACATCACATTTCGTCACATCACTACTGTTTAAAATATGTACACAAAACATAGCCTCTTGATTGCATATATCTCCACAATCAAATTCAGCATCTTAAAGCTTTTAACTGAACAGATGGTCAAAATGTTTATATTACATATTCACATACAGGTCTGAACATTCTTGTGTACACGTGTATGCAACCGGATGTTAGTGTTGTTATCGAGGGACACATACTCTAAACTGTGTAATAGTTTGTTGGGGCAATAAGGAACACATCTATATCAGTTGGAGAAGGCTTGGCAGCTCAACCCATCATGTCAAGGATTTTATAGAGAGCGAAAAATATAAAAGCTTTAAATTCTAAAGTTAAAGCAACATGATGGAATTTAAATAGGTATTCTAAATACAAAATATCACTGAATAACACGATCAATTATTTTGAACTGAATTGGGAAAGAGTTTTGTTACAAAGCAAGGAATAATTAGGTGTTTATAAGGGGAAATACAATTTTTCTTTTCATTAAGTGTTCTTCTGGTAAATCTACGTATTTAGTGGATGATGCAATATGGGTCAGTCCTTAAGCAGCCCTGAACACTGCTGTGAGTAATGTGGGAAATCCAGAATTCAAAAATGTTAAACATGTTACACTTGACCGTTTTTTTCCCCCTAAAATGCAGAATGTCTGCTTTTTTTTTTTTTAACAATGCTGATAATATCATTCTCACTCTCTTTATATAACTCTTGTGTACATGAGTTAATTGCTCTAGTTGATTCCAAAAAAAATTACATTTAATTTTTCCCACTTTTGTAGGTTTTTGTCAATTTCAGAGAACAGAGGTCATCAACTACAAGGCCGGTACACAAGCAATAGTGAGGTAAACACACACACACAACACATTTAATTAACTAACTAGTTAGCTCTCTATATCCCAGTTATAACTGTTATGTATCTATTATTCAACAAAGGACATTAAGCTAAAACGCCAGATATACCAGTTTTATATAATATTCGAGTGTAATGGAATGTAATAAATAATGCACTTTTTATTCATGTGTAAGTGTGTTTTAACATTAGGGTACAGATGCTATACAGATTTCAAACACGTGTGTGACTGACTGTATAAACTTACAGGAAATAACTGTCAGGTTATATTGACCTCATTAGGCTGTGAGTGTGTAGGTGCGAGAGTGATAATCTTTGACCTTGCATACTGTATGTAACCACATGATTGATATAGATGTCTTCTACTGGAGAATGGGATGGGCACCACTTCCTTTACTGCTATAACCTAATAAGGAAACAAATCTTCATATTAGCTTTTCTCCATTACAACTGATCTGAAGTTCAGTATTTTTCCAAAATATGACATTTTTTTAATCATTCTACTTTTCAGGACTCTCAATCAGGCATATCTGCAGGTAGCATGGACTGCCATTGTCCTGTATGTTTACATGTAGCCATTTTTCCTGTGGAGACAAACTGTGGGCATCTATTCTGTGGTGAGTAAAACATTTTACACACAGTTGGCCTCTAGTCATACCAGGTAATCTGATCTAGATATGAATGAGTTATGGGAATAATCATCAATAATCAAGTTACTGGATGATATTAAGACTAGCCAACAGTTTTACAAATCATCTCGTAGTATAAGTGCCAATCTAGATTGGGTTGCCAGTCTATTTCTTTTGGTTAGGGTGAAATAAGGGGACAAATACTTCACTATGAAAGATTTGACAGAATTGGCCATAAACCTATAGCTTGTATAGAAATTAGTTAGTTGGAGGTTTCAGCATGAGGCCAGATGGCCTTGGTTTGTTGCATTTGTGAAGGAAATGTGCAGTTTCAGAGTCAAGTATAGCGAGGTTCACACAGATTCAGCACAGGCTCTAAAAAGACCTGATCTCAGTGTGTGGAGTGAGAGAGCTGATATGTGGGTGGTCAGACAGCATGGAACAGACTCTCACCAAATGGAGCACTCAGCAGATCATGTGACTCCGCTACAGCACATCTTGTGGAGTTTAATATTTAACTGTTGCCATAGCAACAATGGTTTCCATCGCCACGTGACATCGATCACACACACATAGAGAAAAAGAGAGAGAGAGCTGTGATGGCCACATACACTCCTAATGAGGCTAGTTAAAGGTAATGGAATGATCAAAGTGAGATCTATCTGCCATATAAACCTATTCTTCTCAAGCACTGTAGCACAAATGGGTCAACAGTAATGAGTCTAGGCTGAAATGTTTGTTAGCACACTACAGTTAACCCTTTGCATACTCAGTTTACACTCTCAAATAAAGTGACCTATTGAATAAACATGCAAAGTTAACTAAAAGTCAACTTCATTTATACTGAAAGATCAATAAAGCTATGGTGCTAATATGATGCAAAATAATAATTTACCTGGAAAAATACATTACTTCTAATTTGCAGCTAGTGAAAGTCCAATAATGTAATTGAAAAAGAGATATTTTATATTGACTATTGAAGATTCTGGGAGGAAAATCCAGTTTCAAATCATTGCTCAATCAGGTCAACGTGAACTCTTAGCAACTTGTCCTCATCCCAATCCTCTACTATATATGATAAGCTGTTTAACCAGTGAGACTGATAAAACCCTTAGCAGTGGCAGCTATGCAGCAATGGCCTTTGAGACCATCAACTTGCTGACCTTTCATTCATATCTATAAAATTTTGTGAAAGCCTTGTCCTGGTGCCTTGACCCCAAACACAAACACATCCAAGTGACCCAAGCCATCTAAAAAAAATACACAATATATTTAATATTCATCATACATATTAGCAATATAAATAATATCTACACAAATAGAACACAAACCCCTTCACATGCTTGGTGATCTTCCTGATGGCTTGTGTATGCAAATAAGTGCTCAAGGGAATGTGTCAGGGACTAACATAACCTTATTTTTTATTTTTGTTTTTTTAATATTTACATGTTATTTAACACTTTTATTTCCCTGCCTTATTCTCAAGTGAAATGACTTAATGTAGTCTCTGTTATATAGACATGAATTTTAAGTAATTGGACATAATATTGGTTTATATTGGAAAAAACTCATTATTAATAATTTTTCATTTTTATTAAAAAAAATTGACCTGAACAAAGCATAGGTGTTAAACACATGTTTAAATCTACCATCATGAAATCAAACATATAGTTATCTAGATTAGTGCGTAAGGAAAGTATGAAAAAAAGATAGTATTTTCATGGTACAATTGTTCTTTATGGTTATTGTGGTTGTAATTATTTATACCAGACAATAATCTCAATCTCTCTCTCTCTCTCTCCCTCTAGCTCCTTGTCTAATATCGTACTGGAAGCACAGCTGCTGTTTCGAGGCTATCAGCTGTCCTTTGTGCAGACAAAAGGTATTAAACACATAATAAAAACACACCCAATTACTCCTAGCAAATGTCATTGACGAGAAACTGTATAGAGTATCAGTCCTCAACAACCACTTTGTGAGTACTAACTCAACTATATTGGCAAACAGTACAATGTGTAAATAATAAAAAAAAAGATTTCCTTCCTTCTTTATATACATTGCTGTCTTTTTGCATTCTAGGTTGTTTCATATTTCTTGTTTTGTCCTACCTAGGTGAATGTCATGTATCATCTGTTCCATGAGAGCAGATCAGACAGGAAGGAGCGAGAGGTACTGGGCCACATTAGAGACTACAATAAACGCTATTCCGGAGCACCACGACGAGTGAGTTTCACTTTTTTTCCACTATTAATTTCCCTAGAGAGAGATTCATGTTTTTTTTTTATTACGTCTAAGCTCATTAGAACTATACTTTTGCATTACTTGATCTCATGACACCACACATTTTCCTCTGTACCTTTGAGGGATGACACTATTTACTGTTTGAAACTATAAAACCACAGACACAATGAGATGTTTTATTGATAATAGCTGAAACCAGTTTTACATGCTACCTTTGTCTTCCTCAGATAAGTGACTACCTTTCTGATGCTCCTTTCTTCCTGCTGCTTTTGTTCCGGGCTTTGGGAAACATGGGCAGTTTGGTGTGGCTCTTCCTGCTAAGAGTGGCACTGTGTGGATTCGGGGCCGCTGCATCCTTTGTGTCTCCATTAGAGGCTATGCCTGGACACTTCAGTGGGGCATTGGGGCTTTTAGATGACCTAGTGGTAGTCTTCCTCCTCCTCATTGCCATCATTAACATCCACCAGCAGATGGTGCCAGAGAGGACCAGCAGGCCACACACAGTGGAACATGGAATACTGTCTGACATGTTGTAAAATGGTGGGCAAAGGACACTGGATATCCAAGAAGCACCATGAGGGAACATGAAAACAGGGAACTACCCGCGTCCTCTTCATCAGACTCCGCAGCCAGCGGTGATGTACGTGAATTTTTAAGCAGAAAAACTCTAAGAGAGGCTAGTTATGCCTTTATCAGTATTACACATGGGACTGGAAAGAGTAACTGTGAAAGGCTTCTTAGTCCTGCTTGCTGTAGTCACTGAGTGATGTTTAAAGGTGTATGACTGTATAAAAAACTGTCCTTATCAGTCTACTCACCATGTACACTTAATGAAGGTCTTACGTGTGATACGTTTTCATTTATTGGTTCAAACAGATCATTTATCATTCTTGTTTTCCTCACTGATACACTTCTGATGTAATATAATAAAGTATTTTTGTATTTTCAGTGTTTCAGAGTGTTGAATATTTAAGATGGTAAACCACCAGAACATCTCACACACACACAAACACACACACACACAAACATAATTATCCTTAAATTCTTATCAGGAGTATGCAATTATACCAAATTATACACACAATTGTCCTTTAGTTCTTGTCAAAAGTTTACTTTATTATTTCATCTTTCAAGTAGTGTCATGAAATATCACACTTGGTGTATATAACTGAGAGATACATATAACATATATATCTTCACATATCCTGCAAATCACAAAACATTTTTCTAACTCGTTCTTGATTCCAGCAGTTTTGGTTGGCTAATCCTGTGCTTCTTGTTATTGCCATCACCTGAACTCTCCTCACAGTTCATCTGTAAATGTGTGCGGGTGGACAAATATTCACAACTTGCACAAAAATGGCCCAGAACAACAGACTTTTGGTAGATGAAAGCTTACACTTTTTGAGATATTGTATGAGGTTACAATACTGACATTAATAATAACATTTTTAATCAATCAAAATCACATTTATATTTAGCACAGTTTGGTCCTTATTGCTGGGTTCTGTCAAGTAAACACATCACAGTAGCCACAAAATCATTTCTTTCTTTCTTTCTTTTTTTTTAATTCTTATTTATTTCACCTCATTTTCATTACCTGTCAATTCCCATCCACCAGCAAGCTCTTCCCTATCATACAACAACTACCACCCAGGGAGGGTGAAAGCTAACACATGCTTCCTCCAAGACATGTGAAGCCAACTAGTACATCCACTGCTGATCATGCCGCGTCACAGGACAGCGTAACACACTTGGAGGAAAGCGCTGTCTACCTTCTTCCGCATACATGGGCTCACAGATGCCTATGATTGGCTAGTATTGCTGTGATTGACAGGTTAGAGAGCGTATGCCACCCCTCTCACCCAGAGAGCACGGCCAATTTTGCTCCCTTGCCTTCGAGGTCATGTAAGAGCATTTCTTTAACACAATTTTGAGGACACAAGTTAGCTAAATATCTTAGTTAGATTGCCAAATATCTAGTGTTTTACTTGGAATGCAGCCATCTTCAGTTTGACTCTTGTTACCCATGTTTGTATAAAAATTATTTTTTAGGTTTAGCCTTTTACATAACTATGTAAATCTAACTCTTCTCAATCCTCCATACAAATAATCACTGTCTTTCAGGATGCTTTCACAGATGTAACAGTACAGTGAAAAAATATCCATAATCACTATGATGACGACCCCTCGCTCTGACACCACACAGCAGCATTGTGGAACATGCGGAGCCAAGGTGAGGCATGCAGTGAGGCTCTGAGAGGTGCAGGTGCCCAGGCCCACTGCCAGCCCAGCACCGTGCGCTCTGGGTGGGGCATCATGGCCAGGTGGCGCCCATCAGCCGAGCAGATACCTGCTATGCCCAGGGCAGAGCCATTTGGGTTCATGGGGTAGGTCTCAGTGGGGGCTCCAGAGTCATCCACGTAGCGCAGTGGTGCCAGAGATGCGCTGATCAGCTTCCGCTGTGCTTCAGGGGAGCGGAACTGCATCAGACCTGTGCAGGAAGTTCTGTTTCATTAACAGGGACTGTAGACATATTGTGGAATATACAATCAGATTTGGTGTCATGTTCCTGATTAAATGTGTTTATTTGAGTTGGGTTTTGGAATGAACTTTTAGTTAAATTTATAATATTATATTATATTATATTATAGATTTTTTAATTATAACAACAACAGATCCAAAGCAGATCAGCCCTCCCAGGCCCTGAAAAGGGACTTTACATATAATCTTTAAGGAGACACATATTATACACATACTGTAATAAAATACTGGCTGCCTGGCCACATACAGAATATAAATATGAACTGCAGTAATGTAGTAATCCTTGATATGGCATTTAATTTAGCTAGTGGATTGCAGAGCTAATGCATAATATTCACACTGGTATATTGAAATAAATTATAATAAGTTGTACTTGTACAAGTAGTTAATAGAGCAGGGAAGGTAGGGAGTGTCGTTCACTCTCCCTCAAGTAGACAAAAAAATTATTTTACCTCTTTACATTTATCAGTGTTCTTCCCAATTTTCTCAGTTTTCAATTTGATAAATGTTCTGAGTGTTTTCACCATTAACGATTTTTCCTCTAATTTATAGAGGTAACCAGTAATTAAGTAAAATCAAGTTATTGTTGGCCATACAAAATTATTTTTTTCCCCTCCAGACTTTTAAATATAATATCTATTATTATATGCAGCACGTTGAACCCCAGAAAACATGAGCTTGAGAAAACATACTGCAGTATGTTGCGGTTGTGACTATGATATGGCTAAACTTTAATATTAGCCATGTCACCTATAGCTAGCAAATAGAGACTGCTATGCATAATTTTTATTTACACTCATGATAATCATCATCATCAGTTCTTGTTCTGAAATTTAAATCCAATCCTATGTACTAAAATAATAATAATAATAATTCACTAGATTATTTCGTGCTCTGTTTGGATGACTACTTTTACCACATCATTTTTTTAAATGATACTCTTCCCAGCTTTGGTGGATAGCCTTCATAAACAACACTGAATATATTTTTAAAACGTGTTCCATAAAAAGGAGCTGATGACTACATGCCATGACGCACCATCCAGGTGAATATTTGCTAGTGTGATATTCTTATCATGGACAGTCTCACCTTCTCCATGGGCAACCCACACACCCAGGGCAGATCCCTCCATGCCCTTCAGCATAATGGCTGGAGAAGGCAGAATGCCGACACTCACAAAGCGGGACTCAAACCGACCTGACTTATTATGGGTCAAGGCCACCTCAGAGCCTACAACAGAAAGTGCAACAGAGTAGGAGAGAGTGATAAAGAGAGGAGCACTGAAAAAATAAGCAAGCAAGTAAGAGACAAAAAGCTAGAATGATGAATCTCCATGCATGTCTCATGATGCAAAAATGTTAAAACGCATCACACAAAACAACATGCATTAAACTTGAAAACTTCCAGTATACCTAATGAAGGAAAGAACATGTGTCTATTGCTTGGCTTTCATTTGGATATAACACTTTTTTTAAGGCCTCAGAATTTTTCTTCTTCACTCACCTCCATCCTGTGCTCCACCGACCCAACCTAGCAGAGCCAGGAGCTGGCAGCCATTACACACCCCTAGACTAAGTGTGTCATTACGACGCCGGAAACGCTCAAACTCCTCCCGGGCATTGGGGTTAAAGGTGACAGTAGCCGCCCAGCCTGAGAAGGCAATTAGGACAGTTCAACATAAATATTACAACACTCTTAAGCACACAAGTAGCAGACTTTACGTACAAAAATTTGCATTGATTATGGAAGCGAATGTCAATTTTTCTGTACAACTTTTGTGCATCGCATAAAGTGCATGTTCAAAAGTGCTCAACGGAGCAGTAGTTCACTGCTCCAATATTAACATAGCTTTCCTGATTAGAAACACCACCTGTACAAACAGCTGTACATTCATAGTTAAAACTTTTTTGAGCAGGCATTTTAACAAAGCTACTTCATCGTTTCAGTGAACATGGGTGTGGGATCCTTTGGGATGTGTGTAGTTTTGTGTGTAACGTTCACCTTTGGCTGATCCCAGCACATCAGCGTAACTGAAGCCGCCTACAAACACAACAGCTCGGAACGGGTCAAGGGTTGTGGAGCCGGAGCACAGGTCCTGCATCGTGACATCCCACACCTGCAGACAACAGAAGACAAAACATCATAGCATATTTTTCTAACAAATATAGAAGGAAATATTGTGCGTAACATTATGGGGTTATGTTCATTTCTTTATGAACTAATGCATTTTAGGTATTTAACTGAAGGGCTCTAATAGGGTTGTTACAGTGTCACAGTTAGCCATGGTGTATGATCAGACGGCTATCTTACCAATGACCTTTTCAAAATACAATGTAAAATTCATTTCCGTCTTTTTTTGGGTCAGCGCATTGCCTTTGCAGCCACTATCTATTTAATGATAAAATCATGAAAATTAACAAAGAGATTTTATGGAAATATTGTACTTCTGTTACCGATTCCATCGTATCCTATTTATGTGCTTTTTCTTCAGTTTACAGACAATCCAAGAAGCATGTTTTTCTATCACCTTGCACCAAAACCAAAAGAAACAAAGTACTGGCTGAGTTTAAAACAGAACAATGAAATATAGATGACATTTAAAATGGCTTGTCAGAGAAGCAAAGCATCTGGGAATTTTAGGTAAGTTACTGAGTTCCTATAGATGTTGTGGGCATGTACACTCACTGAATACTTTATTAGGAACACTATACTAATACTGGGTAGGGCCTCCCCAGGCTACATTTTTCCAGTCTTAACTGTCCAGTTTTGGTGAGCCTGTGCCCACTGCAGCCTCAGCTTTCTGTTCTTGGCTGACAGAAATGAAACCCGACATGGTCTTCTCCTGTTGTAGCCCATCCACCTCAAGGTTCAATGTGTTCTGCTCACCACAATGGCACAGAGTGGCTATCTGAGTTATTGTAGCTTTTCTGTCAGCTAAAGCCAGTCTGGCCATTCTCTGTTGACCTCTCTCATCAACAAGGCATTTCCGTCTGCAGAACTGCCCCATTCTGAGTAAACTCTAGAGATTGTTGTGAATGAAAATCCCAGGAATTCAGCAGTTGTAGAAATACTTAAACCAGCCTGTCTGGCCCAATAAAATTCACACACAATCAAAACCACAGTCAAAATCACTGAGATCACATTTTTTTTCCCATTCTGATGGTTGATGGTTGAAGATTACCTGAAGCTGCTGGCCCGTATCTGCATGATTTTATGCACTGCACTGCTGCCACATGATTGAATGATTGGATAATTGTATGAATGAATACAGGTGTTCATTCAACAGGTGTTCCTAATAAAGTGCTCAGTGAGTGTAAACTACTAATGAAGCACAGCTTGTGCAGCCATGAGTCCTACAACAAGGGATAATAAATACGTCAAATAAATGACGAAATGTCCAGAAATTTTATCCCACAGTAAGAACAATTATGGGATTATATCTTTTTGTTTCCTTTTAGCTTTTGTTATATATTAAACGATACTCAAAGATATTTTCAAACTGCAACACCCCTAGTCTCTAATTAATTAAGACCTGAAATGTTTTGCATGTGTATTTGTGTACCTCGAATCCAGCCATATACAGAGAGACAGACATCTCTCGATCGCCATTGCTGCCTTCCTCACGGATGACTGCAACACGAGGCTTGCCCACAGCTATGCAACATTATAACACAGACATCATGTAAATCAGTGAATTAATCAAACAAATCAAGGTGGTCTTTTTAGTAGCCTTTTAAGGGCAGTGTCTTGACTTCCAGAAAGTTCACAAGCTACTATTTTGCATTATTAAAAAAGTTTTAAGGCTTTAGACTAACCTAAGTCTTTTGCTATTGGTGTTTTAGCAGGGTCAAATGTCAGTTTGAGGTATGGCTGGGTGCGGTTGGATAGCCCCTGCTCTTCCTGCTGTACACACAGTGGATTGGCCTGCAGACACTCCAGCTGGAAGCTTGTGCTCTCCCATAATGCCCTGAGAGTGGGTAAACGCTCATGCAGCACTTCCTGTCCACACAGGCTCACCTTGACCTGAAGAACAAGAAGTGATCAATAATTATTTCTATCCTACACCTCTATTTACAATTAGTTAATTATTTGTCATTCAAAACCATGTGATAAATGTCACTAAAGCAGAATCTGGCATGACTTACTTACTCTCCCTATACATTTAATACATTAATATAATATATAATTAATTACACAGGGCAACAAAATGCCTGGCTGGTGCATTGTGTGTCCTTCAGGAAGCCTTGGGTCTTGCGTGTAAAATGCAGCTGTAGCTCATCCATAGAGGCAAGTGGTGCAGAGCCACACCATATATCTCAGCCGTTCAACAAAGGTTATTTATGAAATATTCATAAAGTCCTTATTCACATACCTTGTTCATACATTTTAAATTCAAACGTTAATTTGACAGATATAAGCCAATGACCCATGATTTGGACATCTTTCTAGATGTTGGGCAATCATGGGGCAGCATGCTCACTGCTCCATTTGCTCCGAAGTGTTATTATAGCTAGTGGTCAAAAATGGGAACTGCAGCAAGTGCTAATACAGACCCATTGGGCAGGAATCACACTTCCCCATGGTCACGGGAGGAACAGCAGACAGGACAGATAATAGAATGGTTGCCAACTTGGGCTAGTTTAAAAATACTCTGCGGCCACCAAGATCTTGTTTTATAGCAAATAATCAGAAATAAATCTAATAGGTTTTCTCAAACAAAGGCAAAGTGTAAGTACAGACAGTGTGCTATACAGAACCAATTCTACTGAAAAGATTGGGAAAGATAAAGGAGATTATGGAGTGGATAATGTCCGTACATCAGAAATGCGTGTGCACCACTGTGACCTTGTTTCCCACGCAAAGGCTGACAAAAAAGGGAAAAATGTCTCCCCCTTTTTCAGTGCCTGAATGTTTTGGGCTAGTTTTTGAGTGATTTGTGAGATGTAGCTGGGCTGGAAATTTGGCAACTCTGATTAATGGTGATGCAAACAGATCTGCTGTATTTCGTTCAACATAGTTGAACAATGGTACGTCTAAAACCTCTCAAACCGAGCTGCTAGACAGTATTCTGGATGACTCTGTGTCGTCAACTCGCAACTGCCTATTCACTAGACAGTAGCTTACAGAATTAATGTCTTTCTTCCCATCAAAATCTCTGATCACGAGCTGCTGCTGGCAAAATGTATCACTTTTAAAAAGTTAGATATCTTTGGACAACACATAAAAAATGATGGATTAGCTAAACTTTAACCGAAAAACGTTTGAAAGACTTTGAAATCCTAAAATTTGATTGCATATCTTAACACACTGGAAAAGGCAGGCAGACATTAGTGCAGAGAAGTTCTGAAATAGAATAGCTCACCATAGAGTCAGGTCCGAAGCCACAGGTGGTGCCAATCTTGTAGCAGCACAGCCCAGTGCGTGTGTACCGCTGACACACACTTTCCACATCACTCTCACACACCTCCAACACCAGACCCAGCTCCTCCGAGAACAAAGCCTCCATCACTGTGGGAAAAAAAGAGACAGAGTGATCTTAAAATGTGACTTTTAGCTTACAGATTTTGACATTCAGATGTTATACTCACCTCCAACTCCACCAAAAGGCAAGTCAACTTCTATCCCACGATTTCCTGCAAAGGCCATCTCCAGCAGACAGGAAATGAGTCCTCCATCGCTGACATCATGCCCTGCACTCAGCAGACGATCTACCAAACACACACACACATACATACATACATACATACATACACACAAAACATTATTAGACTCACAAAAGCATTAAGAAAAAGAGCAAACATGACCTCAAGATTAACAAAAAGATCTGTGATAAGTAGCAAACATTTTTCACCTTCGATGAGTGTCTGGGTGGTGTTGAAGCAAGCTGAGAGAAGGTCAGGATGATCCAGGTCTGGACTGCAATCTCCCAGCTGACCATAACACTGAGCAAGAGCAGAGCCACCCAGCCTGTATTTACCCACACTCACAGGAACATACAGCAATACACCTGACAGAGAGAAAGAGAGAGACGCACTCAGATGTTCAATTTTCCCACAACACTGACCTTAATAATTACATGTCCCAGTCCTAAAAATGCCTGAAAGGGCAGACTGACCTTTGCCCTCTGGGTCATCCAGGTCAGGCGTGACAGTAGCAGTGATATCAGGACACACAGCATACACAGAGATGACCAAAGAACCTAAGAAAGAAAAATGAAGACAGGTTAGCATTACTCGATTAGCACGCTCTCTCTCTCTCTCTCTCTCTCTCTCTCACACACACACACACACACACACACACACACACACCTGGTGCTTTGACGGTTTCTCCACCAACACGAGCAGCCATGCTGAGGGAGTCCTTTCCGCCATCGACAGCAACGCCCAACTGACCCATGACCTTGCACATAGCCTGACACGCGTCCCACAGACATGCCCCTTCACCTGGCAACTTCGCCGCCCACATCCAGTTGCCGCTGCACTTTACATCCTGAGAGAAACACACACAAAACTATCAAAAAAATGCATGACAAATTGATATGAGAAAGTAATAACTTACAATTACTAAATCTTCTGTAATTAAGATTGATTTGCACAGGGTGAGTGGTTTCTGTATAACTGGCAGAGATGGTTTTGGAAGGAGACGTTAGAAAAAAAGCACTTCCTGGAGTATCAAAATACCAAAAAAAAAAGCACAAAACCAAATATCCTTTTCCAACAGGACATAACAGAATCTTTAACTAAATGTCCGTTCAGACAGGATATATATTTCTACAGGTCCTTTTATACTAGGTACATTTTTATACTAATTTTTAAATTTTTCTACTAATTTTTATACAAAAAATTACTGATATGATGGATTTAAACAGGACTAAAAATCCCAATCACTGGTAGAGCTTAAGCTGCCACATTTGGGTTCTGACAGAAGATAGCAGATAAACTGTACAAAAACAAACTTTTATGAAATTGCAGAGATATACTGTTTGAAGAGCTCAAGGAGACACAATAAATATATAGATTATATAATGGACTCTTTCAATGAGCAGCACCATAACGTTATCCAACCACAGTTACTGTTAAAGTAGTTGTTACCCACCAGTACCACGTTTTACCTTGAGAGCAGTGACACGTGCAAACACCAGATTGGTGAGGGCCTCGCCTACAGCCATTCGAGCCCCAACTGCCGGGGAAACCAGGCCTTTAATTGGCTGCTCCCCAATCGCTGTTGCAGCACCCTGGAGGCTGAAGGGTGATAGAGCAACCACTGCCACATCAGCCAGTGGGGAGTGGAGGGGTCCTACACACTGCTGCTGTGCCACCAATCCCGTCACAGAGCGATCCACCTAATATAAGAACAAAAGACAAAAGAAGTGAATATTGGGAGTGAATTATTGGCACACTTCATGAGTTTTATAAAAGAAAAACATTACACACAATAATATTCCATTCAAACAATAGAAGAAACTATTTGTCTTTGTTCTTACAAAAAAAATCAGGAGGGGAAAAATATCCCAAAGATCAGTGTTAGAACTGCACAGTTGATTCTTATGGTTGTTGAATTTCAAAATCAACTGTTAAATCATGCTTTCTGGAAGCACTGCAAAAAAAGTTCTCTCTTTCCTGAGAGCACCTCAAAAAAAAAAAAAAAAAGCAGCACCTTAACTTCACTAAGCATTATTAGAACTATACCTGGCATACTGTAATCCATGTCTCCAGACTCATTTACACAAATCATGCCATTGGCACTGGTTTTTTTTCATGTCTTATATTCCATTTGCACATGTCAATTGCACTTTACTGACACCCTACCTCATTGTCTCTCTGCACTTTACATTTAATGCGACTTGCTGTTTCGCACTTCTGGTTAGATGCTAACTGCATTTCGTTGGTGTTGTACTTGTACTCTGCTCATTGACAAAGCTGAATCTAATCTAATCTAATGGGTCCAATCAAACTTTCTGGTTTTGTACACCATCAGCATGTTTGGCAACAAAAGGGGACAAAACACCTGATAGCCCACTGTAAAATACAGAGGTGGATCAGTGAGGCTTTGGGGCTGTTTTGTGGCTGGTTGTTCACGAGCTCTTGTGAAGATTGATAGTCATGAATTCTGCTTAGTACCAGGATATTACAGCCCAAAACCTGGCTGCCTCTGCCAGGAGGTTTAAATGGGGCCATAGATAGAGCTATCAACAAGATGATGAGCAAAACATACTTCCAGGCAACAACAATCAACCTGTGGTCTGAACTGAAGGGGACAGTCCACATGCACAAACCTAAGAATATAAAGAAGGTATTTAAGAAATAATTCAGACACATAGTGGAAACAGGAGACCTTGTTGGTGAGGTAGCGCTTGCTGGCCACAGCAGGCAGTCTAAGAACTCGAGAGAGAGCAGGCAAAACCGAAAGTCCTGGAGGGAGAGAGAGAGGCTGCAGACAGGAAGGCACACAGTCCAGCCTGAACTCCTAGAGAGAGAGAGAGAGAGATTAATAGAGATCATCAAATTTGTCAGGAAGACACATTATGGATCATCAGGGCTGGGCAATAGAACAACACTTTATTTTCTCATTTTTCTCATTCCTGATTAATTTTCTTCTGATTAAAAATCATCACTTGTGTACTAGACCCCTTACCTACATGTTTCTTCAAACAGATAATACCAGAAGCAATCGAACCTCTTCTAAAAATAATCAATTCTTTCCTTAGCACTGGCTATGCACCTAAATCTTTTAAACTAGCAGTTATCAAACTCCTGATTAAAAAACCCTGACATCGACCCCTGTCAGCTGTCCAACTTTAGGCCAATATCAAACCTCCCCTTTATCTCCAAGATCCTAGAAAAGATTGTAGCAGAGCAGTTATGGTCATACCTACATAGGAATGTAATGTATCATGAAATGTATCAGTCAGGATTCAGGCCTCATCATAGCACAGAGACAGCGCTAGTTGAAGTGGTAAATGACCTACTACTGACCTCTGATCAGAGTTGTGTCTCCTTGCCTGTGTTGCTTGACCTTAGTGCAGCTTTTGACACCACTGATCTTACTATTCTCCTTGATAGACTAGAAAATGTTGTAGACGTTAAGGGAATGTCCCTTTCCTGGCTCAGGTCTTATTTGACTGATTGTTATCAGTTTGTAGATGTAAATGGTGACTTTTCTATGCATACTAAGGTAGGGTTTGGTGTTCCGCAAGGTTCTGTTTTAGGCCCACTGCTTGTTTTTTCTTTATATATGCTACCTCTGGGTAAAATTATTCATGAACATGGTATTAGCTTCCACTGTTATGCTGATGACACACAGTTGTATGTTTCAGCAAAGCCAGATGAGAGACACCAGCTTAATAAAGTTGAGGAATGTGTAAAGGACTTTATACACTGATTGCTTATTAACTTCCATCTACTTAATTCTGACAAGACAGAAGTACTTGTACTAGAACCACATGCAGGTAGAAGTAAGCTTTTTGATTACATAGTAACTCTGGATGGCCTTTCTGTTTCATCATGTGCAGCAGTACAAGACCTTGGTGTAATTATTGACTCCAGTCTTTCCTCTGAAGCTCATGCAAATAATATTACTACGATAGCCTTCTTTCATCTCAGAAATATTGCTAAGATAAGAAATATAATGTCACTACACGATGCAGAAAAACTAGTTCACGCTTTTATTACCTCTAGGTTGGATTATTGTAATGCCTTACTTTATGGATGTTCCAGTAGATGCATAAACAAGCTCCAGTTAGTTCAGAATGTAGCAGTGAGAGTCCTTACTAGAACCAGAAGATATGACCCCATCACTCCTATCTTATCCACACTACATTGGCTCCCAATCAAATTTCGCATTGATTATAAAATACTACTATTTACCTATAAAGCGCTGAATGGTCTCGTGACACAGTACCTGAGTGAACTTCTGGTCTTTTATGATCTGCCACGCCCTACTTCAATCAAAAGGTGCAGGCTCTTTGTTGGGACCTCGAATAGTGAAGGCTACAGCTGGGGGCAGAGCTTTCTCTTACAAAGCTTCCAATTAGTGTTTGGGACTCAGACACAGTCTCATGTTTAAGTCTAGGCTGAAAACATATTTGTTTAGTCAAGCCTTTTGTTAAATAGTTTTTCTTACGTAAAGATACATGAGATTACTGTGGATGGTACCACTTAGAAACCATGAAGATGGCTTTGGACTGCAATTGATATGAACAGTCTTGCTACGATGGCTTAGGACTGCAATTGCCACAAACAGTTTTGCACTCAAGGCTCCATCAGTGAACAGTTGATAACTTCAACAAAATAGACTTCATGTGAAAACGATAATAAATTTCCTGTTTACACAATTGCACTTTGTGACTATATAGTACACAGTTATAGAAGGGATTTATTTATAATCGCACTATCCAGTGTCACCCAGATGAGGATGGGTTCCCTTTTGAGTCTGGTTCCTCTCAAGGTTTCTTCCTCAGGGAGTTTTTTTCTTGCCACCATCGCCTCTGACTTATTCATTAGGGATAAATTCATAAATTTAAAGTTTATATCTGGAATTTATATATTTTTGTAAAGCTGCTTTGTGACAATGTCCATTGTTAAAATCGCTACACAAATAAAAATAAATTGAATTGCGTTATACATATCTTGTGAAAATAAAATAAGTATTGGGATATGATATTCTCATATCACACACCCTTAACGGTCATGCATAAAGTGGAAAAAAGATGGAGCACTGTCTTATCTGGCTGAAGCATTACCAGCAACCGCCAGATGGAGCACCAATCATGGACCTCTGAGAGTTGAAGAATTTTCCAAGAGGTTTTACCCTTCCACTTACCTTCTGAGGCATCTTTCCCAATACCCAATCAAGTTCCAAATCCACAGGGTTCCGCCCACCAATCATGGCATTGCCAGTGTTGGAAATGTCATCCACAAGAACAATCTACAAGGAATAAACATAGTTTAGACTTGGTTATATCTGGGCACCTCCATAAAACACGCACACACTTCAAACCATGCAATATCTGGCTTGCCAAGGCAGTTCTAAATGTTGACCTGCAGTGCAATTCTGTCTGTTCTGTTTTACAATTAGTAAATTTCATCTACAGTCCCCTCTGAAAGTATTGGAAAGGCAAGGCCAATTCTTTTGTTTTTCTCCAAGTATAGAGGCCATACCACAAGATGCAAACCACTCATCAGCAGTAAGAATGAGAAGGCCAGGGTTAGGGTTAGAATTCACAAAGAAATACAGAGATGAGCCACAGAAGTTCTGGAACTGAGATTAACCTCTACCAAAGTGATGGAAATGCCAAAGTGTGGAGAAATAAAGGATCTGCTCATGATCCAAAACATATGAGCTCATCGGTCAAGCACGGTGGAGGTGGTGTCATGGCTTGGGCTTGCATGGCTGCTTCTGGAACAGACTCACTAATCTTTACTAATGATATAACTCATGATGGTAGCAGCAAAATGAATTCAGAAGTCTACAGAAACATTCTGTCTGCCAATTTACAGAGAAAACAGTGGAAGGTTTTAGACTGGCTAAGTCAATCACCAGACCTTGACCCAATTGAGCTTGCATTTCACCTCCTGAAGAGGAGACTGAAGGAAGAAACCCCCAAAACAGGCCTGGAAAAGCATCAAAAAGAAGAACGCAACAGTTTGGTGATGTCAGTGGGTCAATGACTTGATGCAGTTATTGCGAGCAAGGGATATGCAACCAAATATTAAGTGTTATTTTCTTTAAGACTATCTGTTCCAATACTTTTGCTCACCTAAAAATTGGGTGGCCTGCCACCAAAGGTGCCATGTTCTAAGGTGTTTAACTCATCTAGATGTAAATGTCAGGAAATGAAAGCTGAAATTCTGATCTATTGTCTCATATTCATACTTTGATTTCAAACCCAAATGGAATAGTGTACAGCAAGAACAAAAGAATCTTCCTTGCCATTCCAATACTTTTGGAGGGGACTGTATATTACAGTTTTTACACCCACCTTACTATCACCTGTAATGTGGCCCACAAAGTCAACGGGGCATTTCTCCCTCTGACACACTCTCTCCAGAAAACTCCGGTCAGATGGGTGGAGCAACAAAGCATTACTCTCCTGATACTCAGCCCCCCACAACTCCAAAACACTGAGTGTGGGATCACCTCTCTGCAAGAGGAAGAAGTTGATTATTATATTTATATATATAAGTATATCTTGGCTTTGTTCGTTATATTTATATACAAATTCCACACAAAGCACTTGTAAATTGAAGCTCACTTTAAATTTGCTGGTGTAGATGACAGCTCCAGCGGGCTCGCTCAGCTCTTTCAACACATTTCCTAGAGCACAGAACACATTCAGACTCTCCAAAAGGATTTGAGAGTGTAAGTGATATGACACCATGTTAAATGATTTACCAGCAATTAAATGTTTTTATTAATTAAAAAATAACACCTCATACTTATACTTTGTATAGTTGGTGACTTTAATGTTGTGGAACATCCACAAAACAAGTTGGTTACTGTTTAATTACTTACACTATAGCAGCTATAAATAATCGTTCCCTTACCAGCCTCTTTTCTTTTAAAGTTAATAAGACAAAAATTGAACTGAGAAACCAGAAAGCCCTCAGCCTCATTCCTGAAGACTTTCCCATATTAGAAAAATTACACTCTGTCTGTTACAAAGCACTGATACTGGAGACTCCTTCCAAATATTCTAAACAAACGTCTCCTCACAGAAAACTTCATGGATTACACTCTGTTTATGTGGAGCATCTGCGATACAAGTCCCTGTGTAAGTTGTTAGAATCCAAATAAAATTGTACTTGAACGATTATTAATAAAACCCCAAATCAGGATTGAGCATTCAGCATTGCTGTGGTATAAATATATAACTCTTATAATTAGAATTAAAATGATAATGTCACATGATATTTATTACCATTGCCTCCTGCACCCTGGTCATGAATACTGCAAATGGGGTTTCCTGCAGCTCTCTCCAGACATGCCCTTAGAGCCCGATTCATCTTCTGCTCCATCTCAGCATCTCCTCTTTGAACCGCACCCAAATCACGATCGCTGGAGTTATCACCCTGTACCTACACAAACACACACAAATAGATTTCCGATTGCAACTTACCACTTTTAACAAAGCAGTAAGTAACATCCAGATACAGATATGTCTGTTAAATGATGAACCCCAATGTGATTAACATCTGCACCTACCTGTATAGAGGACGCAGCCCCTCCCCCTACACCAATCCTATACACAGGGCCTCCTATTTTCACCACCTCCATACCTGTTACCAGGGTGAAATGTTAAATGTGAGGACAGAAGATGAACATGATCCTTTTCATGCTGATCAAACTCAGTGTACCCATTCAAGGGCATCTTACATCAAAATCTCACACATACACACATTTTCATATTTTGATGTGAAACGGATCCAGTGTCAGATTAAAAGACATGAATCTTAATAAATTTACTTTACCATCATGATCTATAGCTTCCAAAATTTCCTACCTGACTTTGCCTCCTCTTTCTTTACATGCTCATCCTCAATGGAGCCCAGTCCACCGCTGAACATTATTGGCTTAATCCATTCTCGACGCTCACCATTGGCCAAGCGCATTCCAAAGGACCGGGCAAAGCCTTGAGTCATTAAGGCAAATAAAGAAGAAAATGAAAAAAAAAAAAAAACATTTATGCTACCAGTGAAAGCAAACTGCTAACCATTTGGTCTGTTTCTTAAACATAGCACAGAGCTAAGACACACCACAGTATACCTGCCAGCACTGGCTCTCCAAACTTGTTTCCGTAGTCTGACGCTCCATCACTGGCTTCAATAGCCACCTGCAAAGGAGGGGCAAAGCTGGAAGGGTACTCCCAACCACCCTCCTCCCATGGAAGGGCAAAACCTGCAGACAAACATGTCCAAGAGAATAGAGGAACTTTACTTTCATGCCAAAAGTTTTAGTAACTCCATGTACATTTTATATTAGCTAAGCTAAGTGCAATGACGGCGCAATCTGAAAACCAGACCCACCTGGGATATGGAGGTTACCAAAGCAGTACCCAGCAGTTCCTGCAATCACGTGTCCACCTCGGCCTGCGCTCTGTACGTCTCTGATTCGCCCGCCAGTACCTGTGGTAGCACCGCTAAAAGGAGCGACACCTAGAATTCAAGTAAATTAAACAACACTTAGCATTAACAGATAAGTTAAAAGAGAGAAATAAGCATGTGATTATATTTTTTATACATTTATTCTTACCTTATTATAATAGTAAAAATATTACAAAATATTTTTTTAACGTTTACTTGTACCAGATTATATTCGGGGCTCTCTTAAGCGCGTACATGCAACATAACCTCTAGCACACTATGTACGTGAAGTATGCTCATGGCCACTCCCCAACTTGCCATAAGAGATAAAAGGACAACTAGTGTTATGCTGTCACAAAGTAAAAGGAGGTGATTAATATGGGTAGTTATGGAATTTTCTTCACTAATGTGAACAAAATGAAGACCGGGGTCCATATGGTGCCTTTTTAATAAGACTGAATTTATCTCTGAAGCACTAGGGGTTGTATAGACACCAGCATATACACTAGTCGCCGCTGTAGCGAGCTGTCGACTAGTCGGGGCAGGGGTGAAAACAGCGAGGCAGACAGCAAGGAGATGCAAGTGGAATGTACTTTGGTTAAGAGTACTTTGTCAGTCTAAAATATTTCAAACTAGGTGAAGTCAATTCTACAGTCAACTGCACTAAACTACACTAGGAAAAATCCTATTTTCATTTTCTTTTCCTGTAATGGATACTTTGAGATGACTTTGCATGAAGTGAAGACGTGCACGTGTTTTTCCTTTAAAGCTAAAAAAAAATCTTTTTAAATTAAATCCTAGTATACTGAATTCCATTGTAACCAGAGATGTGTGAAAGAGCGTTTTCAGAGCCGCGGGTTGCACATCACCAACCAATCCAACTCAGCTAGTTTAGAGTCAGATCAGCGGTGCCAGATCGAAGAGGTTGAGCCAGACCCGTTTTTGGAAGCTACTGGGGTTGAACATGGCAGAAAAACATCCCAGACAATGCTGTAAACATTGTGTCCTCCAAGGAGCTTCCACATCATGCTGTGCACTCTCAGTTTCAGAAACAATTATTTCAGCTTTGTGTTTTAAGAATTGGTACATCCTTAAATAGTGCAACTGTGTAACATGATAAACAGATTTATTATTTTGCACATGTATAGCACCGATTTATTTACTTTCATTATTAACAGTGTAGCCTAAAAAGATGAAAATTTTATTTGCAGCCTGTGTATCAGTTTTTTTTATGTCTGACATGTTCTTTGCTGCACAAATAAATTTGCCTAAAAACAGCAATATCCTGAAACAGTTTTTACTTTATCTACGGAAAAGACAACTACTTTTGGTATTATTGGTCAACTCATAAAAATCAGTAATCCTGCAACCTCTACAAAGCACAAATTGTGCTTGTGCTCTGACCTGTGGGGAAGTTGTGCGTTTCTGCAGTGAAGATGACGTGTCTGGTGGTGTGTCTGGTCTTGTAGCAACTGGCCTGCGCAGGGTCAGTGGGGAACATGCACTCCAGCTCCATGCCTTTAATACCACTGTGCACACACATGCATATACACACACAGACACACACTGAAGCTGGTGTCACACTCAGAGTGACATAGTGATGGTTATCATGCTGGTTGACTGACTCTCACTCTCTCACCTGCTGTTATCGCAGAACTTGATGACATTGTTCTGATTGCTGTGCTGCTGGGTGCCCATAATGAGGCTGAAAAGAGTGTCCTTCTGCTCCTGTCCGTCAATCACCATCCGGCCTCGGAAGAACCAGTGGCGACTGTGCTCACTGTAGGGGATATTAGAGGGGAAATTTTGTTTTACAAATTTCAGATGTACACCAGTGTTTTTAAAAATGAATCTTTAATCGTTGTGTACTGTATATGTGATTTCCACAAAAAGTATTTATTACACAGAAAATTCCCTGTACAGAGAAAAGAACGAAAAACCTGTTGACGCAAAACTTATTAATAATGAAAGTCTAAGGGCGGTTGTTTCCAACGTTTCTCAGCAGAAGGAAACATGCAAAAATTCATGGCCTTTTTCACCCGTAAGCCTACACACCTGTTGGACTGAGCCAGGTCAAAGCATTCAACACTGGTTGGGTTTCTCTTCACCCTCTGGAACAATGCTGTGTAGTAGTCCAGATCCCAGGAGTCAAAGGCTAGTCCTGCTCGTGCACACACACACACACACACACACAATTAACCAGGATCATATTAACAGTAAGAGGACAACAATTTCGTATATTGATTTTGGTCACTAGATTTTTAATCAGATAAAGTTAGATTTTGTGTATTTTATGATCAGTGCATACGACACAAGACAGTCCACAAGAAGTTAACAACAAGCAAATGCTGATTGTGTTATTCTACAGTGGCCTGCAACACTCACTATAGACAGTCAGATAGAGTAACCTGTGCATTGTTACACTTACAAGACAGCATTGGGCTAGTTTTTCCACTTACATTCACTCATTATGTCTGTCTGCCTATCACACACACACACACACACAGATATCTTGTGACCCAATACATTCCATCTCCCCTCATCCTGTGACAACTACACTTCTTCCAATTATGTTGAATGTCATGTGCCCCTAATCCTTACTCTCTCAGGATTCAGTTGCTCTTTAGAATTGTGAGAGAATTCACTAGTAATAATGATAAAAAAATAACTGCATTTATAAGACACATTGCTCACCAAGCTCATCATTGGCCCTCTCCAACGCAGCACGACCTTTTCCTAAAATGTCAACCTCAAACACTTCCTGAGGCCGGACATCCACAAAGAAAGATGTGATGGGATTGGGGTAGATACACTCAGTCATGCTATCGTACAAGAGGCTGATTAACTTCTCCATCTCTTCATCTTTCCTCAGCGTATCCAGCTCATCCTTCAACAGAAGAAGATGTGTCTGTTATTTACATGTTTACTTAAAACAGAGCAACACTAAGATCATTTAAACTGACATTAATAAGGAGAAAATGTTTAAAATCACTAGCAGTTCTAAATTTAAAGCAAACTGGTGATTTGTCACATGACCTCCAACTCTTACTTGTGCTCACACAGGATCCCCAATTGAGTCTCAATTTCTATCAATATTGTTTATATTACTAATAACTGAAATGAAAACAAAATATACATGGCTATATGAAATAGAGAAAACATAAACCGGGAGTATTCAATATTACATCCTTAAATTTTAAAGTAAAAGATGTAATAACAGAAGCATATTTGGGCATCAGCTGTATATGAGCATGCACAGTCATGGAAACAATAAAGTACACCCTCCTTTAATTCTATGATTTTATTTATCAGGGCCTAAATAACAATTGTGTGGTCCTTGTGTGGTCCTCAGCAACTTCTATAAATAAACAAATAACCTCAGGTGAAAACAAAAACATTTAGATTTCAATATGTAGTCATTTTTTCCCAAAAAGTAAACTAACATTGAGAAATCAGGTGGGCACCCTCCTACTTCCACAATCATTAAGGGGGTAATTTAGCTGCCAGGTGTTACTAATGATTAGTTAATCGTCAAGAAGTGTGACTACCTCTATAAAAGCAGAACTTTTAGCAGTTTGGTGTACTGGAGCACTCGGGTATGTGTCTATATCATCCCAAGAAGAAAGGACATCAGCCATGACCTCAGCAATTGTTGCTGAAGCAATTGTTGCTGAAGCAATTGTTGCTGCTCATCGATCTGGGAAGGGTTATAAGGCCATCTTCAAATAATTTGAAATTCAGAATTCTACATTCAGAAGGATTGTTTTCAAATGGAGAGCCTAAAAAAAGTTGCCAATCTTCACAGGAGTGGGCGTCCCAGCAAATCCAGTCCAAGGTCAGACAGTTTAATGCTCAGAGATATAAAGAAAAATCCAAGAGCCAAATCCTGTGACCTACAGGCCTCTGTAAGCACATTACATGTTTATGTTCATGAAAACACAATCAGAAAAAGACTGAACGAGTATGGCTTTCAGGGAAGGGTGGGTAAGAAAAAAACCCTTCTCTCCAAAAACAATATAGCAGCACTTAGGTTTGCAAAATTGAACAAACCACAAACATTCTGGAACAATATCCTTTGGATTCATGAGACCAAGGTGGAGATGTTTGGTCATCATGCACAGCACCATGTTTGGTGAAAACAAACACAGCATCTCACTAAAAACACCTCATACCAACTGTTAAGCATGGTGGTGGAGGGCTGATGATTTGGCCCACAGGACCTGGGAAACTTGCAGTCATTGAGACAATGATGAACTCCACTTTATACCAGAATATTCTTGAGACAAATGAAATTAGGTCATGCAAGAGGACAATTATCCAAAGCACACCAGCAAATTGACATCTGAATGGCTAAAGAAGAAAAAAAAAATCAAGGTGTTGGAAAGTCCAGACCTCACCCCCACTGAGATGCTGTAGTAGGATCTCAAACATCAATAGACTGAAGCAATGTTGTAAAGAAGAGTGGACCAAAGTTTCTCCAAAACGATGTGAGAGACTGAGAAACTCCTACAGAAAAAGTTTACTTCAATTTATTGTTGCTAAAGGTGGTTCTACATGTTATTGAATTATAGGGTGTACTTATTTTTTCCCCACCTGTTTTCCGAATGGTGGTTTACTTTTTTGGAAAAAAAAGTGACTACATATTGAAATCTGTTGTGTTTGTCATCTGAGCTTATTTGTCTGTTTATAGAAGTTGATGAGGACCACACAATTGTTATTTAAGCCCTGATAAATAAAGACAAAGAATTGAAGGAGGGTGTACTTTCTTTATCCCATGACTGTATAAGATGACCCAGGCCTCACTGATTATTACTATTATTATTATTATTATTATTATTATTATTATTATGTATGCGACTGTGTATAAGGCCGAGCTGGTAGTGATGAAGCTCTCAGGGAGTGCAGCAGTTGTGCAGACCTTGATGAAGTGCCTGCGAGACAGCTCAACCCTGGTCACCTGACTCAGGCCTGCACTCTGGCAGATGGACACGGCATTTGTGGACCATGCAGTGGAGAAGTTCAGCCTGTAAGGAGCAGCAGAAAGCCACAAATGAGGTTTACAAAGACTATACTGAGGACTGTGGCGTTTGTACATTTAAGTTACTGAAACAGTGTTTATGTACCTGGGGCCAATCTCCACCAGGCTCTCTCCTGGCATCAACGCTCTGAGAGTGGGCTCATCAGACAGCCCTGAAGACTGAGGAGGAGTAAATAACCAGCGCAGGATATCCTTCTGCTCCCCACTCACACAGTCAGCACCTGACAGAGATACAGGCAGAGAGGAAAAAGGGTAAGCTTGTGAGGAGCAGAGAGGGATTAGACTTGTCCCTCTTCTCTCACAGAGAAGGAAGGCAGCTATTCCATTTGAAAGTAGACACACAGTGCTAAATTCACATTTCTCCATTTAAAATGGAGACTTTCTCAGTATTTCTGTATTTAAAAAAAAAAAAAAAAACCTTTCAGGAAGCGTCGTGTACGAGTTTATTTAGTGATCTTACCAAACAAGCGCCATGGCTTTGAACTAATCACATCAAAATTTGAACTATTAGAGGAACCCAGAAACTTGCTAACTTACCTAAATGTTATTGATGAACTAAATTATGGTGGTTATTGTATATTTTTGAATCAATGACTGAGAATATGACAAAGCAAATCAAAACCCAGAGAAATCTACCGTGTCTACCTGTGAAAATTACCAGTGCAGCTAACCAACCAGCTAGCTATTTGTAATGATAGAAGGACATGAGGGTGTTTCCAATTTGCATAGCATGTACACTCACCATACACTATAACAGGAACACCTGTACACCTGCTCATTTATGCAGTTACCCAATCAGCCAATCATATGGCAGCAACACAATACATAAAATGCAGATACAGTTCATATATGTCAAGAGCTTCAGTTACTGTTCACATTAACCATCAGAATGAAGAAAAAGTGTGACCTCTGTGATCTTGATCGTGGCATGGCTGTTGGTGCCAGATGGGCTGGTTTGAGTATTTCAGAAACTGCTGATCTCCTGATAATTTCACACACAACAGTCTCTAGAGTTTACGCAGAACGGTGTGAAAAACAAAAAACATTAAGTGAGCGAGAGTTCTGCTTTTGCAGCACATCCACCTCAAGGTTTGATGTGTTGTGCATTCTGAGATGCTTTTCTGCTCACCACTGTTGTAAAGAGTGCTTATATGAATTATTACACACTTCCTGTCAGCTAAAACCAGTCTGGTCATTTTCCTCTGAGCTCTCTCATCGACAAGGTGTTTCAGCCTGCAGACCCTCCGCTCACAGGATGTTTTTTATTTCTCACACCATTCTGTGTAAACTGTAGAGACTGTTGTGTGTGAAAATCCCAGGAGATCAGCAGTTTCTGAAATATTCAAACCAGCCCATCAGGTACCAACAACCATGCCACAGTTAAAATCATAGAGATCAATTTTGTTTTTCCCCGATTCTGAAGTAGGATGTGAACGTTAACTGAAGCTCTTGACCTGTATCTGCATGATTTTATGCATTGTGCTGATTAGATAACTGAATGAAAGTGCAGGTGTACAGGTTCCTATTAAAGTGGCCGGTGAGTATATATTCTTGCACTTTTTATAAAGGTAAAGGTGTAGACATGCTCCTAGAGCATTTTATAGTTTCTACAGCTTAAATAATGTATGAAACAATTCATTTTAATGATTTAAGGTTAAGTATTCGAGGTGCTATTTAGCTTTCTGACCCCATCATCCTTTTCCCTCTCTTACACGTATCCAACCCCTGCACCACCACCCAAATCTCAACCCTGTCCTGTTATTCGTCTCACCATTCACTTCCACATTGTAGCAGAGTTCAGTGGTTATGGTGACCTGTGGATAGAGCTGTTTGACCCTCTGCAGGCTCCGCCCACCTTCACCGTCTGCCCTCCTGTAGAACCGCAAGACTGACATGATCCTGGCAACGACACACACACACAAACACACACACACAGAGTGAGTGAGTGAGTGAGTGAGTGAGTTAAAATCTTACATACGCAAACTATATGTCCAGCTGGTATCACAAAGGTTCAAGCAAATGTTTTCATGTTGCACACCACAGACACCTAATAAAGACCATCTGAAGGTCTCGATCCCTGAATCCATGATCAGCAAGTGGTTACTCTGGATAAGCAGACACTACTGTGCTGCCTTAGCAAAAAAAAAAAAAAAAAAAAACTAGAGGGACAAGGACCAAAAGGTTTATGATTGTTTTACATGTAAAATGTTAGACACAGAGTGATGCAGTCCATAGTTACCTATAATAAGAGAAAGAACCTACAAACTAACTACATTCACGCCTACCACTGATACCTGCTATCTGCACCCAGCATTCTTTAAACAAACATGTGAGGCATGTGCTGATTCTACTAATACTGAAAAGATAATTAAGCTCTTGAGATTTAAAAATATTCATTATTTAATCAATACATTCATTTTAGCCATCTTACCACTTTCCAAGATATAGTGTCTCTATTAGTGACCAGTTGTCACCACAGTCAGTGCTGCATGTTCACTTTTTGTAGATGGACAAGCTTTTGTTTCTTATGCTTATCCCGAGATGCATAAGCAAAATTGTTTTATCTATGGAGATGCTTTGGCATGGTGAGGAACTTTGTCTCCAGATGCCGACTTTGCCAATTTTATACAGGAGCACAGAGAACTCAGAAGACAATACATTATAGAGGACACACAAGCTACAAATGAGATTCTGGAAATGTTTACATGTAGAGAGACGATTGTATTTCTGTTAAGAGTGATTTTATTATATTTATACTTTACATTTTAGTATATTTATTATATTTGCCATGTTGGTGGATGAGTTTAACTGAATAAAAAGCTGCAGTTTTGTGTAAGTCAAATTTTAGCCATGAATTCTTTCCTGTATTTTTTAAGTTAAACATTTCCAAAAAAATAAATAAATAAAAAATCAAAACTGATTTTAAAACTTTACATTTCTGCCATAATTATAATCACTGATCTGCCCTCTTTTTGGATGGTCACAGATCTATTCACATCTATTCTAGTGGTAATAGATAACAGATTCTAATAGGTTCTCTAAAGTTAATTCTTTTGCCTCTCTTCCCACAGCCTTACAAACCGCTTAAGCACTATTCAAACTCGCAGAATCTCAGAGCATGCTGTGTTTGACTGGCCGCTTCACTCATCTCCCAGTTTGAACGTCTCTCACGGACTGACTGGCAGTGACAGTGAGTCTCACCTTAGGGCATCAACCCCATCCGATAAGCAGGTAGAGAGAATTAATCAAGAGATTGACAAAATACTCTGTGCATCCCTCCATGTTCAGTAAGAGGAATGGGCCTGGTCACTGCATAAATATGCCCAGAACCTGTGACGTACAGGTATTACTCCTTGTGCTTAGGCTTCCAGACACATTTATTCCCTTGGACCCTGGCCCAGCTGATGATTGATTCCTGACAGGTACTTTGCCATGTCATTGGGAGAACGCAAGGCCCGAGCCATCTGTGGTCTGTGCATTATTTTAAAGATTAGTATTTGTAAAGAAAAAACTATTGGATGAGTATCAATATCAGCTGATACTCAAGGTTTCAGTATCAGTATCATTATAGTTCCATCTCTAGTATACATGAGTATCAATGTTTCACATGGATGTGCAAGAATTTGTAGTTTGGCTGAATGGAAGTAACTCTTTTAGGAATGCCACAGTCTTGTGCAGGTGATAACATGAGCTGTTACAATAAACTACACAGGATTCTGTGAAGTGCAGAAAATGTTCAGAGAAAATCAGGATGAACTTGGGGTCAAACAGACAAACCTGGGTGTTGCACCACAGCCTGAACATCCAGCACAAACTAATCAGGAGGGTTTACTTCACTGATAAGCCTCTGTTTAACTCAGTTACAAAGGAACTTGCCTTTTCCACTAACCTAAAGAGACAGAGCATTTGATCACGTGACACTTATTGCAATTTAATGAATGAACCCAAGTGCACAAAGTATTGTTTACATGGTTACACATAGACTAATAAACTTTGAGTCAGGTAAACTTTAATCTAGTCAATATAAAGACAATGTTATGGCTCATTCCCTGAAAAAAAAAGCGTCAAGCAACTCTATTTATGTCTCTATAATGAAATTATGCACACATCTTACCTTCCAGGTGCTCAATGACTGGGCGAGTTGGTGTGAGATGAAGCTGACAGCTCAGTATACTGTGCTATAGGATGATATGGTATAGTACAGTGTAGTATGCAGACCTCCTGACCAGTGCAGGCAGCCCTGTACTCAACCCACGTGTCCAATACTTTTTACCACCCGTATTCAAACAGCCTTCAGGGATTGGCTGTCAGTATCGTGAAACACTGCCAATTGGATGGCGATCTTTTACTGCAGGCTTGTAGCCAATCCTAGAGAAGAAGGCGGGACTTGTCGGAATACTATTGAGGAAGTAAATAAGTTGTGTGTCACTTGAACACACAGATCAGTTCCGCATACCTCTGCGCATGCGCAGTGTTGTGCTTCGGTTGTAGAAATGATGCAGAGGTGTGCAAACTGTTATCTTAACACTTTTAATGTATTTAAATATGTATGCATTATTGCCTTTCTGTTTTGAGCAATTGATAAGATGTTTTGCAATTAAAAAATAAGGTCAACACTCCACACAACAAGCTGTCATGGTGATCTTTCCTTGAACAAGTTCTTCCTTAATCATATTTAAAATACACTATATGGCCAAAATTGTGTGGACTTCTGATAATCACACTAATATCTGTTCCTTCCCCAAACTTGCCACGAAGTTGGAAGCACACAATTGTATAGAATGTCTCTGTATGCTGTAGTTTTACAATTTCCCTTCACTGGAACTAAGAGGCCCAAACCTGTTCCAGCATGACAATGCCTCTGTGCACAAAGTGAGCTCCATGAAGACATGGTGTGTTAAGGTTGGAGTGGAAGAACTTGAGTGTCCTGCACAGAGCCCTGACCTCAACCCCACTGAACACCTTTGGGATGAACTGGAACACCGACTGCACCCCAGACCTCCTCACCAACATCAGTGCCTGATCTCACTAATGCTCTTGTAGCTGAATGAACACAAATCTCCACAGCCACGCTCCAAAATCTAGTGGAAAGCCTTTCACAGAAGAATTAAGCTTATTATAACAGCAAAGGGGGGATAAATCTGGAATGGGATGTTCAACAAGCACATACGGGTGTTCTCTCTGTGTCCGTGTGGGTTTCCTCTGGTTTCTCCGGTTCCCTCTTCCAAAAGCATGCCCGAAGCTGAACCGTCTAAAATAAATTGCCCCTAATTCCGAATGTGTGTGTGCATAGTGTTCCCATTCAGGATTCCCACCTCACACCTAGTTTTCCAGAGATAGGCAGCTTGTTAGTGTCTGTTCTCATATTAATGATATCATGAATGTGGATGTTTTCTGAATTGGATGTGGAACAATAAAAAAAATCCCTTCTTCTGGTTCACCATAACCAATGGTGTGCACGTATTTTTCTTTAGCTCCGTTAAATACTGTTTTAGTGCGAGTTATTTACTGGTTATCCTACCCTTAATATGGCAGCAGCAGCACAGGGATTGGATCCTGATTCATTGCAACCCTGATCAGGATAAAGCAGTTTCTGAAACTGAGTGAGAGAGAGTGTGTGTGAGTGTAACTGAAGAAACTCTAATCCTGAGACAAAGTACACGATTGCCCAAAGATCCCATAAATGAGTGTAGTACATTACCTAAGAACACCATTTACATAACATCAGACTCTGTACACCTCTAACCCACAATGAAACCGCTGAAAACTTGTGGTAGAGCCAGGTCCTGCAGTCTTCTGTACTCAATCTGTGTTGCTTCATTGAATGGAGATGGACAGTTTTCATTATAATCAGAACTTTACTAGAGCCACTAACAGTGATCTGCCTTATGTTTTTAAATCAGCATCTATTCAAGTATTTTTCCATGCAACAAAACATTTTCTTTGCAACTCTTTCATCAGTGTCTTTTTGGAGATCTCCTTCGAGACTTGATGAAAGGCCTAATATAATTCTTTATATTATCACAGATTTTAACATCTGTGAAATGCTCTACTCTTTCTCAGATTTGTGCTATTCTAAAATAAGATTTTCAGACTATAACCTACAGACCTACTATGTTTTGTAGGAGTGTAAAGCCATAAATGTATTTCTTAGAACAATTTTATATTTATTCAGTTCATCCCAAAGGTGTTCAGTGGGGTTGAGGTCAGGGCTCTGTGAGGACACTCGAGTTCTTCCACTCCAACCTTCACACACCATGTCTTCATGGAGCTCACTTTGTGCACATTGTCATGCTGGAGCAGGTTTGAGCTAAACGCACATACGGGTTTTATGGTCAGGTGTTCACAAACTTTTGGCCATATATAGTGTATCAAGGTCAACCGAACTGAAAAAAGAGGAGATGTAACTTCTGACACCTTTCCTATTGACTAACATGGTAATGGGCGGAGGGGGGCACAGTGGTTTAGTGGTTAGCACTGTTGCCTTGCACCTGGGGGGTGAAATCCCGTCTCTGCCCTGTGCGCATGGAGCTTGCATGTTCTCCCCGTGCTTTGAGGGTTTCCTCCGGGTACTCCGGTTTCCTCCCCCGATCCAAAGACATGTGTTGTAGGCTGATTCGCATTTCCAGATTGTCTGTGTATGAGTGTGTGTGTGATTGTGCCCTGTGATGGGTTGGCAGCCTGTCCAGGGTGTCCCCCACCCTGTACCCCGAGTCCCCCGGGATAGACTGCAGGCTCCCCGAGACCCTGTGTAGGATAAGCGGTACAGAGGATGGATGGATGGATGGTCATGGGCCAGTTAACATTTGTCCTGCTGGCAGCCACTAGAGAACCTCAGAGACATTTTGTCTTCATGTTTGACTCCCTGTTTCGACATCCACCCGTACATACAGTCCTTAGGCTGAACGCGCCATCTAGAGGAAGTGACCGGAGCAAGCGGTTTGTTTTGGCGGATGTGATGTAGCTGAAAAACGGATATCCGCGCGCCAGTAGCTGCGGTGGCAACGGATATCGTTGGGTTTACTTGTTTGTTACTTGTTGACACGATGTATGAGAAAGAAAATAATAAGAATAAAAAGTTACATCGCCTGTCGTTTTACCTGTACACTCATATAAGTGCACTTGGCAGTGGTTTAGGGCAACTCCTCGTTAGTATAGTGGACAGTATCTCCGCCTCGGAGGCCGGGGATTGTTTCGCTAAACGGCCCTAAACCGATTCCCATTCATTTCCAATGGTAGTGCTAAACCACTACGGATGCGATATACTTTTGGCCACTGACGCCCTGTGGCGCTGTTCCGAGCTTTTGCGCCGCCGGGAAATTAGAAATCGCCATTTTACTTCCGGCCGAGTAGGAGAGAGAGATCGCAGTTTGCCGAATTACTGTTCATCATTATTGTAATTATTATTCAACGCTTTTCAGCTCAGCGATCAAAGGTAAGTTACTTTATATCACATCAGCATGTGTTTTATCTCCATTAATGCTGAAATCGGGTTAGTTTCTCTGCGAACACGCCAGCATGAGAGACTTTTACTAAACTTTACCCTACCAGCTTTTCTCTCTAACGCATGTTTGGGTGATTTAAACGCTAAAGTATGAATGAACATGACTATAATTTTAGTTTTTGTGTAATGCTTTTTGTGTTAAATACAATGCTCCTCCTATGAGAGAGTGTTTGTTTGTTCTCTTTAACATGTCGCTGGTTAATTACAAGCTGAACTGTGAATGAACATGACCATTATTTTAACTTATTGTAGTGTTTATCAGTTTACATCTATTACACTATT
>CM040472.1:3572867-3595069 GCA_022758105.1 Pangasianodon gigas | reverse complement strand
AAAAGATACACATCTAGTCTAATCTAATCTAATTGTGTGATCTGCTCACTTGTTGCCAAATTTATTGTGGCTATTGTTTGTTCAACAGACTCAGTAAATTTGTCACTCGGCTTACAAACTCATCGTAATGTTTCTGAACGGGAAAAGTTAAGGGAAGTGAAGCTCAAACAGACCCGGGTTCGAGTCCCAGACGGGGAGATTCACTACTTTAATAATATTTTCTGTATTGCTTTATTGCTTTTTTTTTTTTTAGCATAGTGGACAGTATCTCCGCCTGTCACGCGGAAGACCGGGGTTCGATTCCCCGACGGGGAGAAGCACTACTTTTCTCACCTTACTCTAGCTCTACTACAACTCATCACCACAACACATTTATACATCAGTACATAGGCCGATATCCCCAATATACACTATATGTGCTTCTTTCCCAAACTGTTGCCACAAAGCTGGAAGCACACAAATGTATAGAATGTCTCTGTATGCTGTAGCATTACAATTTCCCTTCACTGGAACTACGAGGCCCAAACCTGTTCCAGCATGAAGTCATATATATATATATATATATATATATATATATATATATATATATAGAGAGAGAGAGAGAGAGAGAGAGAGAGAGAGAGAAATTGAGAAGCCATATAATAATAATAATAATAATAATAATAATAATAATAATAATAAAAGCTGTAAGCAGCATTTTCGGGGGCCAAGCACACGAGCTCGGTGAGCCACACATTCACAGACACGCTACAGTTGTTGCCGAAGCAATCACAGGAATGCAGAGCTTTAGGCAAAAGGATTCAAGAGTGATTTGTAGTTTCATTCATGATGTGTATGTTTTGACACTGGTGGAATTGTCTGACTGTAGGAGGAAAGGTCTAGATGAACAAATGGGCAGCAGGGTGGCATTGCTGCAGTGTTGTTCAGACAAGTGTCAAGATGATGTGAGCCAAATGTGGTGAAGATTGGACCAAATGTGGAGGAGGAGTAGCAAAAATGGCAGTTAAATGAAAGCATGTTATTGTAACTTTTGACCAGTAGGTGGCACTGGCACAAAATCTGTTGCATAACCTCAGGTCATGGTCCTGAAGATGCCTACCAAGTTTTGTGTCAGTGTGCAAAGTCATTGCTGAGATACAGCTTCACTTCCAGATTCGTTGGCCCATTACGGACAAACCCTTTGGACTATTCAAAATTCTTTTGATAACTTTTGTGAGGCTTACTCTGAAGATGATGTGTGCCAAATTTTGTGATGATTGGACAAAATTTGTAGGAGGAGTAGGGGGAAAAAAATGTTTTTGACAAAATCCAAGATGGCGGAAAATCTAATTAATAATAGGGTGCACTGAACTCGTCTCTACCCAGGGAATCCAGAAATGCCTGGATTTAAATGTCTTTTAAATTTTAGACACACGGTTCAAAAGTTATGACTATAAATGTACTTCCAAATTAGGCCCAAATTTGACCCGATGGTGGCGCTAGAGAGTTGGCAACTAATAATAACTAATACCCCTAATAATTAGTTGACCACATAAACGTATTTTCGCTGTATTGCTTTGTCAGCTGAGGCGATTCAAAATGAATGTTTTAAAAACAAAACAAACCTCGGAACAGCGGCATGGAGTCAACGTGTGGCCAAAAATATATTGCATCCGTAGTGATGAGAGCTGCCATTGAGACTGAACGGGAAAAGTTAAGGGAAGTGAAGCTCAAACAGACCCGGGTTCTAGTCCCCGACGGGGAGATTCACTACTTTAATAACACTTTCTTTACTGCCCTTGTGTATTGCTTTATTGCTTTATTGTCATTTCATAAGCGCACTTGGCAGTGGTTTAGGGCAACTCCTCGTTAGTATAGTGGACAGTATCTCCGCCTGTCACGCGGAAGACCGGGGTTCGATTCCCCGACGGGGAGAAACACTACTTTTCTCATCTCACTCTAGCTCTACTACAGAACTCTGGCGTTCTGGGCTTTTCTGCGTAATACCTCTTCATTCACAAACCCCCAACTGCTCCCCGGGTGCCGCAGCAAAAAAAGGCTGCCCACTGCTCTGGGTGTGTGTTCACGGTGTTTGTGTGTTCACTACTGTGTGTGTGCACTTGGATGGGTTAAATGCAGAGCACAAATTCCGAGTATGGGTCACCATACTTGGCTACACGTCACTTCACTTCACAAGGCATGTAGTTCCTGAAACTGAGGTCAATGCCCCATATCAGAGTCTAGTTTCACATTTTTCAGGGACAATATGTGTATACACTATAATACACTATACGGCCAAAAGTTTGTGGACACCTAACCATCACACCCAAATGTGGGCCTTCCTCAAACTGTTGCCACAAAGTTAGAAGCACACAATTGTACAGGATGTCTCTGTATGCTGTAGTTTTACAATTTCCCTTCACTGGAACTAAGAGACCCAAACCTGTTCCAGCATGACAATGCCCCTGTGCACAAAGCGAGCTCCATGAAGACATGGTGTGTTAAGGTTGGAGTGGAAGAACTCGAGTGTCTGGTCTCAGGTCTGGAAGGTTCATGGGCATAGAGTATTTTGGTTAACTGGGATGTTTGGATGCTGTCGCCGCCCACTCTCACGTATCCACTCAGGTTTGTTGACTTTGGAGTGGCTGGCTGCTAATGTCCCCCTGTCATAGCTAGTCTTACTGGAGTCTCTGCTTGCTCTCTGCACGCAAAGTACATTGTCCTTAACCATTACAGCTTACCTAAGCCTACAAAAGCTTACCTAACAATCTCTCCCTCTCTCTGGCTCTCAGTCTCTCTCTCGAGCTACACATGCTACTTCTCAGATACCAGTGATCCTGACCCCTTCTGCTCTCCGGACCTGCCTGATCCCTGACGCCCTACTTCTGGCTGGAGTCCTCATCGGTTGGAGATTGCTCAGTGCTGCTGGGGCGATCCCACATGGACGGCCTGAAGATCATTGGATTGCTGGGGATGGTGCTGCTTGGGGGCCGTGGAGATGGCTTTGGACTGTGGTTCATATGGGGAGTCGTACTGTGGTGGCTTTGGGGCCGCGGTTGCTGTGGTAGCTTTGGGACCGCGATTGCTGTGGTGGCTTTGGGGCCGCGGTTGCTGTGGTGGCTTTGGGGCCGCGGTTGCTGTGGTGGCTTTGGGGCCGCGGTTGCTGTGGTGGCTTTGGGACCGCGATTGCTGGGAGCAGTTTTGCACTCAGGTCTCCATCAGTGGACAGTGAATAGGTTCAACAAACCAGACTCCATGTGAAAACTGTATTGAATTTACTAGTTGCACAATTGCACTATTTGTCCATGTAGTACACAGTTATAGATGGGAATTATTTATATTCGCACTCTCCTTTAGCACCCAGATGAGGATGGGCTCCCTTTTGAGTCTGGTTCCTCAGAAGTGGGTAGTTATGCCCTGCACTGTGTTCTTTGCTGAATCCTTAATGTCATCCACTGAAGCAGTGTTTCTCAATGTTATCTTAAACCTTAATTTAAAAAAAAAAAATATATATATATATATATATATATATATATATATATATATATATATAATGTAAAAATATTGAGAAACCATATAATAATAATGATAATAATAATAATAATAATAATAATAATAATAATAATAATATTCCCCGAGGGGGAGAAACACTGCTTTTCTCACCTTACTCTAGCTCTACTACAACTCATCACCACAACACATTGAGATTAAGAGATTAATAAAATAATAATTATCTGAAAGCTTTAATTATTAAAAATTACAGGGTGAATTCCGGTGTATAACTGAAACATCATTTATTTTCTGGCCTGATCAGTGAAAGTCTAAACTTTTTGTTATAAGCTCTTGCAGCCCTTGTCTGAAGGGTGAAAATGAAGAATTACTATTGTTTATTTTATTATAAATTAGAAAATGTTTTTTTTTTTCTGTTCAGGAGGAACAGCATCTGTGGCCCTTACAGTTATTTTCTGCTTTTTTTACCCAAATGTTCATTTTTTCTGATTATCAAGAACAACACTATTATTAATCTAACAGTAAGCCATTTTGAGATGAAAAATCGCTGAAAGCCGCTGCTGTGTGAGCCTGTTAACTAACAACAATATGTAGCTTTAAGAGTGTGTTTGCCTCAAGCTCACCTCAGATATGAGCACCTTAACATTCTCTCTATCTAATGATCTACCTCTGTGTTTGGTTGATGTGAGGTGCATCATTGTGTACCTAATGTACATATAGCAATCATTTCCTAACATGAGATTTTGCATAAATGTTGGTACATTTATTTGGCTATAATTTATAGTCTTCTGAATACAGTCAGGTATTTTAAAAACTTGTTTGTTTTTATGGCCTGCACAGAGCACTGACCTCAACCCCACTGAACACCTTTGGGATGAAAATTTTTTACTGCACATTCGATTGTATTTTTTGGAAATTCTTTTTTATCTTCCACACATAAAGATACGTTTAAATATTGAGCTGGATTAACTCCATCCTTTAGAGCAGGAACATCAAACACCAGTCCTGGAGAACTGCAAACCTGAACTTTACCGTTCTTCACAAATCTCTGTAGGACCTTCCAGGTACTAAGACTCATCCACTTAAGACACAGAGAAACAAGAGATGCCATCTTAGATATATTTAATAAATTAAAACAAGGTACAAAAGAAAATGCAAACTCGTGTACATTTCTCCTCCTTTATCTTCCCCCTCCCCTTCACTAATATATATCCATCACTGGTAAACAAAATGGCAGGAGGAGGAAGGATCCTCACCTGCCGAATGCGCACAACACATTCTGTTGCTGCATGCCCGATTCCCCTGCCCAAAAACAAAACACACATGCTACATGTTTGCAGGCAGCAGCTGGGCAGTAGACAGGGACACAGAGACACCCAGCCACTGAAGTGTCCTAATTTAGGGGCTTCTAATGGCAAACACAAGGGGACTTGTAGTATAGATTGTGTTCAGTTCCTTGATAAGTGCACTCAACAGTGTACAGAAGCTGCAATTTGGACAAGCGAGTGTACAATGGCACATGCGTGTGCGCACACATACACGCAAAATAGTGTCTGTTCACGTCTGAAATAAACGATTATCACCACCCGTACAGTGTTGTGTGCACAGCTCACAGTTGACCGCTGTCCTCTCTTCATGTGACGTTCTGGATGTTCTTTCCATCCAAAAAGACACACAAGGACATCTACAGGTGGATTTCACAGCCATTATGGGCTCCCAGCAGCTTTCCCCAGAGGATACCACACACAGGGCAGAAAACTAAAATCAGGACTTCTTTCATGATCGTCAAAGTCTGATGTTTTCACAATTTAACGACAGTGTGTCTGTAACATCAGCTCTAACCAGCCTTGTGCATGCTGCTAACTTTATATATTAAAATAATACATTTTCAATCATTAAAAAAAAGACTATGACCCATGACAAGGTTCACAACCTTTTCCCCCACCACCAGAATCATGTTGTGAGTAGAGGCTAGTTAGATTATACAGACATGTATATATAAAGCCACAGAGAAAAATTATTGGTCCCTCTCTTTGTCAGCAGCAGTATCCATAAGGACTCACATACCTTCCACAGTCTGACAGATATATGTGTTTATATATGTGGATATATATTTACTTCAGATATCAGTATCTTTAAATTACAAAATAAAACATTTAACTACCACTATTCCGTTGTTGATAAATTTTGCAAATCATCACAAGAAAACAGCCTAGGAGCCACGGAAGATCAAGAACGTGAGAACGGTTGTGAAGGGGAGGTGAAAGTTAACAACGCACATGCTGAATTAGTGGTGAGGGGAGAAAAGGAGAGAAAAGTCATATATGAAAAGTACTGCATAGATAAAGCAGTACAGGCCACTTCCAAGAGGGTCCAAAATGGCCCAGTGAGAGCAAGACACAGGGGAAGAGAAAGAAATAAAAAAAATATTAAAGAGAGTGCCCTCCTCAGGTCCTTACAGTGCATGCTCTGAACAATATCCATCTGTCAGGCTTTCACTATGCTATTACTCAGGTATGGGTTTCCAATGGGGGGGCTGCTAGGAATTGGATCACTTTGGACTTCAGCGCTCAATACTCTGCTGCATACTCTGTGCCATGCAGCCCTCGACACACCAGAGTGAACTCTTTCACTATGTCCTTCACCCGTCGCTTATTCACTCGCTCCCTGAGAGAAAGAAAGAGACAGAGTGATATAGAGTATTATAATAAATCTGTAGCGTGTTTACAAGCCAAAAAGTGTTTTTATAATTTACTGAGAGCATTAACTACAATTAACGTATAACAGAGGACCGCTTGAGCAGATAACACTGTGTTAAAAGCAGGGATTAAGCAGCCAATTAACTGAGTTTTTCTTATGCAAAGACCTAATCGATTAATAACACATTACTCAAAATTCATAAACTTATTTTCTGGGTCTGACACATGGAAACAAATAGGAGATTTTGGGTGTTGTGGATGACACTGTACCATATAAATTATACCCTATATAACGAGCATGTAGAGGACACTCTTTGGGATTTGGTTACTTGAGGATGGCAGATTTTATAAGGATCACAAGTAATATAGGACCTGAAAGTCTAGTTGCACATCAGCAACATTAAAACCCATACAATATTAAATTTGGATAAATTTAGCTGCACTTCTGGAATCATTACAAGGTTTGAGAAACTTTCTTTTATGTAAAACATGACATGACGGACAGTGCTGGAGAAAGCTCTGAGAGAGCAGACTCCTTCCATCACGCTTCACCACGTCAACAACTAATATATGTTTTTTTTCCTGTTAAACAATATAAAATTTTTGTTAAATCTGTTTATCAGCCTTAGAATATGTAGAGCTCCTGGGGTTATATGGGCTGCCTATTTTTGCCAGCTAGCCTAAAAAATCAAAATGTTTGTGTTGTTAAATTAGTGTCACTCTTTTAAACCATTTTAGTGTACTAGAAATCTACAAACCCCAAAACTAATTGAAAAAGCCATTCCTAGTTGGGTTGCCCAACTGAAAAAACTATAAGGTGTCACACTTTACAAAAACAAAGCAAATGGATTGTGATCATGGTAACAAAATGCAAAAAGGATATGTAGGCAAATTTCAAAATGATACAAGGATTTTTCAAAGACCTAACAATAATTATTATTTAGATTTATTATTATTATTATTCCTGTGCTGCATGGACTATTTTGTAATAGTTACTAAATTGTGTGTGAGCAGTACCTAAGGACCTGCTGGCTGAATGTGTCTTTTTGTTCGTCAGAGACTCGGGATGAGGGAAAGCCCGGAGACTGCAGGGCCTCTTTGAGCCACACAGTGAGCAGACTGAAACAGTGCTTATTCATGGAGAACAACACCTCTGCAAACTGGTCCATTAAACTGCGTGAAGACTGACCACCGATTGCCTACAAGAAACGACAGAGAGAGATGAGAATTGGCATATCAGAATTGTTTTGTAGATGGATATGGGATCAAGGAAAGTCATTAAGGGTCAGTCACTGACCTCCAGCACAGCCAGCAACAGGAGTTTGCCATCTTCCTGCACAACTTGGCCCACAGGAGGAACGTCTGCACAATGTGGCAGCAGCTCCGTCTGTCCAACACACAAATGTTGTCTTACTCCAAAAACAACATTTATACCTATGTGCCATCCTACTGTTACCATTACACAATAATTCTTTTTTTTGTATATGAAGCCTGAACAAAAAATACAAGGCATTCATAAGCTCTTATCAAATTTATCAGCTATAAAAGAATCCTATATTTTCAGATAATACACCAACTATCAGAATGGTTGGTTTGCTCTAATACTGCCATATCCTCTAACTTACGAAGAAGAGGCAGGTAGACTTGACAGTAGGGGCCTCTGGGAATTTGAGTGACAGAACTCCTACAGGAAGGACACACAAGCGTTAGATGGAAATTCACACCACATTCCTTTTATTCTTCTTTTACTGTCCATTTAATTCTAACTATGATTTGCAGACAACCAGACAACTCATTACTGTTATTATGTCACTTTTTGGCTTCAAAACCTTAAAGAATGACTTACCACAGTGGAACACCGCTTTCACATCAAGATTCTCGGATAAAAACAAATCGGGCTTCCGTTTGAGAGCCTACAAATCAGACACAGCCAGTGAACATGGCACACAGCGTAACTTCACCTCTGGATCCGTGCAGAGCCCACCCACACCCCTACCAAAAGATATTACCTTTCTCTCCTCTACGATGTCCTTACTCTATTCCGACTAACAAAAACAACTAAATGTACATCAACTTATTTTAATGCAAACTGATCAGGTAAGTAAGAAATCAACTGCAAAAAATCAAATACTGAAATTTAACTTAAGTCAAACTTAAGGTGGTATGATTTGCAATTTCCTCATTTCTTTCTTTTTTTTTTTTTTTAATTTCCATTTCTTGTCTCTGCTGGACTGAGTATGCAACAAAAATCTAAGTAACATGTACGGATAAAGACAACTAATGCATTAAGGAACTCATTGAGGATGAGAGGATACTGAGGAAGGGAGGGACAGAGAGGGACAGAAGGACTGAGAGAAAGAGAAATAAACAGATGGACCTGAGGTCCAGCCAAAGGCAGAAATGAGAGGAGGCATGAGAACTGACAATGTAAACCAAATGTGAGACAAAGGGCGCCAATTCGATAGTATTAATTGGAATATTAATTATGGTTTAATTGGTTTTGGGACTGGAGTGATGCTGGGAGAAGGGGCCTTAGAGACGATAACCCTGTTTGAATCAACATGAGGGGTCTCCTTTCATAAATGTTAATATGGTGCGTTTAAAAATTCACAAAATTCATCATTCACGTCATTCTGTAGTAGAAAGAAACAAATCTGTGTCTTGCAGTTATAATTAAAGTAAACTGTTGATATGGTATTGAAGAATATTGTGTAAATGTTAACAGATTGCCAATAATTTCAGATTTATCCAAAATAAAACCTAAGATTTTAACTATAAATGCAGATATGATGATTCTTGATTGATGCCATGGCAGGGTGTGCTGTTATTGGTGATGGTGATGTTATGATGCTGATTTTTTCCTCTAACAGCACATTCCAAAGTGTTTTTTAACCAATGATTACAGTTTTTTTTTTAATTTATTAAACAAAGACGTCATTTATGGTTACATTTAATGTTGTAAATCGTCTGCAAAAAACAAGTTAGTTCCTGTTATCACTTCCATTACAGAAGCTATACAAGCCTCTTTTTTCTGTCTCTTGCAGACAAACCACAAAACCCAAGGTCCTCTGCCCTGAAGACTTTTCCCACGCCGGGAAACTTAAACGAACAGCTTTACCTAAAAGCGATGATGTTGAGTCGTCTTCCACAAATAAACAGGAACCGTCACTATACAAACGATTATACACTTTCATTTTCTAAATAACTTTTTTTTTTTAAATTGTTTATCGCTAAGCTTAAATTATGTGATCGTCTGACATACAAGTCTCTTAGAGTTGGTTGTAACTATAGAAACAATCAATTATATAATATTTATTACATAAATGATTATTTTCCTAAAAAACATCCATTATAACATGTTCCAGATGAACCATGAATGTATGTTAGTATCATACTGAAATATGAAAGTTAATGATTATATGTCTACCAAAAGTATACAAATATTAGTGTGCTTAGTTAATTTTTCTGCTCTCTTACAGCAACACACTGAAAAACAGCATTTTAGTAGGAATAGTTTGGACTGTAGTTATTTCTATGGTTATAATGACATTTCAAAAGAACCCCAACTCACAGTTCACCCAGTCGCTGTACATGAACTGTATGACTGCATACAGCATGTTAACGCTGCAAGGGTGGCATTCCTCCTCTGAAATGACCAATCACATTTCTGAGGGGCTGACCAGTCTCGTCAGAACCAAGACTTTTGAAGGAGAGACTGTGTCAGTCATCCAAAAGTGCTCCTTTGTCGGCTCAGGTAAAGAAAGGGTCACCACAGACCCGAAATCACAAGGCAGAAAGAAAGAGGAACGGAGAGAAAGAAAGGGATAGATGAGATAGATAGATAGATAGAAATAGAGAGAGAGAGAGAGAGAGAGAGAGAGAGTGAAAGAGAGAGAGAAACCCAAAGTGAATGAAATAAGAAACCAAAAACACACCTGAGCTTGGAGTTGCATAAATGAATCAACAATATCAGGATGATCCCTGGGCCCTAAAATATAATAAAGATGTAACTTAAGAAATAATAAGAATAATAATAAGAATATATACAAACAGCAACAGAACAGATTGAACAGTCATGTGGAAAGAAAAGGCAACAGAAAGGATCTCATTGAAATAATTGCACATGTGAGAAAAAGAGGGGAGACAAGGAGACGAGAAGCATGTAAGGCTTTAAAGGCAGTCTCCAGAAAGAAAAAAATTGAAAAACCAGAAAAAGTCATGAGTCAGGATAAAGAACTAACTGAAAGAGAAATAACGAGAAAGAAAAAAGAACCTAAAAAAACCAAAGTGGGTTTGGAGTGGGAACCCAGGAGGCACCTGCTACTGTGACATCTTATTTCCTTCTCCTTTTTTGGTTTCTCTTTTTTTTTTTTTTTTTAAACTTTTCTTAAAATCAGGCATGCTTTCCCAACTGCCCCACCCCAGGGTTCACTGAAAAGCTTGTTCACCACAAGAGAGTGGGGCAGCACCTAGCCCCAAAACTCCCTTCCCCTAGCTGTTCCCACACTCCAAACAAGACCCCCATCACAGCCCTCCCCGATCTGCCCAGAAACACCCCCAAAAAAAACAAAGCCAAAGGAAAACAGGCCATGGCAGGTTCTCAGAGCCACAGTTAAGGGACCTGCTGGAGATCAGAGGGTTAACGGCACACAGAGAGGTGATGTTAATCGGTGAACAGAGAGGCAAAAACAAACTGAAGGACAATTTAAGGGACGAGGAGGAGACAGGTGCAGGAGAAGATGAACAGCTATTATCTAGGAAAACATGTCAAACAACATGTTACACAGGATGAAGGGATGGGAACTTTACATGATTTGTTTTATTTATATAAACTGAGATTCCCAAATTAGGTACAAAACAAAAAGAATAGATCGTGGACTCTTCTGATAATGCTGCCACCTAAAATAATAAAGTATACCTGTTAGAAATATGTGAAGTTTGTGTTTGTTAGGAAAAAAGGTAAGTAAAAATGGACTGTAATTTAAAGCACTGAATGAGAAAAGGGCTACCCTGTAATGCGTACCTTGCTGGAAGATGGTGAGGGTGACGGAGGTGACCAGCTCAAACAGGGCTTTGATTGGGGGAAAGTGGTCTGACTCGCTGGCAAATATATGCATCATCTGGTGATAATCAATAAGACAAAAGAAATTTCAAATGTTACAGCCCTCACCTACACACACACATAAATACACTCACTGTCCACTTTATTAGGAACACCTGCACATTCATGCAGTTATCTAATCAGCCAATCATGTGGCAGCAGCACAATGCAAAAAAAAAAAAAAATCATGCGGATACAGCAAGAGCTTTAGTTAATGTTCACATATAACATCACAATGAAGAAAAAGTGTGATCTCTGTGACTTTGATCATGGTGTGGTTGTTGGTACCAGGTGGGGTGGTTTGAGTATTTCAGAAACTGCTGATCATCTGGGAATTTGACACACAACAGTCTCTAGAGTTTACACAGAATGGTGTGAAAAACAAAAAACAGCAACAGTTCTATGGGTGGAAACGCCTTGTTGAGGTGGATGAGCTACAGCAGCAGAAGACCACATCAGGTTCCACTCCTGTCAGCCGAGAACAGGAATCCGAGGCTATCATGGGCAAAGACTCGCCCAAACTGGACAGCTGAAGACTGGAAAATGTCCAGGTGATTTTTTTCTAATCTTCAATTGTCCAGTTTGGGTGAGACTGTGCCCATGGTAGCCTCAGATTCTAGTTCTTGGCTGACAGGAGTGGACCCTGATGTGGTCTTCTCCTGTTGTAGCTCATCCACCTCAAGTTTTGATGTGTTGTGCATTCTGAGATGCTTTTCTGCTCATCACGGTTATAAAGAGTGATTATTTGAGTAACTATAGACTTCCTGTCAGCTCAGACCAGTCTGGTCATTCTCCTCTGATCTCTCTCATCAACAAGGTGTTTCAGCCTGCAGACCCTCCGCTCACAGGATGTTTTTTGTTTTTTGTACCATTCTGTGTAAACTCTAGAGTGTGAAAAATCCCAGGAGATCAGCAGTTTATGAAATACTCAAACCAGCCCGTCTGGTACCAAAATCCATGCCACGTTTAAAGTCACAGAGATCACATTTTTCCCCATAGATAACTTTAAAGAAAATTTAGTAATTACTTTTTTAAATTATATAATTAAAAAACTAATGTATAAATAACAAACCTTCAGGAGTTTAATTTATAAAAAAGAAGTAGAAACATTCACTTAAATATTATGAAATTTCAAATAGCATTCAAAGAACGAAAGTCATCCTGACAGCCCCACTGCACACACACTGAGATTTCTCTGTGGTTTCACACATCATGACTAGGTGCAGTACATACGGTACGTGCCTCCTATCTAAATGATGTCACTGCTTGTAACTATGGCAACAGCCTGGTTGATTTAGAGGCTAAATAGGGAATGTCTGGGCCGATAGGATTGGAATCCGGAGAGCTATTTTGTGGTTTGGCTGTGTGTATAAAGTGTGTACCTGACGTGTCAGGTCTAGTGCAGAGGCTTGTGGGATAGTGCTGTACATCTGACCCAGCATCTCACTCAGCTGAGACACCATAGGAGCAAAGTCATGGAGTAAAGTCTTCACTGACTTCTCAAAGATAGCGCACACAGCCTGAGAGAGAGACAGAGAGACAGACAGAGAGAGATAGATAAATTTTCACAATGTTAAAACTCTCATCTGTTCTACATGAAAACAAGCAAAATGTTTTTAATATCGAGCAAATGAAGAAATAAATAAAGCATCTAAATTGGAAAAAAATTGTAAAAGAATGAGTTGCATGAACAGGAACTTTTTTGTCTAACAAATGTGAAAATTGAAGATTGACAGGAAGTTGAAATCTTACCTCTACAACCTGAGAGTCATTCAGCCATTTACTGAGGACAGTGTGAATGAGGGCAAAAACCTGCTGCAACACCACCACTACCTAAAACACACGCGCGGGGACACACACACACACACACACACACACACACACACACCTCTTAGCAATAGAGCTCTGTTCAGAAAGTGCTGTTCATTATGCATTCGTGGGGGTTCAGCATGGTTTCTGAAGGATACCTAGCATTAGCTATTAACCACCAGAATTTTAACAGCTTATGTCATGTCCTTCTTAGAGAAATATTGCATATTATTTTGATAAAATGTTCAGTTTCTGTATGTTGTAGTCTACATTTGGGGGATTTTGCATTATTTATCAAAGTACATCTGTATGTGGCCAAAAGTAGGTGGACACCCAACCATCACACCCATATGTGCTTGTTGAACATCCCATTCCACATTTATTCCTGTTATAATTATTTATATTATTTATTGCTGTTATAATAACCTCCACTCTTCTGGGAAGATTTTGGGGCAGGTGTGTGTGGGGATTTGTATTCATTCAGCTACAAGAGCATTAGTGAGATCAGGAGCTGATGTTGGTGAGGAGGTCTGGGGTTCAGTCGGTGCTCCAGTTCATCCCAAAGGTGTTCAGTGGGGTTGAGGTCAGGGCTCTGTGCAGGACACTCGAGTTCTTCCACTCCAACTTTGGCAAACCATGTCTTCATGGACCTTTTGCACACTTTGTGCACAGGAGCATTGTGCACTCCAATTTTGGCAAACCATGTCTTCATGGAGCTCGCTTTGTGCACAGGGGCATTGTCATGCTGGAACAGGTTTGGGCCTCTTAGTTCCAGTGAAGGGAAATTGTAATGCTACAGCATACAAAGACATTCTATACAATTGTGTGCTTCCTACATAACTTTGTGGCAACAGCTTGGGGAAGAAGCACAAATGGGTGTGATGGTCAGGTTTACAGAACGTTTGGCCATACAGTGTCTATGTTCATGCAGTGGTGCAATTTAATACAGCTTCAGTGTAAAAATGTTGTGCTGTAGTGTACTACGGGCTGCAGGTCTGTTTGCTGTCTACTTAAAATAAAGACAGTACAGTAATTAAAAAAAATACTCACACAGTATCAAAAAAGCAACTCCTAAATGTCATGTTTCATACGCCATTGAAGCTCTGGTAGCCACAGACACTGTATCACACATTTTAAGATGGCTAAGGTCATCGGTACTCACTGGGTTGGGGCCGGTTTGAGGTGGGCTGGATTTGACAGGTGGTGCACCTTCTCCAGATTCCTCTTCCTGCTTGGTGATGTCCAGGGTAGTAAAGAGATTTGACAGCAGGCCCAAGATGTGGATGATAGCCAGTTTATTAGATGGGTTTGGCTGCAGAGACATGGATGAAAAAAATTTACTGTATATTTGTTAAAACTAACAGAGAACAATGTGAGTCAAATGAACTACATATCTTTGAGATATCTGCTATCAGCTGCATGTGCTGATTGAATTGAAAGAGGAAAGATTAAAGACCAAATGAACTTAGCCTTTTGTTCTGGCACTTCAAAAATCATAAGCAGATGGGAGCATAAAGACTAAAGGAGTCATTAAACATCCATCAACCTTTAATCACTGCTGCTCATGCCATGATAACAGCCATGTGATTAGTGGAAAGAGAGAGTTCGTCATGTGCCCCTGCCCGTCATGACATCATAGGGAGAGGTAAACAGATATATCTATATTTATTCTGTTGCAGACCCTTTTGTTAAATTGTGAAAAACATCTCCTAACTGCCACAAAGATACTCCCCCCAAGATACTACCATGTTCCAGAGGAATAAAGCTGTTAAAAAATCTCTTCCGTAAATGATTACACCTCTCATCAGTAGGGGTCACTGTCTGATAGAGCTGAAAGAAAGCCTAATCTCAGAGTCTGACGTAATGCCTTCCTCTGAAAAGCCAGACATCAGTGCAATTCGCTCTGTGTGTGCGTGTGTGTGTTACACATGTCTGTATATGCACTTTTATGAACTGCTGATTTCTACATACACAGCTTGAGGGGAAAACTGCATATTCATCATAAAATCCAACGACAGCAGCATACTCGGGGAGTTAAATGTCTGATGTATTTAAAACAAACAGACCGTGTGTCTGTGCGTGTTGTCTGTGAGAGGTGCTTTCGTCTGATGGAATTTTTCTACATTCATTAAACACACTTTGTTATCTGCCTGCGGTGTGGGGGTTTTTCTTAACTAATGGAAATGAATACTGAGATGCAGTTGGATTTTCCCACTTCGTCTGCTTTCATGGCTTTGCTTTTTCTTACTCTTAATGGCTAATATTAGCAAACAGTAGCGTGGGAGTCTAATGTAACCTGGTCTAGTCGTCTAGAATCTAGCGAGTCCATGGCAGTGTGAGCACTCCATGTTCTTTCAGCTTCATCTGAACTTGTTGACCTTTCTGTGCTGCAACATTACACTATATACAGTATACAGTAGAAGCATCCCTCTTTCACTCACTTGCATCTTTTCTAATCCAGACCACTTATCTGAGGCATGTGGCTTATAAAAAATGCATAACACAAGACCAGTGCAACACACAACATTGTAATAAAGCTACATGACATTAGCGGGTGCGTGCTCATATGCCATCTGTAACACACGCCCCAAGCTGAAGTGGGTCTGTGTGTATGGGGCATTGTTTCATTAGTTTTAGTTTACCCTATGGCGTTTTGCTTCTGGACCCAGTGATATGCAATCTGGCCCCACTGAGAAATGTTCCATGATCATAACCATAACACACACATACATACGCGCACACACACTCGCACAGGGTCTGTTCATATGGAGCAAGGCCAAGACAAGACAAAACATGCCACTTGTTCCAGTAGCAAAGAAAACTGCAACAAACAAACCCCAATAAAACCCCCAACTGATGTCACATTTCATCTCAGCTAAGTAGCTACTACTATATCAGTGAAGCTGGCTCGCTAACTAAGACATTAACAGGCTTATCTTGCTAGTTAGATTGCACAGATTATATTGCTTTAACAAACATATAGAGCTTGCCAAAAATCTACATACAAAAAGTAGCTCCTCTTGCGCTTATCTAGGTCACATATCTAGGCCTGTAAGGGACACGTTTAGCTAGCTTACTTTGTTCCGCTAACAAACAAGTTTGTTTGAGCAGCACCTCGGCCTTCAGTGCCACGATGGTGTAATCGAAAAACATTACATCTTGAATGTGCCCACAAACAACAAAGTTGTCTCTAGTATAAATGATCAGAGTTTCTATGAGATATTGTATACACGTTCAGCCTTTACAGGCTACCACTTAACATCATTTAGCCACTGACAGGACACAAAGCCATAAGGATCTTCTAGAGTTACACCATTTGAAAGTGTTAGTTTAGCCGAACAGCATTCCTGTCTTTTGAGATCATTAAATTTTTTTTTAAATAACTTTAACGTCTTTGACATCAGAGCAGCACAATACCGCTAACATCAAATAATGACAAAACAATACAGTACCAGCCAAGAAATTAGCACCAAAACTTGCATCACAAATATTTCAATATAAACATGTGTGGACTTTTCCTTTAATGGACAATAAATTATGTCTTAAAGCTTTGGTTAGCAAAGTGGGATCCCAGGGGTCCTTAAAGCATAGCCAGGTGGTGTGCGATTTTTTTGTTGTTGTTGTTAATGTTGGAAATCACAACCAACCATTTTCAAAATTATTAGGGAATTGTTAGGATTTTTATTATTCTGCACTACAAAGCAAAGACCATACATTGTAGAAACTCCAAACTTGGTAGGAAGGTGCAGAATCCATCCCCATACTCCATAAAGTAAGGAGAAGACAAACATGACGCTAATGGTGGTGCTATAGTGCAGAATTTTGCATTCTGAGCCGTAGAGACCAAATCTTGGCTTAAGCCCGTCCGCACAGATAATATTCATGATGCCCAACCTCCTTTTGAAAACTAGTTCTAGGATTTTTAGCTTATCGTCAGAAAATACTCAGTAATGCCCGAAACTCAATAAACACCAAGCAAAAGTTGACAACTGTAAACAATATGGTGGCGTTCATGATTGGTGTCCCAAAAAAAAGCCAGCTGAAGAACATCTGAGGACGTGCAAATTTATGGCTGTGGCCATCCATCGTCCATCCATTTGGGGCAGGGTTAAATTTTCATAAGTGTGATGGAGCTGAAATTTGATAGACTGCATCCTTGTCCTAATCTCTAAATGAATTTCTAATGATGAACTTAAAGAACACGTCTAGCATCAGCCAATCAGAGTTCAGCAGGCACTTGACAGGAATAGAATAAAGCTATCATCATGAAACTTGAACAGTATATTCATCTGTGTTCATATAGATAAACTGGACTGTGTTTGTAAAATAACTCATTATGAAGGTGATACGTGGATTTTTTTTCTTTCAGTTTTTTCAAAACCTCTGACTTTATTTAAACCCCTGACATTACAGAGCCTCTGGTATGAACGATCACGCATTATGTCTGGGGCTGTGTTATCTGGTCTCTTTGGGATCATATATAATCAGGCCTTACTGTAAATGTAACATATTTGAGATGTGCAATCGACTCTTACTGTCTCTTGAGCCAGTTTTTCCAGCTGCTGGATGTAGGGTGTGATGAGAGAGTGCAGATTGTGCAGAATGTCCTCCACTGGCAGTGCGGACAACAGAAAACCTAGAGCCTGCATCAGCCACATACACTGACTCGTCTAGAGAGAGAGAGAGAGAGAGAGAGAGAGAGAGAGAGGGAGGCCAAAAAACAAGAGAGTTAGAACTCATACTTTGTTTCACACTTAGTTAACACAACACTTTAGATCTGCAAAAGAAATAATGAAGACACTGACCTTGTGGATCTGTTTAATAAGAACTTCCTGCATCAGAGAGACAGAAGGGAAAAAGAATGAAGCAGAGGAAAGAACCATTATTAGTTCCACAATACAACCTAACTAGAAATACAAGAGTAACTGTATAAAAATACAGTAAGTGAGTTCTTGAGTCTCAGAATCCCAAATTACATTTTTAGTCAAATTTGTCTACCTGTGACACGGCAACGATGTTCGTAGCATAGGGTGGCAGGTCGTATCTGCACTCTCTGCAGATCTTCTTCAGGGTGGAAACGCTAGAGATAGAAAGGTCTGGATTCCCTAATGCCTGCAGCACCAGCGGCAATACACTGCTTAACATCACTGGGTGATCCGCCAACCACTCTGCCAACGCTCCTACAAACAGACACAGATATACACCCAGACACACAGAGACACAGAGACACACAGAGACAGAGAGACACAGAGAGACACATAGAGACACACAGAGACAGAGAGACACCCAGACACACAGAGACACACAGAGAGACACACAGACACAGAGAGAGACACACAGAGACACACAGAGAGACACACAGACACAGAGAGAGACACACAGACACAGAGAGAGACACACAGACACAGAGAGAGACACACAGACACAGAGACAGAAAGACAGAAAGAATGTGAGTGTAACTTAGAAAGAACAAACACCCAAAAAGACTGATCCTTAAAACCCACATACAAACCTATAGTGAACATGACAGTGTCTGCAAGCTGTACGTTGTTGATGCTGATTCGGGGAATGAGGCCGATAAGGCCGGGAATGACATCGGAGTAGTTCACATCTATCGTTTCTGCTATGGACTGGAAACCATACAGCAGAGCCTCTGTATGCTGGTGAGAATAAACAAACAGATGACTAAAAACACAAAAGCCAAAAAAGACAGGAAAAACAAGAAGGTTTGTTATGAAGGCTTAGCACGGTGTTTGAGAGTGTGTGTATATGCGTATGAGTTCGTATATTTGTGTGGTTTCTGACCTGCCAGGATGTTGGTTGATCTGCAGTGGTAAGCAGCCTGCCTAGCTTGTCATACAAGTTACTAAGCAACTCTGCTCCCAGCATCTCGTAGACATACATCAGGGTGTCAGATATGTCCACCCTAAAGCAAAGAGCGAAAGTTATAAACAAACAAAAGATTTGTTCTACCTGTTCACCTTTCCCTTCGTAATACGTTCACTTATGTAAGTCTGCTTTGCCTAGACAGCATTACTGTCACTAGCTCTAGCGCTGACTCAACAAAACACAGCAAAAGGCTGCTGAAGGAAATAAATGTTGTTGTTTTTTTATGATGGACCTATGAGGACACATTCAATTCAAATCATGGAAAAATTTCTATAATGCCTCTTTCTCTCTTTGCTACATAATACTCAGACTTTGACAGCCCCATCACAAACAATTACACACCTGTAGATCCTGAACTGCTCCTTCTCATCAGATGACCAGGAGGCGTACTCCTCATCACTAGGGAACTGGGCTTTGTGGAGCAGCACATCCACCAGCTGGAAATACACAGGCCTGTAAACCTGCAGATACACCGCCTGCTTCTCTGCCTCAAATGACATGATGTCATCCTACAACAAACATGGAGGAAACACGTTCTTCAAACAGCAGATTCCAGCAGACACTTAACAGGTTCCAGCTCTCGCAACAAGTCGGTCTCTTGTATCAGGGTTTGATGATGATATACTAGAAATAGACGTTCAAGGACACTGTTAACAGAGACTTCACTTGTCACAGACGTCCACTCATAGAGTCTACTACTACTCCAGAGAATCACTGAAACTGTTATCTGTTGTTCCATGCATACTGCTAATAATTAAGGATGGGTATTTCAGACATCGAATCATTATTCAAATGATATGTGCATATTTGAATTCCCACACACCCATGCACGCAAAACGACATGCATGGCATAAAACATTATGCCATTATCCGGTGCAGTGCATGTCGATTCGTTTCGCCGCACCGATTCAAATAGCCTTCAGACTTCCAGCTAATCCACAGTCAGCATTTCTTGGTGACGCAGCGCAATAAACCACTGGTAATGGGAAGGTGGGTCCAATTTACTGATCCAATTATTTCAAGCCGTCCATTTCAGTGAACTGAATAACTGATTCAAATACGCCCAAGGAAATATATTACGAGATCATCATCAACTACTGCAGTAGATCTTAGGATTGGCTCATTCACTGGTCGGTTTTCAGTTTCCTTTAATCGAACATAGCTGACAACGATGATTTTCGGCTCACTGAATCAATCAAGTCATTTATTGGCTCAACCATGACTACTTCTGGCACAAAATGTGTGCATTAGAGACTTGGAAGGTTCTGCTCATTTCAATTTGTGAGACAATTTGCTGAGCGCACGGAGCAACCAAGTGAACAGGTATGTACATTTAGCACAAAAAAATACGAAACACTCTTCATTCACGCAGAAAATAAATTAATTCAGAATAGTTTCTTTTGAAATCGCATCAACTCCCAAAATTCAATTCAAGTGGACAAGGAATCAAACTGATTCTACAAACTACACCTGCAAGCAGCGACACACCGCCTTACCAATAGCATGATTTCTCTCGTGATTATTATTAAATAGTTAAAAAATACCTATTTTACTACTCAATTTTTTTTTTTTAGCTTCTGCAAGGCCTAGTTCTCAAATCACTAATATTCAAATGCAGCCTATTGAGCGCAGTGGAGGTTTCCTGCGGGGGTGGAAACTGGCAAACATAAGGCTGGTACAGAATGTTCAAAAAGCCTTGAAGTAGGCTAACCTCGCATTTGGCACAAACATGCCATGATGAATTATTACAGTGAAAACAGCAGAGACTGAAGGAAAATGGGAAGAGCCATCATCATCATCATCATCATCATCATCAGCATCATCCAGGTAGAGCCAAAGGTTAGCTATCTATTATAACACTCTCACACATCCTGGTTCCAACATCACACTGTAAGCCATCCTAAATTCTTGTATTTTTAATCGTGAAACACAACAGTGAAAGCCAATCGCAATGCCACATTCAGTGTTGACAATTTTTTCAACTTTTTCCTTGGTTTTGATTGTAAAAATGTTAAGAACATGAATACCAAAATAAACACAGATCATTACTACTTCCCATTATAACATTTTTTTTCCGTTAAAGTACTTCTTAGCATGAAGGTGATTGCTGACCATCTCTTGGCAATAATCAGAGGCAGACGTACAAGAGTGAAAATTCGCTGACAGAGAGAGTGATTTTGAGTTGCTAAGAGACATTGTGCTGCCTGGGTAGATAAGAAAACATCATGTTTTCTATTTCTTCCACTGCTTAGACTTCATGCTCTGTTGCTTCACATTATGTGTGGAATATGTTGACAGTAACTTTGTTAGCCTACCTTGCACGGCATGACAAAATCTTTCATTATGTTGTTGTTTTTCAGTTGTTTAAAGTTGTGTGTGAAAGAATAAGCTGTGATGAGCTTTGTTAAGAGCTTTTCCTACATTGAATGTCCTCGAACAAAAAGTTTAGAAAATGCCTTAAATGGGTCTTAGAAAAGTGCTGTATAATTAAAGTGGCTTAGGAATGTGTTTTTAGAGATATGTGAATACAGCACACAGCACTGTAATAACTAACACAGACAGACCTATTAATTTAAGTCATGTCTGTAACTTTTAATGCACCAAAACTTCTGTTTTAACACACACTCGCTATACATTCAGTCCTAAAGGAACTGCAAGGGCAATGCTTTAATGGCAGTAGTGATGAGAGTACTTAACAATAAATACTAGCTGACCTCTCTAATAAATTGTTAGATGGCTAATCAATTCTGACCCAAAACTCGACTATGAAGAAAATTAAGTGATTCATTATTTCCGATGTAGGTTGAGCTACTTATATATACACACACTATATGGCCAAAAGTTTGTGGACACCTGACCATCACACCCATATGTGGTTCTTCCTCAAACTGTTGCCACAAAGTTGGAAGCACACAATTGTATAGAATGTCTCTGTATGCTGTAGCTTTACAATTTCCCTTCACTGGATATAAGAGACCCAAACCTGTTCCAGCATGACAATGCCCCTGTGCACAAAGTGAGCTCCATGAAGACATGGTGTGTGAAGGTTGGAGTGGAAGAACTCGAGTGTCCTGCACAGAGCCCTGACCTCAACCCCACTGAACACCTTTGGGATGAGCTGAAACACCGACTGCACCCCAGACCTCCTCACCAACATCAGTGCCTGATCTCACTAATGCTCTTGTAGCTGAATGATCACAACTCCCCACAGCCAC
>CM040472.1:3549922-3572767 GCA_022758105.1 Pangasianodon gigas | reverse complement strand
CCAGACCTTTTATCTCCTTAATTTATCATGATATAAGGAGGAAACAGGCCACAGCTGGCCATGAAACTGCTTATCAGTCAATTGTCCCATTACTTTTGAGCCTGTGAAAATGGAGGAGCTCTGTAAAAAATGGCTGTAATTCCTAAACGGTTAATGCAATATTTTTGTTAAACCCCTTGAATTAAAGCTGAAAGTCTACACTTCAATCACATCTTGACTGCTTCATTTCAAATCCACTGTGGTGGTGTACAGAGGCAAAATTACCAAAACTGTGTCACTGTCCCAATATTTATGGACCTGACTGTATATGGGTTTCTTTATTCTAGGAGACTTTATCCTAAGCTATATTTGTACTAGCAGGTCTCCATGAAATTATGCTAGAGTGACACAGACTTACTTTGGCAGGAGATGTCAGGACGAGCACTCTGGACCAACACTCATGATATTCATCTTTTATCTACATACTTGATGTCAACTCAATGAAATGCACAGAGTGCACTGCACTGCACAGCACTCAACGGAATTGGCATAGCATTGTTGTACTCTCCCACAATTCACAGGCTCAAGGTCAGCGACAATCAATAACATGTGGAGATACAACATAGCATGGTGTCTCGCCTAAGGACACTACTTCCCTGGGATTGCTGTGTGGCAGTGAATCAAACCATCACAGCTAATTACACCCTACTATGTGATGAGACTAAATTATAGATAAAGCCAAGCAGAGCATGAGAGAAGGCGGCTCATGCCTTGATGCATTTAATATCCTTTGTCTGAATCCGTTTAAACTGTGATGAAGGGAGAGGAAGGTCATGAGAGAACTGAGAGCAAGTTAAATTAAATGGTCATCCTTTTTCTTGGGAAAAAAAATATCTGCATCCATTTGTGCTGTCTCGTTTCCTCTCATCACATCCTCTTTTCTGGGAATGAGACTTGATGGAATTGGTGGCTAGGTCTCCAAAAACACATTAAGGAAACACAAAATACTGCAATTTCCATAGTACAAAAAAAAAAAAAAAAAAAAAAAAAAAAAAAAAAAAAAAAAAAAAAAAAAAAAAAAAAAAAAAAAAAAAAAAAAAAAAAAAAAAAAAAAAAAAAAAAAAAAAAAAAAAAAAAAAAAAAAAAAAAGCAATTAGTTCGAGACACAGACTAAAAAAATAAAACAAAACACTGTAAATATGAATTACTCAGACATTTAATCTACATTTATGTTTACAACTGATCCAAAGATTTGTTTAAGTCGATTAAAACAATAAATCATTTCATACTTTGAGAGATATCAGATGATCCAGCTCTACATCATTGCAAATACATGAGGCTTCTTTTTATTTTATTTTAGATATTCATCAGTTTAGAAATACTGGGTTAAAAGCTTCCAATCCGTTAATATTTAAACTCTTTAGCTTGGGTTGCCTGCCTCACACAAGAATGCATCAGCTAAGAGACTAGAGTGATTTATTGTCATTCTAGACACATACAACTATACAGCAGAACTAAACAGTGTTCTGTAAGGCCTTAGTGGACAGGAATTTGGCTGTCGTCCATACAAGACACCGTCTAATCCTAACTGAAGAGAGCTGGCAGAGAGTTTCAGTTTCTCTGGTTCACATTAATCTCAAGCACTGTAGAACACTGCGACCTCAAATACAGCCTGTTCAAATCAGTGAATCATCTTTGTCTGTCTATCGTCTTCCATCATTGTCTTTCAACCACTGTTTATCCACACACGTCTATCCGTCTTCTGCTTTCCCTCCATCCTACTGTCTACACTCTCTTTGCTTCCTCCCATCTGAGGGAATTGGAGTTTCATACCTTGACCTCACACACACTCACATGAAACCTGCTGTTTGTCTCTCTGTCTCACTCCATCCCTCTCTCTCCCCGCTCCCTACCCCCAAAATCCTGCAATTATCCTCAGACGCCAGGAGACAGATGAAACGAGTTGCCTGGCAACAAGATGCAATCGGTTAGGCCGATAGGAGAAATAACACAGAGGACAAGGAGAGAGCGGAGACAAAAGGTGAAGGAAGAATGTGGACATACAAGATTGATAATCTGGCCTTTAAAATCCATTTAACAAGTGCGGGGGAAAGAATGTGGTGCATTAGGGGCCTACATTGATAACAAGAACACACTGAGTCTGAGCTCAGTCCTATAGTGCCACAAGCCCCATCTGCTGTGTGTGTGTGTGTGTGTGTGTGTGTGTGTTCCCGTACCCCACTGGGATTAAAAGCAGTCATGCTGGTCTCCTGACAGAACACGAGCACTGTGGGTTTGGTGGTACAAATAACATGCAGGCTGTCATCCTATTCCTCCTGTATATTTACTCGTCATATTTTACTCTTCCACTCGAACTCATGCAACCTCTCTCACTCTATACTGCTGCAGGGTGGAGAAAGAGGACCTGGCTTTGTTATTGTCTTCCTTCCAGTACAGTATCTAAGTCCAATCAAGCATCATACTCTGAGTTTCCTACGTGAAAAACATCTAACTCATCTAAAAACATCAGCTGTTCAATTAGATTTTTGTTGCATACAGGAATGATGCTAAAATTTTTTTTAAAAAGCATTAAAAAAAATTTAAAAAAAAAACAAGAAAAAAAACCAAAAAAAAAAAAAAAAAAAAAAAAAAAAAAAAAAAAAAAAAAAAAAAAAAAAAAAAAAAAAAAAAAAAAAAAAAAAAAAAAAACACCTTGGGTTAACACAGAGACATCAGCAATCAGCTAACAGAAAAAAAAAAAAAAACAGGTCCAATACAGAGTGAAATAAAAATAAATAATTAATTAATTAACAGTCTTTGTGTATAAAAATGCCTCATTTCTTTGCACATAAAAACACACTTCTATATATTGTGAACTATGTAAGAAACACAACAGACCGCACGCTTATATGAAAATAATCAACGCTGGGGTGGTGTGATGCCGCAGGACGTGAAAGGGAGTGCTGTTACCACTCCGAAGTAGTAATTTTCTAGAACTGCACAGTCTGGAGTGTGTTATTCCACCTATACCACAGTGTTTTGCTAACATTTACACTTTTTAATTTTAGTGAACAATATGTCACACAGTTTTTTGCCGATTTATAAATAGATTTAATGCTGTGGAACGTCCAAGAGACGAAGTTCCAGTTATCACTTGCTTTATAGTTGTGATAAACAGTCATTGCCTCAGAATCTTCTAGCTGTACCCATGTCCCTATGATTGCTATACACTATATGGCCAAAAGTATATGAACCTGACCAATGAATATCCCATTCCACAACCACGGGTATTAATATGGGTGTGATGGCCTGCTGTCCAGATACTTTTGGCCATATACAGCGGTGTATGATCCTTCTTACAATAACAACTTCTCCTGCTTACAACAGCAGCTAGACAGTGACACATGTATGACTGCAGACAGAGTACAGCACATGTTCACTGATTTTTTTCTAGCTGTTATTCTGCTGCTTACTGAAATTGCAATCTGCAAAATTCTGCCCTGACAACTGCCCATTATGAGTGAGTTGAAAGCAAACAGCCCCTCCTGCTGAAATTCTCTTACACTGTTTCACACATAAGCTACAGAGGTAAACAGACAGAAATAGTTGCATCATGTTAATGTTACACTGAACACAGTATTTCTATGATTTGTCTCGTCACAGATTGTTTCAACTGTGTGGTGTAGAAGCTGTTGCTAAAAAGTGGCTGAGGCTAAGAAATTGCTAGACTAGTGCCAAGCTTGAAAAAGATTGGATTAATTATGCATATTTTAATGATGTTACACCTGCCCATGTAGCTGAATACAGTAAAGCTTCCTAGTCTCCAAGTGTCTCTCTGCATCTCTGTGCATAGAGCTGGAGGCCTTGTGCTACAGCCAAACCCACTACTAATGATGTGCACATACAGAAAGCAGCAGGACTGTACGTTTCACTTTTATTTGGAAGGCAGCAGATGGGCTTCCTTTTCTGGCTCAGCTGGCTTTTTATAACAGGATACAAAATATTAATACATCAGCTCCTCGTTTTTAATGACCGGGTTCAAAAGGTTCAAACAACAAAACAAAAAAAGTAGTTGAGGTCAGGAAAGTGAGGTGTTATTTCAGTTTAGAACACAAAATGGGAGGATGTTGTTTTTCCTCCCACCTAGTTTCTTTTGTACTCATGCTAGTACAAGTATGATGAATGAAAACGTACAAACACCACAGTTGCATGTTCTTATAAGAAAACTAAAATTAAAGCCTGCTCGACCTCTCCACGATCCCTCCTTTCTCTCCATCTCTCTTGTGCTCAGAGTGAGAGGGGGGTAGTGGGGTGCTGTAGTGGGGGTGAGCTCACCGGATCTGCACCAACCACAGCGCAAGACATCTCTACCTCACTATCTCCATGGGAACGGCAGCCAGCCTAATCCCCCGACACACACCTCCCCTTCTTACAGCCTCTCTTGACTGTTCTCGTTTGGTCCCTCTGCGTTTTCCCCTTGTCTTCTAATGTGTCTGTATTTCAGCTGTGCTTTGTCACTCCCTGTCTCAGGTCTGTGTGTGTGTGTGTGTGTGTGTGTGTGTGTATGTGCTGGTCACACTCTACAGTCTCTCTTTCCCTACAGATTTCACCTTTGACCATTCACAAATAATTAAATCTCCCTTAGCTACTATAACCATAAGCCTCTCTCCTATAACCAAACCCAGATCTCATCTCTAATTTTCTTTGAAAAAGAACGAGAAAGGTTTTAGTCATTTCATTCCTAAAATATCACACCATCCTTTCTCTTCATTGCTTTTGTGACTCACTCAGGATCAGAGAGGCAAGAGTGAGTATGTGAGTATGTGTATGTGTGTGTGTGGCACACTGAGATGTTGATAAAAGTCTGCAGAACTGACATCATGAGTGTGCACGTTTGTTTTGAGTTGCTGGGAGTCTTGACTTTGCCATATGCGTTCATCTCAAACACCCACGTTGAAGGTTCTCGAACCATCTATCTGATAAACTTTATTTGAATTCAGCTTGAATTATTATTGGTATTTCTCAGCACGAAGACACACATTCCAGGTGTGGACAAATGACAAATTTATTAGCTAGGTCAACAGGCAAATGCAAGCCTCCGGTGTGCTGCCTAAGTTTTTTTTTTTTTTTCCCTGGAAACCTAAAAGTGCTAGCTAATGTAATGTCATAACACAGCTAGATAGCTAGTTAAGTGCATGAATAAAGTGTAAGGGAAACAAATCGATATATTCCCAAATAGGGGACAAATGTGTAGTCATAGTCCTTGTCCTATCATGATAAATCTTCACATGCTGCTGCATTTCAACCTCAGTATGTAAATACTGACTTAAAGTATGTAAATGATGAATCAGGACCTCCACTAATTTAGTCAAGTGGCTTTTTTCCCCTGTACCACTCCAATTCTACGAATTCAGCTACTTTCGGATATAACGCAGTGGCTCTAATCCTGTGTGTGAGACTCACCTCTGTGAGTCAGGCTGTGAGATGGCATTGACGATGGCCTCCACGGCAGCGTCAAACAGTTCAGGGTCATTAAGCGCGGCAAAGCCAGCTTCCAGCAGACCCTCGCTCTCGCTGAGCGGCACATCCAGCAATGCCCAGCTGGACAGGCACTTAAGTGCACGCGCCTTCACTGGCGCTGGTGAGTCAGCTTGACGCAGTAGCTGCTGAAGCAGGGGATAAACAGATGCCCACTCTCGGCCCAGAGCGCCCCGCACCTGCCCCCGACGATACTGCGGCAGCCGGCTCGTCTGGAACTCCTCAGGCAGCACAGTGAGGAGCTCGAGCAGCGCCAGGCAGCGAGCGCGTCCGTCCACAGTGCTCCCCTCCTCCTGGAAGACTCGCACCATCTCTGAGACAGCGCCAGGCCATGCCTCGGGCATAGTGTTAAGCGCCAGTGAAGCCAGGGCCACACACAGCCGCGTGAGCACAATTTTAGAGCCTGAGGCAAACAGGGCAATCTGGGAGAAAAGCTGCGTCTTGAGGGTGTCGTACTGCTCGGCAGGGATGTCACCCCAATAGCGTGAGATCTTGGTGTGTAGGGCGCTGGCGCCAAAGTATTGGATCTCTGGGACCTAAGGAAGGCGGTGGAGAAAGAAAAAAAAAAATTTACTTAAGCCATTTATCCACTAAAAAGGGGTTTTATTTTAATCAGATCAAATCTGTTACAGTAGGATTAGCTACAGAGCAGGACACAGAAATAATGTGGTTGCCATGGGTCTACAGGCACAGTTAAAGCTGTACAACACATTTTAATTAAGATCATCAGCTGCAATACTGCTGAACCTAGCTAATGTTAGCTAATTGGCTAAGACCAGAGAGATCTGCTGTTAATGACCAGTCCTTAAAATAGCAAGCTCTCTATCCATACGTATGTTTTAACAGTCTAGTTGGTGGTATATTGTGGTGGCAAATTAACTTTAATCAAATTAATTTTTTTCCCAACAGTTAGTTCCAGTCCAGTAATTTGATTGGACAGGTGCGGTTCCGAGAGTGCTGATATTTAGTATAACACTGGTACATCTCTTTGTTTGTATCACACCGCTTGTCTGCGTTCAGTACAAAAAAAAAATTCCAATTCAAGTAATATTTCGTTACACTGAAACCATTACTACATTTACTACAGGCTGTCAGTCAGTCTGGGCATCACCATGGCAACACACAACGCTCTATTCAGCTGTGTCTTCTTTACATAAACGAAATATTCTGCCATGTTGTGTCTGAAATGTCAATTATCGATATTAATTTCTTGTTTAAAGAACTGTTGTAGAAAAGCAAATATCACACTCGCAGTCACGATGATGCACTGAATATCAGCATGCGTGCCGCAGGCAATCACGGCCGTGCCGATATTCAGGATAACAGCACTTTTGCTTGTGTGATATTGCTTAATTATAGAGTCCAATTAAAGTATCTACTCACTTAATAAAGAGACTAAAGAGACTTAAGAGCACCATTTTGAAAGAATACTGGTTAAAGAGCTTGTTATATTGTTATATAATATTCTGCAAACCTTTTAGTAAATGAGGAGCAAAGAGAGAAAGAGATTACAAATTCGTGTATTTGAGGATCAGCTCTTTTTCCTCTTATCTTTTTTATATATATTTTTTAAAAATCAGAAAGAGAAGAAGGCAGACAAAGGGGAATAGAAGGGGCTAATCCAACCTTTAAAGTATTATAGGTAAATTACAGGAATTGTGTAGCACTGAGCACATCACAATAGGTATAATGTAAAGCTGAACAGTAGTGTTACGTGCAGCAGAAATTAAAACTGCAACACACAGGGTCAGAGCGAGAAAAGAGAAAAGGGGAAAAAAAACCCAATAAATAAATAAATAAATAAATAAATAAAAAATAAGCAGACCACGAGCGGGTTGAGATGATCAACCAATGCTGAAACCAAAGCAGAAATAGGATCAAGTTCAGCACAGCAGAGCAAGTTGGTAGAGAACCAATACATGTGTTACAGACTGCTCTCACCTTGTCAGGACTGAGCAGAGCCCAGCAGAACTGCCAGGCCTGAGGGGAGATCTGAGCCTGCATCAGCCACTTCTGAGCCAGGTTCTTATTCTCAATGTTTGGATCATAATACAGCTGGTGCAGAGCCTGAGACACAAAGAAAAGGGAAGACAACAAATCAGACATGGTGATATGACTGAAGTACAAACCTCAAGAGTCAGGCACAATTATTCTTTTCCTAAAAGTAGGGTTTTTTTAATAATTGCAAATTAGTTTTTAATTAACGAAAGACAGTGAGTGAGGAAACGGGGACAAAAAAAGTGACTATGATTCTGGTATCAGGCTACTACTCTCCTGTCACTTCTGATAACATTGAGAGTTGGGCTCAATGTGCTATAATTTAAATAAGAGACTGAAATTCATCCCTTAGAGACAGATAAGTAGAGTGGAGACAAAAGAGGGATGAGAAGGAGAGTGAAAAAGCTGGGAGCTGAGAGAGAGAGAAAGAGTCTGAGAGACAGAAGGTGAGATGACTGGCAAAAACAACAGAGACAGGAAGAGAGCTAAGAAAACAGAGATTAATCAAAGAATCATGAAAAAGAAACCACAAAATATCAAATGTAACAAAGGAGCTTACAAGAAAAGGTTTTACAGATGATTTACAGAAAGAGCCAGGAAATACATATCAATTGATTCAAGAGCAAATAATCAGAAAGTTTCCAAACGGATGGTTAATTACAAAATGAACAGGTAATTCTGATCACTTGAACAAACATAGAATCAAGTGTTAAATACTCCATTAAGCACGGAAGGCTGGCGGATCAGCTCGAAGCTGCAGAAATCAAAGTCTCTAAGCAACATGATGCAGAATGAAGTCTTTGACATTTAAAGTTCACTATTAAAATGTCATTTAAACAGCAAGAAAGAACTATATTAGAAAATGAATTAGATGAGAAGTTTTACTTTTGTAGCATAACCAGTAACATTAGGAGCTTTAGAAAAATGGGAAAGTCACTTGAATTTTTCAGTGTGTCTTTGGGAAATATGTTTTGAATCCTAAAAGAAAATTATTGTCTTCCAGCTGAGTCATGCAACAGCTAATTGACAATTCCACACAAATGTCAACCTTACCATGGAAAAATAAAGCTGCAGGCACAGGAAAGCTATTTTTAAAAATATTCCCTCATGTTCCCTATATTTCACTGTATTTAACTTGTCTGGTGGAATTATAGAGAAAATTTTATTCCATCATAAATCAATGATGCCAGTTTTTCCTTAAATGATGAATTCCCATTATATTATACTTTGTGTCCGAGTCTTGTTATGTTATATACATGCTGCTTTTTGTGATGTTCTTTAAAATTTAGAGTTTGTAATAAATGGGTAGTCTCCCACAAAGGTTTGTCCGTTTGATGTCACATATATAATGCTCATAAATTGCTACGTATGTGAAACAAGTAAATCAGTATGAGTTTTTAAGAATTGTTACGTTGTCCTTAAACGAGGTTAAACGACAACATATGCAAAGTGACACATTGACCCTAAGCCTGTTTCTGCTGTGAGACCGATTTTGTTAAACAGTGTAAGTGCAAAGTTCACATCCGTAACACTGGAACTGCCTACATACAAAGGGAATTTAGAAACAAAGAAACTGTGTGTGTGTGTTTGTGTGTGTGTGTGTGTGTGCATGCACATCATGGTCAATGTTTAGTTCTGTCTAACCACTTTGCCCTTCATTACAAATTCGTACTACAGAGTACATCACTCAGTTCTGCAAGTTACTATGGGAACCTCCAGTGCTACACTGGTTCCTCCACATGACATCCGTGTTGGTCTGTACTAGTCCTGAACGCCTTTGATCCACTGACAGCGAGGCTGGAGTGAGCCAGGTTCTGTATTAAAGAGCGAGTGTGAGAGACGAGAGATGAGAAGTGCTCGCTGATGACTCACTCTGCCCTTGTGTTGCGCTCCCCTCACCAGGCCATTAAATCACAGCGACTCCCCATGGTGCGCTCGGTCGACGGACAGTGCATTAGCCTTAGCTACACAACACCCACAGTCTGTCTCAGAGCTGATTTATTTGCCTGCTAAATCTGCATCCGACATCTTCTGACGACAAACGCTGGAAGTGACGTATGAGCAATTTGAGCAAACCAGTGGATTAAAAAAAAACTTTTTAATAATCAGAATCATAGCTACAGGCTATGATTTGCAATCATAGAGACCTGTCATGTTAGAAGAATGTTTCATAAATGCTATTTAAAGGTAAACATACACCAAAAATCTCCATACATAGGGGAAATTAATACTTTTTAGCAAAATGTCTTCCAAAATGTTTCATACTTAGTTTATATACATATACACACATATATATATATACACACACACACACACACACATTTCAGATAGCCTTTAAGAATGCCTTTGACAAAAGAAGAAGGTATTGAAATCAGTCTCATGGCTGGATCGGGAAGCTGTCGCAAGGTTGCGATGGACTTTGACAGGAAACATGTCAAGCACATCACACACGACACTGTTGCTAAACTCATTAACAAATTCATTAATAAAAAAGACTGGGCTGACGAGGGCACAACCGACATGGTGCTGGCAAACACAGTCCCCTGCGTATGGAGACTTTTGGGACATGCTGTAGTTTAAAGATTGTGATACCTTTGCAAATGCTGTTTTACAGTAACTTGCTTGTTTGTAATTCCATACTCTTTTCATCTCATTGCACTCTTTACTAGCGCTAGATTTCAATTTTCTTACGCCTATAATTCACAAACTTTTCTTCACAGATAGGGCTGGGCAATCTGGCAAAATATCAAAATCTTGTCAGGCATAATTTTCATGTTTTAAACTGATACATCACCTCTACTAATGTCTTCAGTATTTAAATGTACAATAAATGGAAAAGTGATTGACAGGCAAGTATTTAAATACATGTTTAAATACTAAACATATTAGCTGAGTTAGTTTTACATTTTTATTTAACATGTTTAAAATAAGCTATTTGTGTGTCATTATTTTGCTTTTTTATTGTACTTCTCTCAACAGAGTCAACTATTTTTAGAAGTTGCTTAAAATGCTTGGTTTCAACCGTCTTGTGTATTATATCCTTCACCAGGTAAAATGTCACAGGGATCAGTGTTGTCTTTCCAGCTCATGCTTGTTTTCTCATAAGTACATTTTTCATATGCATTTGTTATTGCTGGTTACTTCAGCGCTGTTTTAGGCTGTGGTGCTGTTCATGTGCACTCCCCGTGTTATCTAGCTTTCGGCACCCTCTTTGGGGTGTTTTCTCTTGGCGGATAAACAAAGATTCCACGACTTGCCAACCTTGCCTTGGCATATTTTCCAAACAAGCATTGTTTGCGCTGTGTCTGTTGTGTAAAATCCAGCAGTTCCATATAACCGATGTTGAATTTTTTTGTTACCACCTCCTCTGTGTTGCCAGTCATACTGCAATGATGCTAAAGTAAAAGAGAAGGAAACATAAGCTAAGGAACCGCCTACACTTGGTTATTATTGGTTTGTTTGTGTGTCTGTCAGGGAGAGGGCCAGCCAGACTAGCGAACAGAAGAATATCTGGTTAATAAAACGACTTGAAATGCCATGTCTGAGTATTTTTAGCGCAACTGACAAAATGTGTTTGGTATCATGGTACATGTCATCTCTCTGGAAACACGCATCGGGGAGACATTTTAATTGCTCACGATCTAACGTCATTATATCACCCACTGCTATTAACAGTCAATGCTGTTTTTTTTTTGTTTTTTTTAAATTCTCATTTGAAGAGTACAGATTGGAGAGCGCAATGTCCCAGGTTCATTTGCGCATTTCCATTTGTTCCCGCGTGTGAAGGGAAGACACTACAGTGTGCTTGTTGACTGTTATGAACACTCAGTGCAGAGAAAAACACACCTCAGGTTGCTACGGACAACCAATTCCCAGTACACACTGTGCAAGATATAATTAGTGAAGCTTAAGCTCCAACACCCCCTCCCCCAACACACACACACACACACACACACACACACACACACACTGTCCTTCCCACGTATACTGTATGCTATCTGAACACAGAAGGTGAGAGGAGTTCATTCATTTCCCATGTTTCTCCATTTTAACAAATGAGTTAAATCCTCCTGGGGAAACACACTCAATTAATAAATTGGAAAATTTATCCTGGTTATCCTGGTTAGGGATACAGTAGAAGCGGAGTCTACCTGCAAGAGCCTTTCGTACAACTTGAATCAAGCTTTAGCCTCAAGATATAGAATAATCAAATGTTCACGTTAGTATTTGAATATTTAAAAAAAAAAAAAAAGATATTCAATAATTGTAGCCATACGTTTAAGATATGATACACTTTATACAACGAATACAACACCGGACACTTGTGGACATTGGACTGTCCAGGAAATGAAAAGACAAATCAATAATCTCAAAAGGCAAAGTCAGTGCACAGGTTCAGAATGTTTTCACTTTATCCTTATATCACGTCCTTTAAGTCACTAAAAAAACATGTAGTAAATTATTTACCAATACTAAGTTATGAATTGATCATATTTTTGGATTCTCCTGGGAAACTTAAAGTGAGCCGTGCACTCTGACCAGTGTTTTTTTTTTTTTCATCTCAGTAAATATGTCTACTTCCACAACAATTGTCTAATATAAGTATATGATCGTTTACACAGCATGGCTGATATTGATTGAACCAATCTTTTGGAAACAGGAAGACCCCATGGTTAACATTAAGAGGTCTGGTGTAGAGGCAGTAATCACCAGAATCTATATTTGGGTAAAACTGTTTAAAAAAAAAAAAAAAAAAAAGCTTTCAGCAAAGCTTTTTTATTTTTATTTATTTAATTTTTTAAAATACCTGTGAAAAGCATATTGTCAGCATCAGAAAAGAGGGGAAACCTGTATATTGGTAAACTTGTGTTCATCACAGAGGAGGTGTTTCACATTCTAGCTGAGTCATACTACGGTGGAGTGCGAGTACCCATGACTATAAATGGACGATAAATGGTTTTCATTTAACTCTTGTTAGCATCGTAGTTCTGTCAGACGGACTAAAAAAAATAAAAAATTTGCGCTATCCTGTGAATGCAAATATATCCATTACTTTTCCTTGTACTTTTACTTGTACATGATTTTCAGTCACCTGCTGCTCAGAATCTTGCGATGGCTCTGGTCATTTACGTGTACTTTCTTTCATGAATTAATCAATTAAAGGATTTCCAAAGTGCGTAAAAGTAATAATAAAGATTAAAGCATGAGATGAGGCTATAGATACATACACACTGAGGTGACAAATTAATGGAGAAAGCGGTGGATCTGCTTTTGGGAGCATTTTGCTGGCATGCTTTAGGTCCACTTGTCCCAACAGATTTCCTGCACGTTAGGATTTTCTCTACTCTAACACACCCACTTCAATTCAGGAAGGCCTGGTAAATAGCTGTTTTGTTGAAGAGGATGTGTTAGAGCAGGAAAAAACACTGAAATGTGCAGGACAGGAGGTACAGGTACTCCAGGACCAGGGTTAGGAACCTGAGCATTAGAAGAAAGGGTCATTGCTAATCAGTACACACTTATTCTGACTGATCACATGTATCATGTCCTCATCCACATGGTGCGGAAGCTCACTGAACAGTTTGAGTGTGAAAATGATCTAAATCATATGCCTTTGCAGTCACCAGATCTCAACCCAGTTGAACATGTGGGAGATTTTAGACCGACATGCGAGACTCCACCACTATCATCAAAACACCAAGTGGAGGAATATCCTTCATAACACTGGTGTTCACTCGTCCAGTACCGTTCCAGAGACGTGAAGAATCTGGGGCAAGGCTCAGGGAAAATGTTCTTGTGGTTCGTTATGTACTGTTGTTATTTAGACACTTTATGTTGGTTTTTTTTACCTTTTCATTTGTCACCTGGCTGTAGCAACAGCTCGGAGCTTAACAGCAGTTATAATGCGTAGGCTGGGAATGCAGTTAGTCAGCTACTAATCTAATATCAATAGCCCAATGACCAGCCAGCTACATTTACCAATGACAAAACCAGCAGTTTTATCTTATAAGCTAGGTCAGTGTATTTTAGAAAAGTTACATCAGCCACATCGTGCCTCTGCTGTTGTGTTATTTCAGTGCAGCGGGTGGTGGGATGTGGAAGCATGCGCAATAGTTAAAACATGGATGTGAATCATACCAATGTGGAATGCATTTAAACACACCAAATACAAACATTTGTTTAGTAAAAGTCAATAAGGACTAAGGTTTTATGTTCTTCTTATTCCGGTTCTTGAACCTACTTGTCCTCCAGGCAACTATGAATAATAAAAAAAAAAAAAAAAACAGGCCAGACACGAAATCGGCAAGTGATTATATTAAATACTAACATTATTGCTATTTATGTTTATATTTATATGCCATTGCTGACATCGGTCATGGCATGAGAATATGATCAAGTGCTTATGTCGAACACTTTCCTCCCCAAATCAGACACCCAAACTAACGTACGTTCATAGTAACTATAGCAACTAGGCCTATATGTCAGTGCAACCAATGGACCAATGGTCTCAATCAATTCTGACCAGTCAAATTCAAAATAAAGGTCAATATCCACTGGCTGTCATGCTAACTAAAACACTTGGATGGATGCTTAATTGTTTTGCTCACCATGTTGATGCAAAGTGTGTGGAAGCAACTTGTTGTTTGACTCTTAGTTTTCAATGCCTGGAATTTGGGAATCGACACTTTGAGATCGAATCCTAGCACCGTTTTTCCTCGCATTAAAACACAAGCTATGTCATGAAGCCACCAGCAGAGTGTAAAGTGTTCCCATACTTTGAGAATGTTCTCTTCTATTTTCCAAAAAAATGTGTTTTTAGTCTAAATGAGTTGACGTAGTACATGCTAGAGTGCTTAATAATACAGGCCAACTCATCTGTAATGAAATGATTTCACTATTGATGAGATTCATTTTTGAGATTTCAATCAGATTTTAGCTCAGCTCAGTGTGTCCTTTTTTTGCAATGTCCACTGCAAAGATTTATGATGGAGCAGTACCGTTTCTGACCATTCACTACCATCCACCCTTACATCTCACCAAACAATACACAATACAACCATCAGAGCCACAGATATAGAGGCACGCAGATGCACACAAAAGTCTTTGTGAAACTGGAGAGAACACAAAAGGCAAAATATGCAGACATACAAAGAAAGAGAGAAGAGCGATCAGTGAAAGAAACAATAAAATGCATGAGATAGACTGAAGAGGAAAAAAAATGTGAGAGACATTGAGATAGCAGCAACAAGTATACAGTCAGTTCCAAAATTATTGGCACCCTCAGTGCAGCATTTCAGTAAACCAGTTTTAAATAACAGGTCACACTAACTACAATCAAATATTAATGACATGATAATCTGTGATAAGTGCTTACGCTTACCAAATGAGACACCCAAGCTAATGGAGGATGATGGTATTCTGCACATTTTTACTGGTTCTGCTCATGTTTTTTGCAACTATAACTCTTATCTGTATTTCAAGCTCTGATTTGTTCAATAGCAACCTGACAAACTCAAAAGGAAGGCAAATTAAATATCCACTGCCTGTCTCGCTAACTGAAAAATGCCAATGCTAATGCTAATATATTTAGCTTGGTGCGTGTGTGAGGCGAATCTTTTTCAGTGTGTGGAATTGACTTCAATGTTTTGTGGTTGATTCTTAGTTTTCAAAGCCTGGAATCAGTGAATCGACTTCTGAACCGAAAGCAGGATGGCGACTTGATACACAAGATTGATTAATGTGTATGCTAAGAAAATTGATCAAAGTCCTCCTGCTAGTAGATTTCACATCTGTAGGGGCAAAAAAAAAAAAAAACAACAGGGATTGTATAACCGTATACCTGATTTGTCACAACCTTATTCAGAAAGCTAAATGAAATGATGAGTCAGCAAAAGTGAGAGAAAAATCACAGATCAAGGACTCTGATGCTGAATACACTCTAAAAACAAAGCTGGTCAAGCATATAATTATTATTATCTTTTCTATTGTCAGATCTGCCATGGTTTATAAAGCTACCCACATTCTATAACAGCGGGAGAAATTGGAAATGATGTAATAAAACAGTGCTGCTCTCAGTATTGGATGTTTGTCTATACTTTAATACTTTAATAAATATAAAGGGAAAACCTGCTTTTTTCTAACTTTTGAAGGAATCTGGGTCACAGTACAGGATCAGCCATGGTTCATCATCCCAAGAGGAGTTGAGGGTTAAGGGATTTGTGATACACTTACATTTATAATATCTGATTTTCACCTTTCAGGAAACAAGCAACTTAATGGAAGAAAAAAAATGTCTAGATTCGAATTATAATGCACAATAAGGCAAGGGTGGTAAAGGCTGCTTCAGAGAAAAGCAGAGACTTGATGCATGTTTTGCTCTCCAGGGAAAGGACAGGCACAGAAATCTAGAGAGAGTAATTAACTGAGCACTAGGAGCAAAACTGCATTTGGAATCATTGAGAGATTATTGATAGACTGGTGAAATGCTCACTCAGGGCAGGACTTGCTCCTGCTAAAAGAATAACTTTTTTTTATTTTTTAATGTTGTGGGTTGCAGCAGAGGAGCCATTTATTTTCTTCTTGGCCCTAATTCGCTGTAGTCTGCATCACGAGCTTTGTGATCTCTTCATTTCTTTCAATTCAGCATACCTTACATTCTGCGGCCAACTACCTAACCCATCTTTGCATTTCCATTCATGAAATCATATCATCATAATTTCCTAAACCCCGGCCCACCTCCTGAATCTGTCTCAATCGATCTGTTCTTTAACAGCTTTACGCTGTTTTCTTTACTGTGCCTAAACAAATTCCTTCCTGTAAGGTTTCTGTGTCTGCGTCTAGGGGGAGAGGAGAATCAGTAGATGAAGATGCAAAGATTCAGCCAGCCGAGACGGAGAGCCGCTCACAATTGGTATTCCCACTCATCTCAAATGCTCTCCACTGACCACTTGGGACAATCAACAGACACTTCGCTGAAAATAGCCATTATTATAACAATTATATTCATCTATGTAGGCCCAATATAGTGGTACTGTAGCTAAAGCGATGCATCTTATACATGCTTCATAGTCACTTTATCTGTACAATGAAGACTTCCAGCTCTGATCATACCGCTGTACCACTGTAAAGTGTGTAATATGATGCTGCTCTACCTCACATCTCGGCACTGTACTGAGCTGAGCTGAGCTCAATACTACAAGCACCAAAAAAAAAAAAAAAAAAAAAAAAAGAGATGCGAGTGAAACCGATATAAAGTGTGAGCTGCAAACAAAAATTTCGTCAATGCACTGCATTTTAAAAATCAGTCCCTCACAAACCCAACTCTCATTCGTCCCAGACCACCAGCGATCACTCCATTTTGTCATCTGATCACAGTTCAGACCTAATATTAACATCCTTCTCCGTTGATCAGATCACAAGAAGCCAGTGCTAAATCTAGGACTGAACAGAGTCTAATGCGTCTTTTATGACGCATTTACGATCCACTTATGGATAAAGTCTGGGATGCGTGTGGCTATATTACCTTTGTAGTTTGAATATCAATGTATCCTGTTGCGTCCCAAACAACAAAAGACAGCATGTGTAATCATATAAGCCATTTTAAAACCTTTGGGAAATAACTAACCTATTTTTTTGTAATACTGCTTCATTAAGAAGGCTGTATGATGTTAAATTTGTGGTTTATACTGCATACGCCTTGCACGGGGCAGATTCTGATTCTATACACTGGTGATCAGAGAGTACTGATAAAGAAATTATTATTATTATTATTAATTATAGTGTTTGTTTCATCACCCAAGACAGATGTTATTACCATGCCTAATAGGGATGAGAGAGGGGAAAAAAAAAAAAAAAAGAAAGACCAGCACCAAAGGTCAGGTTGTCTCGCTTTCTTCTGTCTGTCTGCTTAGCCTCATCTGCCCACCAGAAATAATGCACACACCTGCTGTCCTCAAATCCTCTGGATCTAAACAAAACAACTCATAATCTCATCTTTTGATTTCTAGAAGAATCCTCAAAAGACATAGTCTGAATAACAGCTCGCCACAGCAGCAGTTATTCCTGTTGTGCTGTAACAGTTTCAGATTCTGTCCATCATACAGACCTAAACTTGGCGTGATAGACACGACAAAGCACTTTATATCTGGGATTCGGTTACCAGAGCCTGTCCAGGATGGAAATATGACACCAGACTCTGACACTGATGAGAGAAAGTGCAATCTTTAGTTTACACTGTATCCTGTATTTAACATCAGAAAGACAGAGACAAACATGCAGGTTTAAACAGAATTAGAAAATTTTCCATCCATCAGATGTAGCAAATTTCCATCTGAAGATCACACCAGACCAAAATATTATTGCGTTTCGGTTTAGAGTCCACTCTGTATTTGGTCTAAACACCTCTGATATTCTTTAATCATTTAGGCTTTCGAGAAATGAGCACAGTGCACTATTTCAGACGTGTAGGAAACTGCGATTCAGTCATGAGCTCCACCATCCAGCCCGAGGCTCAAGACTGAGTCTTCTTGCCTTCCTCAGCCCTTATACCTCTCTTACAGCCTTTATCTTAATCTGATTAACTAGAAAACACCTGCAATCACATCTGACATGGTAACGTTACATACTCACACTGCAAATGTGACAACGTGCAAAATTGAAAGCATCATCTCTTCCAAAAAGATTTTACATCTCTAATAAAAATCGAGAATTACATTTAAAAATTTTGCATAATATTTATCCTTGTAATTATAATCTGTCTAAATTCTTAGATGTTGACCAGAGCTGCTCATTTTGTTTACAAGGGCCAAACAAGGTAGAACTTTTTTTTTTTTTTGAGTGTTGTTATTTGAACAAATTTTGGACCAAAGTCTGTGTATGATTTTTCAACTAAAACTGGATACAAGACAGATGTAAATCTTAGACACGTTATATGTGGTTTTGATTGTAAGGTCAATAAAGCTAAATGCAGAAAATACAAAACCAAAAGTTAAACTACTTTTAGCTGAATTTAACGTCTATGTTGAGTCTCTAAAATATTTTTGTAAACGTCTCCTATCACCTGTTTGAACTCAAATTGATAGAAGAATAAAATCGTCTCTCCTTTTTCCTGTCTTTAACTTGGATGTTCTGTTTTTGTACAATTTCTTTGCCTTGTTCTTGTACACTATAGCATCAGTAAAAAAATTTAAAGAAAAAAAAATGTCAATGTGCAAAAAAAAAAGTGATGCTTAACTGCAATCCTGGGTGGAAAGAAACGAGGGAGAATAACTTAAAGCAAGAAAACAACAAACACCAATGCCTCAATGATTGTTGGGATGTTTTCCACAAGCTGGTCGATTAATAATAATAATAATAATAATAATAACAATAATAATAATAGGTTCAATCAGGTTATGATGAGCTATAAAGCCTAGTACAGTGAGTACAGCAGAGCGATGATGATGATGATGATGATGATGCAGACAGTCACAGTACGACGTGTCCGTGACATGAAATAGAATTGACACAGAGTTAGAAAATGGAAAAGTATTTTAAAATAAATAAATAAATAAATAAATAAAAATATAATGCCAGGATTTAAAGATGGTGGCAGCAACAGTGTGATAAAGTGCAGATATGTGCACTGAGGCAATTGTATGAAATTGCCCATATATATTATATATAATAATGAATATTTATAAATAAAGGATAAGTGTAAATACAGGATGAAATGGTTACTGAAGATGAATGAATGGAAGATGGATTGAGGAATGTAGGTAGTGTGTGCTGTGAAAGTGAAGAGAAGAGTCTATAAATCTATAAAAAAATATGATAAATCTAGATAAATCTATAATCTCAGTCTATAAATGATCGCTGGCTTGATGGATTAGGATTGAGGAGCCCTGAGCTAAAGGGTGATGCAGACAGGACTTGGACTCCATCATGATGTGAGCTGAATGAGAGTCTTGTCCTTTGCTCACCTTCTCCACGTTCTCCACGGTGAAGTCGGCGGAGCTCGCTGCTGCTGCTGCTGTCCTAGCCGGCGTCTCCATGCTCTCAGCACAGGCGAACATGACAGATACTCAACACAGATACCTCTTCTGTTTTTAATCTCCTAGCTTTTACACTCTTCTTTTCTACCTCTTCTTCTTCTTCTTCTTCTTCTTCTTCTTCTTTTCTTTGGTTAATTTGCCAGAGACAGATTAGCTAGCTGAACAGGAGCCTCGAAGCAGTGTCTTAGCTAGCGAGGGAAAAGCTAGCATTGCTCAGCCATGTTTGTTTTGGTTTTTGGTTTTTATTCTGCTCTAAACGCCTTCAGTCTGAACCACGTCTCTGTGTGTCCACATTATAGGACAGTTTCCTGCGTTTGTTACCTGCCAAAGCGGTTAAATGTTCATAAAAAGCCCGGCTGTGTCTGTTCTCAATGGTGCAGTGTTGCTAACAAGCCGTGGTGCCGCCTCCCATCTCCCTCCCTCTCTCTCTCTCTCTCACTCACTCACTCACTCACACACACGCTGTCTCTCTCTCTCTCTCACTCTCACACACACACACACACACACTCTCTCTCTCTCTCTCTCTCTCTCTCACTCACTCACACACACACTCTCTCTCTCTCTCTCTCTCTCTCTCTCTCAATATTCAGGTAGATTTATTGACATGGTAAAAGGCTTTACATTGCCAAAGTATTGGTAACACTAAATTACAGACATAGACATTTACACACAATTTTTAATTGTTTAATTAATTTTTAATTCTCTCTCTCACTCCCTAATCCCTAAATGGCTTCTGAACCCTATATACTGCTCTATATGTCCAATAATGATATTTATGAAACATTTCTGATATAAGAGCAGGACCAGTTTAAACAAAAAAACCCAACTTTTTTTTACTCAGGCACATTACACATTTTCTTTCTTTCTTTCTTTTCTTTTTTTTTTAAAATGGTCCATCATATTGCATTCTGGGAAGGTGAGTTTTTTTTTCCCCTCTCGTATCAATATGTCTAATGTAGCCTAATAGTGACCCCATGTGATATTTCCAAAGAATTGCATATGTGTTTATTTTCCCATGGTCGTACAGTACATGGCTAAAAATATGTGAACACCTGACCAGGACACCCATAAGTGCTTGTTGACCTTCCCATTCCAGATTTGCTGTTATAATAAGCTCCACTCTTCTGCGAAGGCTTTCCACTAGATTTTGGAGCGTGGCTGTGGGGATTTGTGATCATTCAGCTACAAGAGCATTAGTGAGGTCAGGTACTGATGTTGGTGAGGAGGTCTGGGGTTCAGTCGGTGTTCCAGTTCATCCCAAAGGTGTTCAGTGGGGTTGAGGTCAGGGCTCTGTGCAGGACACTCGAGTTCTTCCACTCCAACCTTCACACACCATGTCTTCAGGGAGCTCGCTTTGTGCACAGAGGCATTGTCATGCTGGAACAGGTTTGGGCCTCTTAGTTCCAGTGAAGGGAAATTGTAAAGCTACAGCATACAGAGACATTCTATACAATTGTGTGCTTCCAACTTTGTGGCAACAATTTGGGAAAAAACTACATATGGGTGTGAAGGTCAGGCGTCCACAAACTTTTGGCCATACAGTGTGTATAATGTTGTATACACTGTTATTTAGCACTCACATTAGGGAGTGTGTCCGAAATGTTTATATAATACAGAGATTTTATTTGTACTATATAATATTTGTTTTGAATGTGTTTGTTTTGTCAGAGGTCCTTAAAAAACACAATCCATTTTACACATAAAGTGTGTGCAAAAAAACAAATTAAGGTTAGGGTTAGAAAAACAAGAAATTAAGGTGTATAGTAGTTTTTATATTTTCATATTGTTATTACAAATTTTCAGTGTCTAGCTTTAAAATATTTGATTTGTTCAAAATATGTAAGTGATAATATTTCAGTATGAAAATATTTAGTTTATTCTCTAGTCGTCATTCTCTAGTCATATTTTAAATCATGGATTAAAAAAATAAGAAATGCGGTTTTATTAATCAAAAACATTTTGGTAGTAAGTTTTTAATATACTATATACACAAGCTATATTTAAAAAAAACAGTATTTCATCAAAGCAACACTGTTTAAAAAATAAAATAAAAAAAGATAAAATAAATAAGAAAATAAAATAACAAATAGTCCATTTCCATTTCACTCTGAGAAAGCACTCAGCTGTGATCGATGTTATAGGCTATCAGTATTTATTTATTTTTATTAGTTTGGCCACATATATTGAATAAATCACACTAATCACAATATTTTTTATATTGTATCATTACAATATAAAAATATTGTAATGATACAATATTTTTTAATATAAATATTCCCATTATTGAATATTAAAAATGTAAATATATTTTATTTCACTTTTTAATTCCAGAACGGTCTGGCTTACCTACATAAATCATTTATAACTTTTTTTTTTTTTTTTTTTTTACTTTTTCCCTGTGATTCTTACACTATTAGCATGTAACACTTTAAATTTTTTTTACTGGATCCAAATAAACCATGACGAGGATTTGTTACGTCACGGTATGTGGGCGTGTCCGACCCCGGTAGCCCCGCCCCATCGGCGCTATTTCAGTCCGTCAGTAGTGTATCGTGGGTGAGTCGGATACAGCAGACTGAGAGAGACTTCTTTAGTACAGTGTACAGCACAGTAACAGCTTCTGATCTGGACACATAGCTGTCTGAGAGTTGTTACCAGAGTGCCATAGTTATAACAGAGTGTGTTGCTCTCTTTTTCACTGCTTTTTCACGCATGAAGTTCACTGAATTAACAGCAGCAGAGAATTGATCATCATCATCATCATCATCATCTCATACTACTGCTCAGCTTACTTCTTCATCGATTACTTTACAGACATGAGGGAAACGGAAACTATTGCTCTTTGTGCGCTGTTCCTCTTCTGCTCCTCTTCTTTCACACAAGGTAAGAGTGGGTTTAATTTGGGTGATCGATATTCAGTACAGTTATGGTGGAATACAGGATTATTCCTGCATAGACTGTATATATTTTAACTCAGAAACAAACATCTTTATAGATGAGACAAACTTAATACAAGTTCACGCCAAGTCACCAGTTCATAGATATGTGCCACGTGCGCATGTGGTGTTTGTCATTTTATATATATATAATATATACACACACACATATAAAATGTATATATGTGTGTGAGATGTATGTGATATGTGTGAGATAAAGATAATGGAAAAATTGGAAAAATATGTAACTGCAGATATGTGTGTGTGTATATATAAGTATATGTGTGTGTGTGTGTGTGTGTGTGTGTATATATATATATATATATATATATGTGTGTGTGTGTGTGTGTGTGTGTATATAT
>CM040472.1:3512977-3549822 GCA_022758105.1 Pangasianodon gigas | reverse complement strand
TATATATATATACACACACACACACACACACACACACACACATATATACATATATACATGTATGTATGGATATATATGTATCCGCAGTTACATCTTTATCTCTGAGATGTGTTTTCCTAACACACCAATCCAGCTGCCTTTCTTTCTCCTTTTCCTCACTTTCTCTGCTGTCCTTATAGTAAACAGTTTAAATGTCCATAGGAATGAAAAACAGATCTGCCATTAAATCCTCTATTTCAGGCGACTTCTGGAGAGCTCAGCTGACTTAATTACAGCCCAGCCCTTCTACTACTTCAGCTCTGTGGTGCTGGTTAAGGCACTCCAGGTCTGTGAAAGACCTAAAACTGCTTAGAATAGAAAATCTGAATCATGATACATTACAGATTTATGTAGTCAGAGCTTCTGCTTTGCATTTCACACATGCTCAGCTTGAAGGATGTCCAGATTTGATTGGTGGTCTTGCCCTATGGTTTAATGTGTGTGTGTGCGCGCGTGTGTGCGCAAGACTGAAACCAAATGATATTTAAACTAAATTATGCCATCTGAAGCCAATTCAGTCGTTCCCAGCCTGAAAGTCTCCCAATGCTCCTTATAAATGTAGCCTTAACACTTTCACTGCAGATCCTCTGTTTACATTAGAGTCAAAGGATGACTAGCTGCCCATCCTAATGTAAGATAAATTTAAGATAAATACGTGTTAAATTTGTGAGAAATACGATATATGAGATGGTTCTTTAGCAGTATCACATAATAATTGCAGTGTGTCAGTCACTGTCTCGTAATGATGAATGAGTTCAGAGTGTGTGACATTTTAATGAGCTGGTTGGGATATATTGAGATACCTGCACCCACTCCAAGTAACACGAGAGAGGAAAAACAAGCATGTGACGGTCGCTTTGCTTTTTAAGCCTGAAACAGAGGTTCCATTGATTTTAGTGTTTATATAGAAATGTGTGAGTTGGTTTTTTTTTTCTCCTTCATGTTTGCTCACTTAGACATATATCTCGTTCTCTGTTATGAGCATTACTACAGAAGAAGAAAAAGAAATTGGTATTACATCACTCACTGGGGATATTTGGGGTGTGTTCATGTGTTAAAAACTCAACCCACATGTGCACATGCTCCTGCTCTTGCTGTGGTACCTTTATCGAGGTTTATTTCTCTTAACAAGCCATTAAGACTCACATTAAGACTCTCTGAGTTTATATATTAGGTCCTTAGAATGCTTCACACACCGCCTTGTGAAGTTTGAGTGTCACGTAGGTGGGTGAGCGAGGCTGTTCTGAACATACAGTGGAACAATCACGGTTTATTTTTAGAGTCAAACCTCCTTTTGTCACACACCATGTTCTAGCTGACTGCCTGCTGACTTCTTGTGCACAGTCTCTTCCTGTCCTCACCACTGGGAATGGACTTCTTATAAACTTTCATCCATCTTTTTTGTTGTACAGTGTGATAATAAACCTACTATACTGTATTGTATACATACTATTTGTAACTGCAAATGCAAAGTTTAATTCTAAATATGGAAATGATTTATTTTTTACGTGGATGGCTTTGCAGTTTCAGATTTTCTCTGGTGTTCTTTAATGCTAGAACTGATGGTAGAGCAGTGAGGAGATTTAAGGCACTAAACCTGATCAAACACAGAAGTTACACTGACTCGGACACTTACACTGTCCTTGTTGTTACATGTCCCCTTTGTGAAGGAACTGATGTGCCTTCCTTTCCTTTGTTTGTGGGTGCATGTGAGGCATATTTATTAGGGCCAATGCATGTAAGTAATCCAGCTTAGTCAGTATTACTGTGCAGAGTGAGCGATAGGTGTTTGAGTGGAAAAGAGGCATAGACATTATAAATTGCTGACTGTAAGTCTGGCTAAGCAGATTCTTGTCTCTGTTTGAAAAGAAAAAATGATGTAGTTGCTATGCTTGAGCAGGAAGAGTATATTTGTCAAAATTCAATCATGTTGCATTTTTGTATAGCCATCTGCACCTTGTAGTAGGTTTTAAATTTTTTTTGCAGTGTATACAGGGTGTCTGAAAAGTCAGTATCCAATGAGAATAAAACTACATATACTTATTTTTGTATTTATTATTTACGAAATATTTTCTACACACGCTCTATGCATTTTCTCATCCTCTGTCTCATGTTTTTGCTCAACGTATTCGGATCACATATTTTCTCAACGTGTTCCTGACTTTTCGGACACCCTGTATTATGTTTCCATCTGTTGTTGGAGAAACAGTTTGTTTAAGTTGTAATGAAGTGATGTACTGCTTGCACAGTTCCTACTTAAGCATCCATAGCAAGCAGTCCTGTGCAGTTGCTAACAACCCTGTAAAAATACATTGTTAATTTACAGTATATTACTAGTAACAGTTGCAGGGTAGTGACTGTACTTAATATGTACAGCAGGGGTGTCATACTCATTTTGGGAAACGGTTCACATGACACTTAGGGTGCGTTCACATATGCAGTGTTTAGTCCATTTGAATCTAACCCTGGTACGTATTCCTGTTTGGTGTGATTTGTTTGTGCAGGTAAGAACGCAGCATTTGCACTCTGGTACAAACCAAAATAACCGGTCTGAGACCATCTGATTCGATCCTGAATTAATCCAGTTGAACCAAACTTGCCATGTATTTTGCGTTGCTGCCTGGCGACATTTTTCTCTAGATGTGAGAAGCTAAAATGAGTTACAAGGTGCAAACTGAGCCAAAGGACAGAGCTGAAGTGCTGCAGAAATGCCATGTGTTCTGGATATTTTAGAATAGAAGTGCTGGATGCAATGCACAAAATACTGAATCTAGGTATTAATATAATTATGTAGTAATTTATGGAGTACTGGCTCCATGTTTCCCTGTTTGGATGATTTTTATGATTTCTACGTGCACTTGGCAAAGGTTTGTTTTTTCCACCCTGTTTCTTCTTTTTTTTTTTTTTTTCTTCTTCTCTCTCCCATTTGGTCCTACTAGTTCCCACCCACCAGCCAGCTCTCCCCTATCACACGACAGCTACCAACCAGGGAGGGTGAAAGCTATCATATGCTTTCTTTGAGACAGGTGAAGCCAGCCAACTGCATCTTTTCACAGGGCGGCATAACACACTCCGAGGACAGAGCTATCTGCCCTGTTCTGCATACACAAGCTCACAGATGCCCACGATTGGCTAGTCTTACTCTCATTGTCAGGAGACTGACAGTAATGCCATCCTTCCCAATCACCCTATTTGTGGCCAGTGATTTTTTTTTTTTTTTTTTTTTTCCCGGTCTGAAATCGCCCTTAGTCCAATGTCAAGTGGGCCAGACCAAAAAAATCAGTTTGGACGAATTTCCAAGAAATGCAAAAACAGAAGGATTGGTATGAAATGTATAACCTCTTCTAAACACATCTGTTTTTCACATTACTCATGATGTGTACTTCTATAAATGTATTGTCTCACTGTCTCCAAGTGTGGATGCTAAGCCATACATCTGAAAATAAATGCATTGCGATATTAGCATGAAGAAGAATCTAATATGGAGTCCTGCATACATGTAGCCTCCACTACAACTGGACCTGTAATCATATTTACAGTAAAAAAAAAAAAAAAAAAATAGTTGGACCAAGTTTCATCCATAATGCACAGAAGTGATTGGACCATAACACATAAGAAAATGCACTTGCATAAAATGTACTGATTTAATACATGTTTGATGAGCTTCAGGACGTTTGGCTAATTCTGGGTCCAAAGGGAACACTATAGCCAATTTACAGACAAGACAAAGACTGTCCAAGCACAGAGGAGAAAAGAAAAAGGATCCAGAGAAGCAGAAGGCTTGTTTTTAGCATGATAAAAATTCTGCTAACACTGTATCTATGTAATGTAATTATACATTATTGTAAGGGTTATATAAGGGTTGTATTCTAACTGAAAGGTGTTAAAATGAACAGAGCTGATTCAGAGATATGACACGAGTGTAATGACTTTGAAAAGCCAGCTCACCTGTGTGTTTAAGCAGAGAAAATCTCCAGGCTAACACAGTGAATAAACTGTTTACTTACAGGGTTTGTTATGCGATTGGTGATTTGTTGACTATGAGAAAAAAGGTAGCTGATGGAATTTGCCTGATTAGCTTTATGACTTATTGAGGTATTTTATTGTGAATATTCAGAACGCCAACAATCACCACTGCAATCACAAAAAAATTAAGTATGAGCCAGTTTTTAATCAAGCTAGGGTTCGATCATCTCGAAAACTAAAGCAGATAGTGAGACTCGGCCCAACACCTACCTCCGTGCAATTATGTGAAATTTTTAGCTTGCACATGAAGAATTACATGTCATTAGCACATTTTGTCAGTAGTTGAGCATATGGCCCTGAGTTTATTGCTTTATTTTACCCCCTATTGGAATAACAGAGACTGGCCAGATTAAAATCTTTATCTTGCCAGTCCTGGCCTGCGGGCCGGATGTTTCCCACCTGAGTTACAGCATTCATGCAGTAATAGCACCTTGTACTGTTTTTTTTTTTTTTTTTTTTTTTTTTAAAGACAACACCTGAGAGAAAGAGAGACTGATCTGTTGGGAACAGCAATGTCAAAAACAGAATGCAGAGGAAAAGAGTGCAAAACTGTATTTTTACAGCACTATATATTGCTAGTATTCTACCACCATAAAAAATAACTGCTGCAAGTCAAACACAAGAAACTAATCAAACACATTAATTAAATTATTAAAGTAATAATTTCATTTCAGTAGCTTTAAGTAGCTAATTAGCTCACATTGCAAGCAAAGTATGCCAGGGGTTAGCTATTCACTAGCTACATTAATGTTGCCTTACTTGTAAGCTGTTGTATTTGATTACCCCTGTAGCATCGCTGTAGTGATTACCTATTTAAACAAGTAGGCTGTTGGTCAACTAACTAGCAGTTCATACTAGTTTGAACACAATATTTTATTGTAGAATCTACAATAATATTTGTAATAAAGGTGTAAATTCATCACATTATTCACATAATTTCACTGCTCTGTTGTTGACTGACTGATAGTTGACCTTTTTCTCTACTTGTGTAGGTCATTAGTTGAACGTTTTGCTTTTTTCCTCGACCTATCTAAATCCTTGTTTCCCTTCAGTCTCCTGTGGCGGTTTGAGCTCATCAGATCAGAGAATGCTCTTTGAACTCCTGTTCAAAGCTGCGATTAACAAAACCGCATGCTAAATGAATGCTAGTTTAAAAGCAAACGCTCCACCAGGTGCACACGTCCAGGTGTGTGTATGTGATAATGGTTGTGGCAATCTGAGAAACGCTTTGCTTCTATTTCTACACCACCGCTCATGAGCAAATGATACTGATGCAACTTCTGTTTTTCACGCAGCTATTCCCATGAGTTTCTCAAAGTTAATAATCTCTTTAATATACATTAAAGAGTGAAATCTCTCTTTCTGCCAGGCAATGTCTTTCCTTCTGCCTCCCCTCTTTTCTTCACACATGCTTTATTTCAGTATCCGTCTAACGTTTTCCACTGCCAGGATTTCACACCTCTCTGCTTCTCCTCACCTTTTCATTCTTCTCAGAACTCATTCTCTTCTCTTCCTTGTCCTCTAAATTGGCTGTGCTAGAAATAATGCTCCATTCGACTTACCTCCAAAGTGGGAATTGCATCATTTACAACCTCTGTTTGTTTAAGCTACAAAGTGGGGGTTAAAAACATAGACGCCTCCATGTTCATTTTTTGTTAGCAAGAAGCTAGCTAGTGAACAAAACAGTTCAAAACAGTGAACTGTGTAGTCAGTGTTATAGACAAATTCACTTGTTAAATCTATATGCTGATTGATCTAAAGCAAATACTTGCATATACAGCATAACTCGTTTATAGGTAAGAAGTGATTGTTTGTTGTTGATGCTGTGGGCAGCCATGTTGATTTGACGTCATTTGCTGAACTCCCAAGTTTCTGACCTCCAAATACGAGTTATGACCTTTAGTTGAATGCAGCATAACATTTACACTTCTTTCCATGTAATAATGATGATGATGATGATGATAATAATATAATCAGATCAGTTAATTTGTGGCAGCTGCAAGTTCATTTCTTGTCCAGTGATCTTCACAAAGACAGGTTCTGCTGTCTTGTCTGCAAATGGCTATAATTCCTGTCAGTGAGGCTGCAATGATCTGTGCAGACTGAACAGAAGTTGTTGGCCAGGTCACAGACATGATCACATATTTGCACGTAGTGTGTTTGAATGTTCTGACTGATATACACATAGTGGGGCTTGTGGCATAGAAACTAAAAGCAGGCTATCTGAAACTCAGTTTTAAGTAGATCAGACATTTTATTCGAGGCTCTGAAGAGTTCTGTGGTGTTGGTTAATGATGCCATTTCATCCAATAAGTTGCTATTTGTTAAATATTAATGTCTATGTTTATGTTTAGTAAAATTAATATATATGAATTGTCAGTATGTCAGTATGGTTTAATGTGCACAAACACTGAAATCCTTTTTGATATCTAGATAGATAGATAGATAGATAGATAGATAGCCTGTGTTGCCATCTGCATACATCGCCATAATCATGTCAGTACTTTCAGGACTAGGACATCTTGCTTAGAATAAAAAAGCACAGGTTGTATTCTTGAGAAGGCGCGAGGTGCGATGACCGGGCTACAGAAAGAGTGTGGGTGAGGGGCTAGAAAGTGCAAGAAGAACATAATGATTATGAACAAATACGAGAAGGGCAGAGCAGAACCACAGTACACCCGGATAGCTAATGCACTTCTCTCCACCGTTTCGCTTTCACCCCCTGAATCTCGCTTTATAGCAGTGAGACCTCTCAGTAAATGCTGTAACAGTACAGTCCCTGTCAGTCTGCCTCCTTAGCATCCCTGTAGGCCTAATGTTTTGACAAGAATACAGGGGTTACAATGGTAGACTTCAGGTATATAGAGAGTCTACAACACATTCAAACACTGATTCTTTCAGCCAACCACTGAAAAATAAAGTTTCCAATCTACTTGTGCTAACCCCGTATAATTGCTCGTGATAAATGCAGTCGTTGTGCATTGCAGCGCTCACATGTGAGCTGCACTAAGTGTGTGTTTGCGTCAGGAGAGTGTCGTGGTGCTCCATCACTCTGGAGAACAGGGCCATTATTGTGGGGCTCGGGGTGTGGTAGATTGGGCTGTGTGTGCGCACACACACACACACACACACACCCCTCTCCCTGAGGACACTGATTTGCGGTGTGAGAGAGAGAACTGTTTGAGAGAGTCAGCTGCTCTGAGATATGTGGTTTGGAGGAAACGTGTTTAGTAAAAAGGGGGAAGGGTTTAACAGAGGGACAAGAGCTACTGTCTGTTTTTACTTATTGGGTGAAGTATATATAAAAAAGGTCAGTGTAAAACTAACCTGCCTCCAAATTCTAACTTCTTAACCAACTACGTGCTTAGAGTTAGAACACTTTTTAAATCACACTTTCTCATAATCAGTGTTTGAGTATCTCTTGAGCATCTTATTTAATGTCTCCAAAACACTGGCTTTAGATGAACAGTCCCCGCTATGGGGCCGAGCAGTGCAACAGAAAAGCGGTTGCTTATGTATACAGAAGGACAATTGGTGGTCTTCTCCAGCTGTCCTGTGATATTACATAAACAGCAGCATCAGAGCTGCGTGTGTCTCAGAGGAAGCATGTGTTAGCCCTCACTCTCTAAGGCTGGTAGCTCTTGGGTGACTCGGAGAACTAGCTAGTGGGTGGGAATACGGTATATTAAATTATTTTTGGGTATACAGCATAATCTGTCAAGTTTCTGATTTAGGTATTTGCATATAATGCAATGAAATGAATCAGTGAACTGAGTCAAATCTAACTCAATTCAAATCCAGACTTTGAGATTAAAACCTTCCAGCTGCATTTTTGCTATTTCACTGCATAAAAAAAATAGCAACAGTAAATAAATATGTTGAAAGATGTAGTGGAGTGGTGAAAGATAAATACTTTTTCCTAGTCTAAGCCACCAGCCATGAAAATGTGCACAGGCCCATGTGTGTTTGTGTCACCATGGATTCAGATAAGTCTAACATACGTTACATTTTCACATTGGTGTGTTCATGGTCAGTAGAAACCTTCATGCGGTGACTCCTTTCTCTGGCTGGGAGTGTGTGTGTGTGTGTGTGTGTGTATGTGTGTGTGAGTGATTAGGATTGCTATGAGAGTGGCATGCTTCTCTATCAGTGCCGTAATAACGTTAACATGGAGTCACTGGCTTTTCTCAAAATTGTCACAGGAGAGGGAGGGATAGAGACCAAAGGGAAGAGCAAGGAAATGGGTTACTGTGGAAGACTTGACGTGGTAAATAGAGGAGGGCAAAAACGAGAAACAGAGATTTCATAAGGAGAGCAAGTGTGTACTAGTTTTAACTCTGGGTAGCTGCTCTGTGTATCTTGGCAAACACTGGATCTAAATGATCTCGGACATTATGAGAATAGAGTGATGGAACTGAAATTCTGCTCAAGCTTAAAGCAAAGTACACCAGTCAGTATTTCCCCCTCCATTTTGGGAGTAGTGTCAGGTTGGTGGACTAGGATGTAAAAAGCTGTAGTCATACAAACTAAAACAAGCTTTAGAGAGAATGAATCGGGACAAGACAGTAGCTAATAGTAAGGCACATTAATGCTGCGTTGGACTTACCTAGGCAGTGGGAAGTTGGAGCTCTGAATTACGTCATTCGTGCATTTGAGCTGCAGATTGGTGGGAAAAAACATGGAGGCCTCCATGTTCATCTTTTCTTAGCGACATGCTAACCAGCTGACTGTGATGAGTGATGTATATTTTCCTCCTCAAAACAGTGATCTGTATAGTCAATGTTTTAGATATAACAAGCACACGAACATGTGTGTATTTTGATTGATCTAAAGCAAACGCTTGTATATACAGCATACAACTCATTTGAAGGTATGAAGTGCTAATTTGTGTACTACTGTGTGTAGCCATGTTGTTTTGATGTCACTGAGTTGAGGAGACCATTGCTAAAGAGCTTAGATACATATTGCAGGCTTCTGTGACCTCAGTAGTGACTGGTGTATTGTGCAGCCTTAGTAGCTAATATAGGCCATGAATTTTCCAAATCCCAAAAATATAGTCATTAAGTTTAGGTAATGATTCAGCTGATAAGGACAATGTCATATCAAATTTGTACACTACTGTTTTTATACTGTTATTTCCATACATTTAATTGGACTGTTTACATATTGTCTAAATTCCAAGGCAGCAGTGATGGGAGTGAAAAGGGAACTTACTGTGCTATCTGTGCTACATAACTGCTATAATTTTTGCCTTTCTTTCAGTACAACAAAGGAGCAAAGGTATTGTCTCTTGTATGTCCAAGTGAGTCATAATTGCCCCTGGGGTTTTAATCAGTTACAGACCCCATTTGCTCATTCCTTATTCATAATGGCCAGATAGGACTCATTTCCAATCAGAAAATCCAGATTGTTCTGAATAATATATATTACAGAGGAAAATTTTAATGGCAGCTTTTCCAGTTTTGTGTTTCTCATTCTCCATTTTTCTTCTTGGTTGACTCCCTCTTTAACACACGTGCATTAAAATAGATTCATCACTCTCTCCCTCTGGATCATCTCTCTGCCACCCATAAACACAAGATTAGCCCATTACGCTTGTTCACGAGTTGCTTCCAGGAAGTCATCAGGAAGCCATTCTCCTGCACATGCAAGTCATCGGTTCCCATAAAGCCATTATGTTGTTATAGATTTCTGAATGTGGCCAAGATGTGATTGACATCTGACTGCAAGATAATGTTATTGGAACAATGTTTGCCTCTAACCTTGGACCTATGTACGTGTATCCCCAGGTGAAGATGATTCCAACTCATCCACACGTCTTCAAAATTTCACCATGCCATCCACCTCCTCACCTCCCCAGAGGTCCTCCACTGCAACGCCAGAATCCCTTTCAAGACCTACACTTCTCACAGCTTCCTCTGAGGCGGATAGCAGAGCTGCAGCAGATCTCTCTGCTAACGACACCCTCAGCCAGAGCTATAATGATACAGCAAACAGCACAGTCGCTTCAGGTGAGGCTTTCTAGGGTTCTTCATCTGTATCTGGTCAAGCCTTGACAGTGCAAATATATTACTCTCATTAATGCCATGTGTGTAGACATGTACGAGTAAGAAAAATCAAACTCTTGCACCTGTGCGACTAGCAATTTCATGTTATGACAGCTTAATTATTTTTACCTTTACCAGTCCTTTACACTGCTCTAGACCATTCATATTTGCATGGGCTACAAAATCACAAAGACACAAATCCATGCACGAATTAACATAAGCATAATAAAGAAATAGCAAGTTGACGTATTTTATTAGGGAAGGGCGAAAATGAGCTACAACAAAAACGTAAGTGGAATAAATGTAAAAAGATAGGAGTGAGCAAAACAACTGTAGCGATTGAATGTGATTTCAACACAGAGTGGCTAAAAATCTTTCTATAGTTGGAATTCAGCAAAGAATTAATTTAGTGCAAATTCTGCAAGGCCTGCAGATGTGGCAGGTAGTTCTTTTAAACTGGACACAATATATGAACACCCTCACTGCGTATATTTCCCTCCTTGGCGCTCTGCTCAGTGCCGAGCATGGAGTTAAGGGCCTTCTGACACTTTTTTTTTTTTTTAATATCTTTTCTACCTCCTATGAAAAAATGTTACTGTCATATCCTTGCTGATTATTGAAAATAGGCCCTGGAAATGCTGATTTGCCTCTGTTGAAGGACGGTGGGAAAAACTTATTTTTGCATTAGACTTAGTGTATGCTCTCAATATATTGCATATATTATATGCAATAAATTGTGCAATAAAGGCCACATGTTTTTTCCCCAGACTCAATTTAGAGAAATGAGAGCAGTTTGACAAACATCTTTATAGTAGGCTGATAGGCAAATGTTTTTATTTTAACTGCCAGCTCAGATGGTCTCAGTTGCACACTAGTGAACTGGCACAGGGGGTGTCAAGGAGGATGGAGACAAGAAAACACCTGAAATGAAGAATAGAGACTGGACAATATCATAGTGGACCATAGCAGCGTGTGAAGCAGGAAAAGCAGTTCTTCAGTCACATAGAGCACTGATGTATCTTGTCACACAAAGAATCTCAGTTTTCAGATGTTGTATTCATTGTAGATACCATAGTACATATACCATACCATATACCATAGTACAATGACACTGGCCCTTATTCATTACAGTCAAACGTGATCATAAAATGAGCTCCACCAGCCAATCTTCTTATACGTCAATTTCATCTTTATATAGTCATGTAGCTTAATGTCAGCATGTGATTTGTAAATGTGAATCAGAATGCTCAGACACGGAACTTTATCAGCTCGTTAGTCCTTCGGTAGAGTAACAGGCACATTTACATACAAGAGGCACCATGAGGCCTTGACCAGGATGGCAAGTTTGGGGCAGACAGTTTGGGGCTATTCCAATGGGTCATTATATAATTTGTTATCAACAAGCACCAAAGGTGCTGGAACCCTATTGTTTTTGTTGGAATTTTTCTTTTTTTCTTTTTATTCCGATTCTCTGCCAAAACGAACAGTGCAGACCAAACTGTAAGTTGTACTGACTTAAAAGTTGGTCAACAGGTAGTACTCCATTTCCCTTAACCAGGTACGCAAGATGGGTGCAATGGTGTAATGGTGGCACTGTAATGCAAAGACCCCGACCACTAATTTCTGGCTTTTTTTTTTTTTTTTTGCTAATTTGCATAATATGCAAAACCTACATTTATGAATTAATCTTAGGATTTTTTTATCCTAACAAATTCCTCACAATTTCGTGCTTTTAACCTTATTCAAAATTGTTAGAATTTTTCTTGATTATTAGTCCAAGCACTGAAGGTGTTTGATTAATTTCTTCTATTGATTGGTTTATATGAAATAAGGATTTGTTTATTTACTCAGGATGAAATTTTGGCTCACCTATATATTTATGAATAAGACTTTAATTAAATATGAGTTCAGTTAAATCTGAGCCAAGATAAAAATAGAGTTCACATAACTAACTGCTTGTGAGACTTGAAGTGACTCAATGTTGTTCCTGATTATGGCCTTAAAAAAAAATTTATATATATATATATATATATATATATATATATATATATATATATATATATATATATATATATATATATTTAAAGCAAACTTTCTTATTATTTGCAGTAATCTCAGACAACAGCACCTCTGACTCAGCTTCACTGAATTATTTTTCCCCCTCTCTGTGTTTACTTCCTTTCTCAGATCTTGGACAGCTCTTTCTTCCCTCTGGTCTTGCTTGGATCTTGATTAGCCTGCTGAACGCTTTCCTTTTATTGTCTTACTTGCACAACATCTGCATAAATGATGGGGTGTTTTATGTAAATTAGATATAGATAAGGGTAAAATGGGGTGATGTGTTCTACACATATGACTAGTAGCTGCGAGCTTGTTTCCACGCAGCTGAAGCTGATTCATCAGCTGTGCTCAAATCACTGCACGTTTTGATGTCCTACAACAATTTGATGAATTATATGCAGCTTTCGTTCTCACGACATTATTATGTGTGAAATCTGTGCTAGTTTGTAAACATCTCTGATGAATAAGGGCCATTGTTCTCTTAAAGTTAAAAACATAAAAAACAAAATACATTGTTTTATTATTGCATTATTGCAGTAGTATCAGTTTTCAAGTTTTATAAAGAACACGTACAGTATACCTATAAACATTTTTACATAATAATTTATTCCATTCTGTTTATCATCTTTGGGTTTGTGTGTGTATATCCATGTGTCTCCAAGACCTGAGACAAAGAGCAGAGGCAGCCTGGACTGAGCCTCTGTAGCTCAATAAACAGAAAGAACATGGTTTCTGACACTGATAATACATACTGTATGCACAAAGCTTTCATATAACTTTAATGTAACGTTGATATAACACAAAGACTATGGCTCATCACGGATCATGCAAATCATCTGTTTACCAGCTGTGTGAAGCTGGGAAAGATTGTTAGACTTGTCCGTTTGTGCTACCTAATAGAATTTTGTGTGTGTGTGTGTGTGTGTGTGTGTTGCAAGGTTGACCTAAATTTAAGGAATGTGTTAGTAACTGTAAATGTGTACTGCAGACTCTAATTTGTTGATCCGATGCATTGCGAATTTTAGGAAGCATAAGCCAAGCAGTACATTTGTGAAACAATAGGATCAAAGAAACCTGGGCACACAGAATTACAATAGAGGCACAGTAAATCTAAGCTAGAACGATAGCTAGGGGGTGGAGGGAGTGGAGGCAGGAGGCAGGGTGACAAAAGGCTGTGTGAGATTTGACAGGAGGGTGAGAAAGTTTGAAGCCTGATGACGTTTCTGCTGCTTCGGTTCATTTGCAAGTGCAGAAAAGCACCTCGTCAGCACCACAACATCTGCTGTCAGACACACACACACCGTATGTGTATGTGCTATCACACTGCATGAAAATGAGAAATCTCAATCTCAAACATCTCTCCCTAACACTCAGTCTCACACACAGACTTACACGTACAACACAGATGTACTCATTTTCTCTGTGTCCCTAAACTTCCACATTTCACATTCCACTCTCGACTTTTCTCTCTCGAGTCAGCTCACAGTCACACACCACCTGCCTGTCCCTTCTCCCCGGGGTTATAGTTAACAATAAACTAAAACTATAAAAATTGAATAAACTAAAATAAATTAACAAAAAATTACAAGGGAAAAATACAACTCTGAAAGTACCTGAAATTAGGATCAGACATGAATCAATTTTTGCTTTTATTTTCAGAATTTTTTTTTCTTTTTATTAATTTCACATTCAGTCAGATAAAGTAATTACTTCCTTGCTTGTGGACCATTAAATGATACCTCAAACATGTTTTTCCTAATAGTGTATTCATGCATTGCTTTGTAAAATTCAGACACAAAAATAGCTCTACAACTAAGAAAAACCTTAAACTTACTGCAACTAAGACTGAAATGATAGCTAGATAGCTAGATAGATAGATAGAGTGTTTCTATACATTGAGAAAATTGAATACTTAAGAGAACATATTACTTATAGTTTACATAAAAATATTAAGTTTCTCATCAAAATGTGATTTCGGGGCGACAGCATCCAAACATCCCAGTTCACTACAACACTCTATGCCTGTGAACTCTCCAGGTCTGCTCCTTTACCTAAGAAAAAACTATTCATTAAAGGTTTGACTAAACAAATACATTTTCAGCCTAGACTTAAACACTGAGACTGTGTCTTTGGAAGGCTGTTCCTGAACTGTGGGGCTTTGTAAGAGAAAGGTCTACCCCCTGCTGTAGCTTTCACTATTTGAGGTACCAATAAATAGCCTGCACCTTCTGATCGAAGTTGGTGTGACGGATCATAAAAGACCGAAGGTTCACTCAGGTACTGCGGCGCGAGACCATTCAGTGCTTTATAGGTCAATAGTAGTATTTTATAATCAATGAGAAATTTGATTGCATTTGGATGAATTTGATGCAGTTTGGATAAGATAGGGGTGATGTGGTCATATCTTCTGGTTCTAGTAAGGACTGTCACTGCTGCATTCTGGACTAACTGGAGCTTGTTTATGCATCTACTGGAATATCCAGACAGTAAGGCATTGCAATAATCCAACCTAGAGATAATAAAAGCGTGAACTAGTTTTTCTGCATCGTGTAGTGACATTATATTTCTTATCTTAGCAATATTTCTGAGATGAAAGAAGGCTATCCTAGTAATATTATTTATATCAGCTTCAGAGGAAAGATTGGAGTCAATAATCACACCAAGGTCCTTTACTGCTGCACATGATGTAACTGAAAGGCCATCCAGGGTTACTATGTAATCAAAAAGCTTACTTCTAGCTGCATGTGGTTCTAGTACAAGTATTTCTGTCTTGTCAGAATTAAGGAAAAGGAAGTTAATTAGCATCCAGTGTCTAATGTCCTTTATGCATTCCTCAACTTTATTAAGCTGGTGTCTCTCATCTGGCTTTGTTGAAACATACAACTGTGTGTCATCAGCATAACAGTGGAAGCTAATAACCATGTTCATGAATAATTTTACCCAGAGGTAGGTACATTACAGAGGTAATTACACTATGAAATCTTTGAGAATGTTGCCACTGACAGGAACTATAACCATAGTGTTAAATAATGTGATTAAAATGTGTGGTAGAATAGCGCAGCAGTAATTGTGGCTGTTGCAGAAAGGCCAGTGGGTTCAATCCTCAGTTCAGGTGAGAACGCAGAGTTCAATTTTGTTCAGGGCTTTGAAAATACATGATCAAATTATTCTGGATGCGCAAAAACAAATTGTGTTAATGTAACTCAATTTAATCATGTGGAACTGATGTACGCATTTGAATTAAGTAAATTCAATGAGCTTTTTTTTCGGTGTAGAAAGAAGAGCTGTAAGCAGCAGCTACTGAGGGGCCAAGCACTACATCCTGTGGTAAAATGACACCAGTGTTTTGTCATCCCTCAGGACATGGCTGTAAACATAGTTTTCAAGTTTTGTGTCTATACAATGAAGCACTGCAGATATTACAATATTACCATATTATATAGCTGAATTCATCATTGAGAAATGAGCAATACATGACTTCAAATCAGCAGTCTCCAAGGAATCACATGACAAAGGAATTATGATTTTTAGGTCAAGCAGTTGAAGAGTTATGAGCACTTTTATACTTTTATATATTACACTAATATTATAGTGCCAACTAGTGGTACAGTGTTATAAATTTTGTTGGGCTGCCTCAAGACACGGTGCTTAACTAAATTTTTAAGTTTTGTGTTGGAGCACTAAACTGTTGCAGAGACATGGCCCAACATCCTGATTGGTGTCTTCTCTATCAAGTTTGTAAGTACATTGTGGTGAAAGGGTTTGTTTTATCAAAATTCATTATGGAGTTTTTTTTTTTTGTCAGGATGGTCTGTAGATTCTACTTGCCAAATGTTGTTGTGATTGGATGAACAACCTAGGAGGACATCGAAAAAGTATGTTTTTTCAGAGAATTTAAAATAGCGGAAATAATACAGCATGGTGGAAAATGACGTAATTGGGTGCACAGTTTACGAGCATAAATGTGCCTTGAGCTTGGTACCTTAGTGGCACTAGAGGTATTGAGGGACAGAGCCCAAAATTTGGCAGAATGACTGTTGGCACTATGCCCAGTCAGCATGCCAAATTTCACAACTTTTTACCATTCAGTTCTAGGGGCTGCCATAGACCTCTGCCACGGAATAATAATAAGAACACTAGCAAACACACACCTCTGGTGCTTGGCCCATAATGACTCCTCACAGTGGATTTATTGTGAGTATAATCTGTTTGTGTCTAATCATGTGAGAGCTGTGCCGGTTGTAGATGTCAGATGTGGAGACTGCAGACAAAAGCAGCATTTTCTACTGATGATTGTTTGTTCAGAACTTAAACTGTTTAAATGTTTTGCATGACTAATCAGGGGCTCTTGTGGCACTCCTATAGCACAATTGAATATGAGTAACTTTTAAAATCCATTTTATAATCATATCCAACACATACACAAAAGTGAATGCTTTCATTTCCTCTTTCTTGTATGTTTAGCTCATTTAGCTAATTATTTCACTACTTAAATATCTAATCTGATGCATTCATTCATTCATTCATTCATAATGTAAACTAATGCTATCTTTTCCTCTGTAATACATTTCATTCATAGCAGTAATCAAACACTAATCGGTTTACTGAATGAGTTCATATTTAAGCTAATATGTGTCACTGTGATTTTTACCATAAAGGTTTTCTTACAGGAGCTGCTGGACCTACAGTGAATACCCTTGCACCCATAAACAGTACAAGTGTTCCAGGAAACGTTACAGACAGCCAAGATGGGTCTAATCTTTCAGCTGGAGATAATCAGACCTCAACAGCATCCACTACAACACTATCCACCACCGCCACCACACCTCCGCCCAAAGGCGAGCCTAAAACGAGCACATCAGCTCCCTCTACACGCTCCCAGACTCTTTCTGCCTCCACTAGGCCTCAGATTATCACCAGCCCATTGGCAACAACCACTCAAAGCAGGGGCAAGTTCTCAACTGTTACCACCAATGGCACATCTGCTCCAACTACCACCACCAGTACTACAACCACCACAACCACCATCCCAACTACCCAGACCACAGAGTTTAGCAGCACTCCTGTCCTGGCTAAAGCTCGTGTAGACACCCCTTCTGAGCTGAACGTCGGAGACGACACTGAATGTGAGTGTCATTTTTCTTTTTTAATATTCAGTTCCACAGGCATAATCTCATATGATGAAAAATGAGAAATGTAGTGTGTGTGTTTGGACACAGCTGTTGATAAGGCAGTGTGGGCTTATTCGCTTATCGCTCTTTTGATTTGTTTGGGCTTCTTCTGTTGCAGCATGGATTCTCTCTTTGTACTCGAGTGTGCCAGTGTGTGCTTGACTATTTGTTCTAACGTGATGAATGAAGTAGCCTCCTATTCAACACCCTTTTATCACAGTGTAGCCACACACACAGAGACACACAGAGACACACACACGCACTTCTTTTTGTAACTGAGGACTCTCCAAAAAACCTATAGTGAGCACTTAGGAAAAACTGATTGTGTGTGGAGAACAAGAGTGTGATTATAATGTTGGAGGCTTTGAGGCTGGCCTGGGCCAGGGACGTCTTTACGCTGACAAAACGAGTGAACAGACTGAGCTTTGTTCCCTTGCCAACTTGTATCAATATAGCACACGCAAACACTTTTACTGATATATAAACACTCAACTGTGCATGCCATTGTACAGTATGTGGGTAAAGAGTATCTGATTGCTCAGTTATGCAGTGCATCTGTGGAGATATTGTGCCTCATGCATACACAGGCTGAACAGGGCAGGATTAATAAAGTCGGCCACATTTCCACTGTAGGGCCTGTGATTACCAGGACCACCCTGTCTTATTCCAAACCGGAAAAATGACGAAATCTGTGTGGCAGTCTGGGAATACTCATTGCATGTCACTTCAGCCAAATTCTGGAAAACAGCCAAAAATGATGAAAAATCAAAACTTGATTTTTTTTTATGCCAATAATATACTTTGTCATCGCTACTTTTAGAATACTTTTTTGTAACCTTGCCTTGGCATTCTGCCTAGAAAAGGTTTGGGTAAGGAGCCAGTTTAACAAACGTGGTGGAAAATGCATTCAGTCTGATGATTAAAACCTTGCTGTTTAATTGTGGCTTTTTCACACAGTTAATGACACGCTTTGGTTACGTTTTTGGAAAGATGCATGCCATAGTTAAATGGACTTAAGCCTAAGCAAATCGGTTTGCAATCAGAGGCCACAGTAGACACATCGTCATCAAAACAGAGAAAAGCGCTTGCAGTAATCATACACTATACAGGTGAAAACGTTTTAACATACAGATTTATACAGATGAAAGTTTTAAAATGTTTAAATGTTATTCAGTTATTCAGTGATTATTTCCCTAACGATTGACTGACTGAGATCTGTCGAGTGAAGACACTTTACCTTAATAATCAAAGTGAGAACTCATTTCCCATTGTAAACTTATAATTCTTTCAAATTTGGAAGTAATGTTGTTTTTCCATAAGTAAATTAAGTTAAAAATGTTGAGGTAGGCAGGGAGTCTTTCAGTGGAATTGGACTGGAATGAAAGAGTATATGAAATGCATTTTTCAGTCAAAAGACTGAACACTGCCAAGACATGGCCTCACTTCTTGTTTCCAGTTCTACCTTTCTGTATTTTCGGAAGCATGATTCTGAATTCTTCAAAGTGAAAAGTCCTCATTCCCAATATCAGACTTTGTTTCCTAATTTTCATGTTTATTTTTGCAAAATTGGACATTTTGCTTTGCTGTCTGCAGTGCTTATGTGCTGCCTCATGTTAGTCGTTAGTCCCACCACTGTCCTCATCCTCATGTGATTTTTTTATTTATTTATTTTTTTTTTAAATTCTTTAATTTTGTTCTTGGAGCTTTCATCACCTGAAAATCACTTGCTGCTTCTGAGGATGGTCCTGCATGGACAGCCTAAAGATCACCATGAGATGACTGTGGGTGGTACCATGTAGAAACCATGTAGATGGCTTTGGATAGCTTTAGGACTGCAAATGCTAAGAACAGTTTTGCACTCAAGTCTCCATCATTGGACAGTTAATAACTTCAGTTCGATACAATAGACTTTCTGTTAAAACTATAATGAATTCAGAAATGACAGTGTGCAGTTATACAGTAGAAGAGTAATGATTTATAATCGCACTATCCGTTGTCACCCAGATGAGGATGGGTTCCCTTTTAAGTCTGGTTCCTCTCAAGGTTTCTTCCTTATATCGTCTCAGGGAGTTTGTCCTTGCCAATGTCACCTCTGGCTTGCTCATTAGGGCTAAATTTATAAATTTAAAATTTATATCCGGAACATATATATATATATATATATATATATATATATATATATATATATATATATATATATATATATATATATATCTGTAAAGCTGTTTTGTGACAATATCCATTGTTCGAGCACTATACAAATTGAATTGAATTGAATTAAAATAGAGCCTGGAATTTTTTTTTTTTTTTTACAGAGAATCAGAGTTTTTGTTAAAGCATCTATTTTATCTTTTCAATATTTGTCATAATGTAAAGAGTTCAGTACAATGCAGATTTGTGCAGAATTAACTTAATATTTTTTCCCCTTCCTCTCTTCTTTCCTTTTTTTCTGGCTTTTGTGTGCTGTTGTGTTCTCCAGACTCTAGTACTTCAATGGATCCTCTCTTGGCCGGCCTGGTGTCCGTGTTTGTCGTGACCGCTGCCATTGTCGCTCTTCTAATTTTCCTGAAATTCAGACACAGGAATGAGCGTCCAGAATTCCGCCGACTCCAGGATCTCCCCATGGTGGGTCTCAATTCTATAAGTCATGCTCTCTGGCTCCGTATTTGAATCACAATTGTCTTTACCCTTGATTCCAAAAAGTAAAGAAAAAGTACGGTTGTTTTTACATATAACATTATATGACTATGCATTTATTTTTGTGTTCTAGGATGATATGATGGAGGACACACCTCTCTCCATGTACAGCTACTGAGTGGTCATGAGAAACCCTTAAAAAGCCTTGATTGACACCCAGGCCTCCTCTGAGCTCTGTCATCATGAACATCTATCTATTCAAATTTTTAATTATTTGTCCAGTTCCTAAACTGAAACATGAGCTTAATTATCCAGTCATGAGTTTGCAGTTGGAACTGAACAAGGACCGGATTGAGCAGCTCTGATTTAGAGGGCTATTAAGCTGTCACTTTTTTATTTGGAGGCAGAATGTCACACAGTCCTGTGCTACAAAGGAGCAAGTCTTCTGTGTCTTAAAACATGCAAACAAGGTCAGAGGCTTTAGGGCCGCTGACCCTCTTGAGGGCCTAATTCCATTTTAAATAGTCAGAGGGACTCATAATATTTGATATTCCTTTTAAACAGGAAACTAAGGCTTGTTGACTAAATGAGAGGCTTAGCTTTGTCTGTATCATTTTAAATCCCTCACAGTGAGGGTGCATGATGATATATTTAAATACACCCCACCCCAAATCCATCTCCATGCAAAACCCATTAAATAAAATTACAGAGATTCTGAGATCAAATCCTAGACCTTGCTTATTTAGTCAAATGTATTAGGGATAACCAGAAATGAAGACCAAAGTAGTAATGTGCCTTTAATGCAAAATTTTAAAGCTCCTGGTCAGCTATAGTGGTGTGCGCACATGCACGTGTGTGTGCGTGTGTATGACTGGTGTTTTGTGTTTTATTGCAGTTGAATCACTTTTAATGCCACAGACCAAACTAAACGATACAGAATAGCAATTGTGGAATTTATTAACTGCTTGCTCTGAGATCCTAATGGGACTCTAAATGAGTGCTTTATTAAAGGCAAGGTCACTTGGAGGGTAATATTTTTTAAGCCTGTAAATAAAAGACTCATAGACAGTGCTATCTGTAAAACATAAATATCTGGTGTGCTACAAGTGCCTAATTTAGAATTTTAATAATTTTGAGCTAATCTAAAGTCATTTCTCAGTAAACATTTAATAATAAACATTTCCCCATTCACACATGCCTATTCACTGATTAGTTTCTCAGATTTTAAAATATTTATATGTAAATGATAGCATTTAAACAAAACTGCTTAAATATAGGGTTTTCAAAAACTTATGACTAGTAGTGTGTGTGTTATGGTTGTTGCTGATGTGGCTCTATACATGTCTTATCTATTAGGAGACATTGCAGCCTTTGGCCTGCTCTGAAGAAATTTTATAACAACAAACTGACCCTGATACTTTGTTTGTTGTGCTGCCATTTAGGGCTTAATGTTTAATTGAACTTCGGATCTATTCATTACAGCTCCTCTATAAACAATGCATTTAAAAACCCATAATGAGCCTAAAATGTAGCTCAGAGCTCCAAAAGGCATCACAGTGGAATTGCGTACATTCTCATGAGGTTGCTATAAGATCACAGTATGACATTTTAATTGGGATGTTGGTTTCAAGCCACAGGAAACACTGACGAGAGAGGAGCTTTGATGCAAGGATGATTACTGTGCTCCCTGGCTAACAGTGTAGTCATTTGCTCTTAAGTCTGTCATCAGTGTTGATGGAGATTGATTCAAGCAAAACCACAAATACTGGTGTCTGTTATATATATATATATATATATATATATATATATATATATATAAAATTATAAAAAAAAAATGTTGTAGCTCTACCCGTGCTGGTCACAACCCTTTCTGCACATTTTAGCAACTGTGTGTGTGGAGGCTGAGTGTGTACATGGTGACAGTAAATGTGTCATTGTTGATAGTTTGATCAGTGAGCAAGACTATTACTGTATCCCATAAAATTTTTCTTTTTTTTCCCCCACTCATGCAAAAATCAGCGAATCATCCCGTTTTCCCATCATGGCCGAACAACTGAATGTTCAACAACTGATATAACACGTGTGGAGTTGTTATCAGCTATTGCATGTAGTTACAGCAGATGCATACTGTACCTGATGTATACATGATTAACATAACTGAGTTTTTAATTTTGCAGGAAATCTTGCTCATGCGATTTTACTATTGTGTGGTCATCCTTTGGCATACTAGGACATAAAAAAACATCTATTGTTGGACAAATCGCTTGTATTAACTAAATACGCCAACACGCTTGTGTGTGAATGTGATTATGAATGTGCTCACAACTCAACTTTGTAAATTTAGTGTTGATTTCCACTTGAAATGTACACTTTCTCACACAGTATAAAACTGGCTTTTTGTGTCTTGCTGTTTAGTAGGTTGTTTGTTTGCACTTTATTGTGGGATGGGTAGGAGGGGGGAGTGGTGTGTTATTCTGGGAAGGTTTTAGAGTTGTCAGAATAATGTGTGCAGCTTTTTTATTTTGTGAAAGTGAACCTGGTTGCTCTTTGTCATGCTTGTAATATCATACTTGTATTAGATTAGTGTTCTGTAAACATGCACTCTTGGAAGGTGCTCATTACGTGGCTCGCTTAAAGAGGTTCCTACGTCAAGTTTGGATCAAGCATGTGCCTCCTGCACTGCAAGCCATAATTAAAAGTGTCCATCATTTCATATTCAGTTATGATTCATCACAGTGTGCAAAATGTGCTCACATGTTTGAGCAGCTGTCTCTGGGATGAGTCTGTGCTTGTCTGAGAGCGGTAACTAACTTAGACCGCTCCTGTCAGTCAAGAGCAGAGGAGGAGCTGCACTGACGAGGCAATGAACCTTTACATGCTGCACCGAACCCTTCCAAGGTTACATGACTCTTCATGCCTTTCTCTCTCTCTCCCATTATCGTTCTCTTCATTGAAGTCGACTCACTTGTGGTTGCTGTACAGTTGAAAGAGGCTGAAATGGAAACTGTAACACATCATCAGGCAGTGCTTGCTCAGGCATTTGGAATTTTTTAACGTTTAATTTAGTGACCCACAGACAGTGACTGACAGGTTTAAAAAAAAAAAAAGAAAAAAAAAAGAAGCCATATACTGTATTTCAATTCACAGTATGTTTTTTTTCCCTCTGATCCAGAAACAAATGTTTCCCTTATGCAGTTGTTTTTCCATCATATATTTACTTTTAAATCCTACTCTCTGGCCAGATTTATATTCAGCATTTATTAATGAACATGCATATTGAACATTAACAGATTTTGCAGAGTCATATGGCTAACTTTAAGTTCAAACCGTACACCTTTATAACTGAAATTAAGATCCACGTTAGCAAAAAGCTAAGACACAGACTCAACAACAGACCTTTTTGTTAAGTTATTAGAAGCATACATCATGTCTCGTGTGGTTTTCTGCTTCATGTGCCAGAAGTGCTGTTTTGTATAAAAAAAAATCCTGTTTTCGTGTTTGATGTTCCAAATGTTTTTTTTTATTACTATTAAATTTCTCTACAACATATTAAATGCTTTATTGTCATCAGTTTTACCTGTGTAATTTTGACAGACATTTGTTTGGTGACAGTTGCATGGGTGATGGATTTATCTGACCTATAATAATGTTGTCAAACAAACAAACAAACAAACAAAAATGTCCAAATTACTACAAGGTGAAAACACCTTCTCTCTTTCCTCTAGGACATTTAATACAGTTCATATTAAAAATAATTTACTTAATAAGCGTGTGTCTGTTAAGGCTTTAAAAAAATCTGTCTCTCTGCTATAGTTCAGTGTCTAAAAGAGGAACATAAAAGGACAGATAACGGAAAGAGGGAAATGACTGAAATGAATGTGTTTCTCAGGCGGAGGTTGGCCCATCTTGAAAAGTTTCCGCTAGAAGGGTGAGATAAAGAAGACTTCTGGCTAGGCTCATCAGCACACTGTGCACAACTTCTAACCTCACATAAATAAATATCTCAGTCTGAGAAACAGTTTAAAATAGATCCATGGCTTAATTCACATAAACAAAGCTGCACTGAAATAGCACTTGAAATGCCAGAGTCTATTATTGAAGCAAAACTGACATGTAAGTCACTTTAACTTCAGCATGATTAACACTGAAAACGAAACCTAACTCTCAAAACGAGTGGAGAAAAACTACCAGTATGTTCTGTCACACAGACCGAGTATTACAGTGTGCAATCGGCCACAAAATACTAGTTCTCAGATTATTTTCTCCTGTTGAACTCTGTAAAACAACAACATTAATAAAAAGAATGTACTGAATGAACACTGTAGCTGGAGTAACATACACAAAAGTGATGTTTCACCACTCATACCACTCTTATCACATCTAGTGGCTTTTACTGTTTGCAGTAGGCAAAATACATAATCTACGAGCTAGAAACTCTTCACAGCCATAAACGGGGCCTTTTCCACTTATACAATCCAGAAAAAGTATATGAGATTCCATTAATCACAAAATATTGTTGGCTTTCATCACATAGCTACACACTCGTATGCAATATTCAATTGTGAATCTTGGCATTTCTTAAAAACAAGGTATTTTAGTCAATTAGGTCATGTCAATTTCCCATGGTTAGTTTTATTTCACATGTCAAATGCTTCCCCTGACCACGTGGTTGGTCATACTGGCACCAGCAATCACTGTTTACTTCCTGTTTCTAGTGTCAAAGGTCACAGAGACTGAGCTCTGGAGAACCATCTGAAGCTCCTCCCACTTTTCCATCTATGTCTTCATGGTTGCTCCCAAGTCCACTCGCAGTGTCACTGAGATCACTTCCTGACAGGTTCAAGCGTACAACCCGTCCTTGACTTCTTACTTTTGGGGCTAAATGCAGATTGAAACAACCAAGTGATTAAACGATGATTAAAGTGATCATAGAAGGCCATCATTGCTGCTTATAATAAGTAAGGAATAAAACACGATAAAGCATGCTGGTACAGGAAAATAATCAACAACAGGGTGGTGTGATGTGAAAGCTGAATATTTTCCTATTCTTTTTCTATAAAAGCACATCCCACAGTGTTTTATTCCTCTTATACCACAGCAGGTTTCTAAAGCTAAGCATTTTTATTTACTAAGAAACAACATACTCTTTATCCATTCAGTTACATTTAATGCCGTGGAATTTCCATGAAAACAAGTTAGTTCATCTTATCACTTGTTATAGCGGCTACATATAAACAGTTGTTCTCTTACCAGCCTCTTTTTTTCTACTGAAGTTACTAAACCAAAAAAACAAATAAAAAATAGCAGCTCATTATGTTACAGAGTCCTGAAGACTCTTCCCAAGTCTAAAAACTTAAAGTTACAGCTTACCTCTGACTGTTACAAAGCACTGACACTGGAGACTCCTTCCAAAATTGCTATATGAACATCTTTTCACAGAAAACTTCACCATATCAACTATTATACATGTTTTTTTTTTCATTCTGTTTATGTGAAATGTCTGCCATACAAATCCCTGTGTAGGTTGTTGCTTAAAAAACGATAACGTATTAGAAAAAGCACATTAATATAAACCTGTGATGTGCCTACTCTCAGAGCCGTGCTGTTAGAGAAAATTAATCAACCCCTTCGAAATTTCAACAGCGCCGTGATATAATATCAGTTACTATCTTTTATCGCTGGTCAGGTATGTATGAATTTTAAACTTTGGAAGAAATGGCAGGAAACTAACTAGGAAGCAAATCTCCCACAGGAAACACAAAGCTGTGGGCTGAGCCTTTACAACAATCCATTGCAAAGAGCTATAACAACACTGTGTGTGTGTGTTTGTGTGTGTGTGTGTGTGTGTGTCCCAGTTCTGAATGGTCAGTATGGGAGTCTTATTCCCATCACAAATATGGCAGCTCACGAGATGAGCAAACAGGAAATTGTCTTCCCCTGTATCCCTACACTAAACCCCCCCCAAGGGTTATAAAACAGAATCACACAACACTAGTGTGTGTGTGTGTGTGTGTGTGTGTGTTGGTTGTAGTTAAGTAAATCTGGAGTCTAAGAAAAGAAATATACTTACTTACTGCACTTACATTACGATTATTACAAATATTATAAAAACATCAGCTTGTGAATGAGTGTGTGTGGCTATGTGTATACAGTACGTTCCATTTTAAATAGCACTTATGCCAGATTAATACTGAATGAAATAACCATATATTAATAAAACTAAGTCTGTACTGCATATTCAAAACGAATCGCCTTTCTCTTCTCTCTGTTCTCCGTTTCTCTAAACCATTGAGAACATGACAGAGACACAGTGAGTCAAAATTATAAATACATATTAAATACATTCCCTTCCTGCCACTCGTCTATAGCTACTTTGCTGTTGGCTTGATCAGTGTTATTTGAGTGTTTAGTATCATTTTGTTACAGAAAAGGTCAGTGTGTGTGTGTGTGTGTGTGTTTCCTCATAGGTGAGTAACAAAGCACAATCAGAGGAGATTCCTGCATCAACTCACACACGCAAGACTAAGATTAAGAGTGTGGGATAAGGTAGAGGTGTGTGTCCTTGTGTATATTATACCTATGAGTGAATTGTGTGTGTGTGTGTGTGTGTGTGTGTGTGTGTGTGTGTGTGTGTGTGTGTGTAGTAGTGTCGAACCTGATTCCCCAAGCCAGGATGTGTCCAGGTCATCTGAGCTTATGTCTCCGAGACTGGGGGTGGGGCTCAATTCATCATCTGAGTCTGACAAAAACCGTCTCCGAGGACTCATCTCCACAGCAACCGCTGCCTCCAAAGGATCTTGGGAAAGACAACGGCAGGTAAAAATGAAGACTGCAAAAGGACAGGGAGGAGACACAAAAGTATACAGGTGTGTGTTTGTTACTTGATTTCCGCAGCATTTCTGCAGGTGTGTCGAGTCTGTCTCTCGAAATTAGGCCTCTCACTTCATCCTTCAACCCAGATACTGTAAGTCTGCCACACACACACAAACACACACACACACATACACACAAGCAGAGAGTAAAGGGAAAGCATCAAGTACACCCAAACTGTTATTCTAGTATAAATGATTTGGTTTCAACTACACTCACCAGCCACTTTATTAGGAACACCTGTACACCTGGTCATTCATGCAATAATTCAATCAGCCAATCATGTGACAGCAGTGCAGTACACAAAATCATGTAGATACAGGTCAAGAACTTCAGTTAATGTTCCTATCAAACATCAGAATGGGGAAAAAAGTGTGATCTCAGTTACTTTGACCGTGTCATGATTGTTGGTGCCAGATGGCCTGGTTTGAGAATCTCAGAAACTGCTGCTGATCTGGGATTTTTCATGCAACAGGCTCAAGAGTTTACACAGAATGGTGTCTAAAACAAAGAGACATCCATTTAGCAGCAGTTATTCAGGCAGAAACAGCTTGTTGATGAGAGAGGACAGAGGAGAATGGCCAGATTGGAGTCAAGCTGACAGGAAGTCTATAGTAACTCAAATAACGCACATCAAATCTTGAGGCCGATGTAATACAGCAACAGAAAACCACATCAGGTTCCACTCCTGTCAGCTAAGAACAGGAATCTGAGGCTACAATGGGCACAGACTCATTGAACCTGGACAGATGAAAGTTGGACAAAAGTCATCTGGTCGGATTAATCTCAATTTCAGATGCAACATGCAGATGCTAGGGTCAGAATTTGGCATCAACAGCATGAATCCATGGTTCTTATTCAACAGTTCAGGCTGGTGGTGGCCGTGTAATAGTGTGGGGAATGTTTTCTTGGCATGCATTGGCACACTACAAATTTCCCATCTCATAATGAGCACGACTCCATTAAAAGCACAAATCGTCTCACACTGGTTTCATGAACATGACACTGAGTTCAGTGTGCATCAATGGCCTCCCGAGTCACCAGAACAGAATGCAGTAGAGCACCTTTGGGTCGTGGTAGAATGAGAGATTCGCAGCATGAGTGTGCAGCAGACAAATCTGCAGAATTTGTGAAGCAATCATGTCAACATGGACCAGAATCTCAAAGGCATGTTTCCAACACCTTGCAGAATCCATGATATGAAGAACTGAGGCTGTTCTGCGAGCAAAGGGAGGCCCTACCCAGTATTAGTACAGTGTTTCTCATAAAGTGGCTGGTGAATGTAATGTATAATAAAAACAATGTCAGTGTCAATTAAAGACAAGTCTCAGGTCAGCAGCTCTCAAGCCCAAGTTGAGTATAATTTACATTCCGCTCAAGTACAAGCTCCCTTAACTGCTACTCAAGGTCATCGTGAATCATTCCTATGGAAAGGAAGTGGGAGTCTGGCTTCCTTAAATAATTGTAGTAGACTGTTCTAGCATAGTAATGTCATTTAATGCCAGAATATGCAAATTCAGTAAAATGTCAGGTCAAAGTTTGACACTCACAAATCACAAATAATATAGTACAAGTTCAAGTGATGAAACTCAAGACTTATGTAGAACTTCTTTATTGGTGCATGCATACCTGAGATCTCTCACGTCTTGCTGTGTGTGCTGATACTGTGAGACGATCCTGGAAAGTTCAAAGCCATGTGTGCGGTAAGAATCAGTGACGGTTTCCAGTGTCTGTACAAAGAACCAACTGTTATACAGCTTCATCACCACAAGGACAACCAAGGTTACTGATCAGAGTAAAGACCATTACACACACATATCTGAAAATGTCATTCAGCGACAACGCATCATTTTTTTTAAAAACGCAAACTAAGTTTGATTTCTTTTTTTTTTTTTTTTTAACAAAAAGTGACTGATTAGTTAACAACTTATAGGAAAACTCCACCCTGAAGCACATGAAATATATTTATTTTGAAATATTTTGTGATGAGCTTAGCGATTCTGGTGTTAATTTGTCAGTTAATTTGTCAGTTCAAACTTTAGAGCAGAGTGTACGCATGAGGAGGTGAGAGAGCAGGACAGACTAAAGGATTAAAGCACCAAAATGAAATTATGTTAATAAATTTGACACTTATACTAAAAAAAAAAAAGTGAACTCAGAATTTCATTTAAAAAATAATTATTGGACAACATGAAAGAGCATGTATGAATTATAAAGATTAATATGCACATTGTTCAGGGTGGATTTTACCTCTAAAATGTCACATTCACATTTTCTCCACATTATGCAGTCAGGGTTTACTGCTGGGTGCCTGCATTTCCAGCAGTTCTGGGGTCACAGTGCTGGGTTACATACAGAAATATGTCCAGAAACAGTAACTACAGAGTTTAAGGAATTTAATGTACTGACGGAATTCACCGTACTTGACAGCGCACTGACTCATGTGTCTTTGCCATACGGTAAGTGAATAAAATGCATTTATTTTGGTGCGCAAAGGCCATCTAAAACAGTTCAAAATCAGTTCTTAGTTAAAGTGTGTTTACTTATGTTTAATCAGTATAACACTGATGTGGTAGAGTCAATACCTTGCAGCTGCGCTCGCACTGCCTCCTCATTTCCCTTGCTTCAGACTGCTGTTGGTACATATCCTCCTCATGCCTCACTTAAGTCACACACACACACACACACACACATATAGAGTAGTGCCATGTATGGCACATTACACAAACTCCATTACAACACACATGTTGAAAAACAATCCGTGAGTAAATACAATCGATTCATACCCTCCATTATGAAAGACAATAAATGAAAATGAAACATTGAAATGTGATTTTATGTAATTTTTAACAGTGCACATAATTTTACTGAGAATATTTGATCTAACTCACTCAGCTTGCTTTTGAGCAGGTCTACCTCTCTCCTGAGCTGTTCCACCTCCTCCCTGCACAGTTTAGAGCTGAAACTGAAGCCACACACACACACACACACCGAGGCCATTACACACAACACCCATCCATAACCTAATATTATATTCCATTAGAGTCTGAAAAAAATCCCTCACTGCCTTAGAATTCTCACGCTCTCACCCAATGCGACTGACCTTTCCTCCCGGTTGCCTAGAGACGTGGCCCTGTCGATGTGCCCTCTAAGGGCGCTCAACTCGCGTCCCACTTCCCTTTTCCATTGCTCCAGCCGCATCTCCACTGCGGGGACCTTCTCTCCATCCATGTCCTGCTTCCTTTCTCTCTCCTTCTCCCGGTCCTCCAGTCTCTCCCGAAGCCTCCTCACCTCCTCTGGAAGTGACGCAAATACTGATGTACTCGGGTGTGTGTTTTAGGACCAAAAGGTTATATTATTTCATAGTCGTGTTAACAAAAGCAAACCTAAGATGTCACTGCATAAGTAACTATTCGACACATAAGTAACTATTCGACGAAAGCTTTTTACCCTTTGATATAAAGAAAAATCTACAGAAAGATGAAAAAGACTTCTAGCAGCAATGCAAAAGAAATCACAGTCATGTGACTAAGAGTGAGGTTTAAAAGCAGAGAGTGAATATTCACCTTGCAACGTCTGTATTTGTCTTTGTTGAGCATCTCTTTCTCTCTCCACTGACCGCAGGTTCTGCGTTAAGGCCTCAATTGTCTGAATAACAACAATATGTTAATGAGAGATTGTGAACTAGGCATTATTAGGATAATCAGTACCCAAATTATGCAGTGTAGCTATCATGCTCTCTTACACACGCAGACTAGGGGTTGCACAGACTAATCAACAAACACAGTCATTATTTTCTGCTGTAGGGAGCTGAATCGACTAGTCGGGGCAGGGGTAAAACTAGTGAGGCAGATGGTAAGGAGCTGCAGGCAGACAATACAGAAACCAGAATAAATGTAATTTGTTAGTCTGAAAATATTTGAGACTAGATGAAACCATCTCTACAGTCAACTGTACAAGACTACGTCTTTTATTCGCTCTATTGTCATCCTTTAAAGCTGAATAAAATTGAAATAAAATCCTTGCACTCTGGAATTGCGAAAGAGCTGCAGGTTGCACGTCACTATCCAATCCTGCTCAGGCAGTTTAGAGTCAGATTAGTGGTGCACGCCAGCTCAGAGGTTGATCCAGACACTTTTTCAGTTGATGCCAGAGTTGAACTTGAAAACACACCATGCTGTGCACTCTCAGTTTCAGAATGAACAATTTCAGCTGAGACGCCAGATCGTCCACCTGTGTGCATTTTAAAAATTCTTACATCCTTAAATACTGTACTAGTGTAACATCCATCCATCTTCCATACAGCTTATCCTACACAGGGTCGCAAGGTGCCTGGAGCCTAATAGTGTAACACGATACACAGATTTATTGTTTTACACATTTACTGCACTGGAAATTTTATTTGTAGTCTGTGTATGCTTGTTACCTGAAGTGCATTTAGAAGCATTAATTTTTTCTGCATAAATAAAACAGCCTAAAAACAGCCTAAAAACAGCGATGTCCTGAAACAATGATTAGTCGATGCCTAGTCGACTGATACGTTGCTGTGGGGAGCAGTTGGACAGTCATGGTGGCGGAAAACCATCAACGCAGTTTGCTTTAACTATAGAAAAGCTATCTGAGTACATTTTTGAATTACTGGTCAGAAATTGGCAGTCGTGCAACCCCTAACACACACACACACACACACACAGGCATACACAGACACACAGATGGTGAGTGTGTTGCGTGATTTTGACCTGGCGCTGGTTATGAAGCTGGGCCTGTACAGCTGCCAGATCTGTCCACTGAACAGCACCACTAAGACGTACAGGAGGGTCCAAACCCGTAGCATGACTCAGATCTCTGACTGGATACACATCTATAAGAGGAAAGGAGAAAGAACGAGATACTACATTAAGGTTGACTCACAAACCAATCATAAATATTAAAATCTATTAAAATGGAATTACCTTCTCTTTCTCTGGAAAGCCTTCCAGGAAAAGCAAGGCGTTCCTTACAAGATAAAGCACAAGAGATCATATTTTATTTGTTTGAAATAAAATGTGCCTGTGATCATAACCTTGACATCAACCTGAATTTTGATGCAAGGTGACTCCTAGTGGCCAAAGCTTCACAATATACATAATAAACTGTTGTGTAGAAAGTTTTTTTTCCCTTTTGCAGCATGCACTAATGAATGAATAAAAAAAGCGCATGTAACCCACAGTATATCGTCAGTCTGCTATAGTGCTAGACTAAATTAATATTCTTACACGTATTTTTGCAACACTGCCATCAGCTGCTGAGATAATGTGACTCAACTGATTATCCCAGTTCATTCTGGTAGCCTGTAATATAAATAATAAGAAATTTTTTTAAAATAATTACATTTATACATACCGTCACATATTTTCTAAATGATAAGTACAGTGTCAGTAGATCAAACAACATCGAGCAGTTGCTAATATTACAAGTGATTTATGTTTTCTTATATCTATGCTGTCTGATGGAAATGTAAATCATAACAGTGTGAGAATAACAATGATAATGAAATAGTTTCTCACCGCTTCATAGGAAAATAATTTTATTTCATAATTGTAAAACACTTTCCTTCAGTTAAGACCATAAACTTTGTTAGTTTTAAGATTTACTGTATCGTTTATGTTTGCCAGAAAAAAAAAAAGAAGATATTTTGATAATATTTTGATGCCAAAACTAACAAACAGGGAATACTAAAAAAATGTATGGTATTTATGGCATATTGTAATTTGTTAAATTAACCCATTTGGACAGAAACACACAGATCAAAATGTAATTTTAGACACATTTCCATGCAGTGGATATAAAAAGTCTACACACTCTTGTTAAAATGGCAGGGATTCTGATGTTAAAAAAAAAAGAAGAAAAACTAGGATCAATCATGATCTTTTTCCATCTTGAATGTGAAATAGCAACCAACAAAATTCAAGTGAAAATCAAATAGAAAGAAAGAAAGAAAGAATCAATCATGAATAATTCTGGTAATTAACCAGAATTAATCAACCACATTCAAACTCATGTTCAGAAGTAATGATCACACACCCGTCATCAATGAAGTGATTGTGATTAACACCAATTAAAGATCAGCTGTTTCTGTAGGATGTTCTTGACATCTTCTTGGTTCCATCTGACTGCTGAAGCCACGGTCCCCAAAAAGCTTATAAAAAATGTACAGGATCTCATTGTGGAAAGGTATCAATCAGGAGATGGGTACAAAAGAATTTCCAAAACATTAGATGTACCATGGAACACCATGAAGGCCATCATCAACAAATAAAGAAAATGGAGCACCACAGTAACATCACCAAAAACAGGACTTCTCTCAAAATTGATGAAAGGACAGGACAAAAACGTACCAGGGAGGCTGCCAAGAGACCTACGGCAATATTAAAGGTGCTGCAGGAATATCTGGCAAATACTGATTACTCTCTGCATGTGACAACAATCTCTTGTATTCTTCACATGTCTTGGCTATGGGGTAGGGTGGCTAGACAAAAGCTCTTTCTCACAAAAAACATCCAAGCCCTAAAAATCACCCCAAACCATGTGGCAAAATGTGTTATGGTCTGATGTTAATGAGATTACAGCAGAGCTTTCTGGGCATAATTCTAAAAGACATGTTTAGTGCAGTTTATCACCCAGAGAACAATATACCCACAGTGAAGCACGGTGGTGGCAGCATCATGCTATGAAGCTGTGCACAGGAGATCCCCTCACAAATTTATAGATCTGGAGCATTTTTGCAAGGAAGAGTGGAATAAAATTCAAGATGTGCTGAGTTGGTAGACTCTTACCCAAAAAACACCGAGTGCTGTATTACAAGCAAAAGGTGCTTTAACAAAGTATTAGTTAAGGGGTGTGTGCACTTATATAACCAGGTTATTGTTTGTTTTTGACTTGAATTTTTGGTTGATATAACACGTTAAAGGTGGAAAAAAAAGATCTGACATGATTTATTTTGGTTTCATTTTTTCCCATCACAAAAGCCTGAAGTTTTAATAAGGGTGTGTAGACTTTATATCCATGTAGCCATGTCTAAACACAGTGTAAACAGTCAGTAAAGCTAGCCACTGTTTTACTGAGACGCTACAAATTAGGGCTATGATATGACAGTTTGCTAAAGTACGACAAATCGTGAGATCACAGCTGCTTTTTGCTAATTAAAACATTATTTATTGGAGCTACTCGAATGCATTATTACACCAGAGCTGACTGCTGTTACACTGGCTAGTTAACCGTTAGTTAGCTAAACTTGATGACACTCTAAAGTATTAAAAAATAAGCATTGACTGTTTCCTTCCGAACATTTACATAAACTAAGTTATATCCGATTACAACCAGCAGGCAGTAATGAAACCAGACCTGAAAACAACACCGAAAAACCGTCATCTGAAATGAAAGCTCATTACCTTACAGCACTGCTAATTTTTAAACCGTGGAGCCTTCGTGACGTCATGACGTCATCGCGTCAGGGGGCGTAGAAAGAATGACGCGCCAAAATCGCCGCCATGTTGGTGAGGGCGACCTTACAGACCGTCCCAAATGAGGTTAATTGATCTCGGAGTTTTTTGTTTTTTTTTTTTTTTCCCGAAAATGTCGACATACTGTGTAGCAGTTGGATATTTAAAAAAATATAACTGACACTTCAAAACAAGAAAAGAAGTTTAAACAGGAGAAAGCTTTTCATTTAATGAGGAGTTTTATGCAGGAGATAAAAAAAAAAAGCTGTTTGGCCTCTCTTTACAACTCGACGTAAAGGCTTAGCTAATGCTGGGCAGGTGTAAAAGTTGTGTCAAAGTTGTTTGAAAATGCAAAATGAGAACTGCATTCAGCCGTGGAATTGTTTTATTAATTCGTATAATGTAGTGTCGACTTCCGTGACTTTTATTTTGAACTGCCGTCACGGCACAGAGCCGCATGTGGACTAGTATTATGCAATCGGCCAATCAGATTACCTTCACACCTAATAATAATAATAATAATAATAATAATAATAATAATAATAATAATTTTAGAGCACTTTCTTTAACTTGGTAGCTCATAGTGCTGTAAAATTAATTGAAGTTAAAATGATACAAATATATATATATATATATATATATATATATATATATATATATATATATATATATATATATATATAATTTTAATTTTAATATATAGTAAAAAATTAAATGTAGTAAAACTAATATCTAATAATGTCTAATACATAAAAAGCAACATGTCTAATGTCAGTATTTTTAAAACATGGAGGTTTTGGAAACTGAACATTTCTTAAGTCGCTGTTGACATTTTGTTGTGTTTATCATGTTGTAACTAAGCAACCCTGATGTGCCTGTAATGTTAACTTTCGCTTACATCATGTTACTTAATGAATCTGTAATAAACATGTTGCTGGTATTTTTACAGGAAGCTTGCAGTCTGTGATTTCAGGTGATCTTTGTGTTGCTGATTCTTGTTGTATGGATTTATAAGCAGAAATGTATAACATCTGTAACTAAACAAGTTTGTAAAAGATAACTGCACATAAAGCGAATTGCATGCGATTTTTTAACATTTATTTTTAATCATAATTGACCAGCATCTCTCTACAAACCTGCAGTACCTGGTTAAAGAGCCCTAGTGGTGAAGAATTCTGGGAAATGAAGTAAAAAGAGACAGAAATTGACGTCCACTTTTGTGTCTAGTTGGTTTTTTATGCTATTAAGAAAGGAGAGAGCTCGATAAATGTCTCTCTTATAAGTCATAATGACAACCACTGAGATTTTAACAACGAACAACAACTCTTTAAAAAAAATTATATAGCTTAAGAACTCAATTACCCATAATGCTTGTGGAGCGCCTTCAAATATGGCGACTTCCTGCGATACGGTGGTGAATGTTATTGTGCAGCCTCTTCGGGAGACTTTAAACTCATTAGGCTTTGAAGTTTATCCTTTAAAGGTACATTTATACTAATTAATAGTTTGATATTAAAGTCACATTCGAGTGTTTTTAAAGTTTGTTGTCAATTTCTCTTCATTTGGTGCCGAGTAGCACAGCTACCTGAACACATGGAGGAAATTCACTAAATTTCTATTAAAGAAATTTTGTGAATTATACATATCATAGGTTTGCAAATGAATTATACATTTCATTTATTATTATTTGTAATTATACACATCTTATGTTTTTCTTAAAGATGCATATATGACCATAACCCATCTTTTCCATTATATGTGCCATGCATATGAAATAAAGTTTCTCATGATGTTTCCACACAGATAGGATGGTACAATGCAGTTGTTTCTCAGGCGCATCAGCTTCAGTATTCAGCGGATACTCTGGCACTGGTGGTCCTGAGCACGCCGTCCATGTTCGAGAAAGTGTTTCTGCCTTTCCTGCGGACGGGCTGCTGCAAAGGTGTCAGAGATCCTGTAGATCAGTGTGTAGCCCAGACCATCAAATCCTGCGTCTCTAAGGTTAATCAGTGTTTCTCAGTGTTTTTTAGAGCTTTGAAGTGATCATATGAAACTCAGTGACAAGTTTTCTATAGTTTGGACTCATGCCCTTAAAATCATTTTCTTGTAATTTCAGTGTCTTCCTGACCAAAGCGTAGATATCACCTTTGACTATGAGATGCTGCCCAACAGAAAGCCCAAGTTTCTGGCTCAGACTGCAGCTCATGTAGCAGGAGCAGCACGTTACTACCAGCCATCAGACATTCAAGATCCACCATGGGGGAACAAGGTACAGAACCGCATTCTGTCCCATGTCCAAAAGTACGTGGACACCTGACCATCACACCCATATGTGCTTCTTCCCCAAACTGTTGCCACAAAGTTCAAAGCACACAATTGTATCGAACGTCTCTGTATGCTGTAGCTTTACAGTTTCCCTTCACTGGAACTAAGAGGCCCAAACCTGTTCCAGCATGACAATGCCCCTGTGCACAAAGCGAGCTCCATGAAGACATGGTGTGTGAAGGTTGGAG
>CM040472.1:3499852-3510362 GCA_022758105.1 Pangasianodon gigas | reverse complement strand
AAAAAAATAAATATATAAATATATATATATATATATATATATATATATATATATATATATATATATATATATATATATATATATATATATATATATATATATATATATAACTCATATGAAAATAATAATGTTTAATTAATAGAAATTGAATTGTTGGCAAATTGCTGTGGTACAAGAGGAATTCCGGGATGATCTGGGATAAACAACTTTGGGGTGGAAACTGCGTCACATCACTACATCATTGATTTTTGTGACAGGATTGAAATTTCAGGTAATCTGCTTACATCCAATGTCTAGGGATGTCCCAATCTGAACCAGAGTTTTGGTATCTGGGCCTGAAGCAGTAAGATCTGGGATACTATTACTTGTTATAATAAGGGAATGACTACAAAACCTAACACATTAAATACCTTGTTATAAATTACAGCTTTATTTTGTCCTAAGGGTATGCAAGGATTTCCATTTGACTGTAAATAACAATGATAAGAGAAAAAAAAAATTTGCTACTGACCTCCAGAGGAGTATCCATATGCATACACTGCTCTACCAGCAATCCAGATTATTCCCAAAACACTGGCCAGACGCTAACACAAACACACACAGAGAACATGCACAGAGAAGTATATAAATACAATATAACTATTAGCTATAGCAAAAGTCCATATTGTAAGTTTTGTATGTGATTGTACTCACTGGATGGGATATCCCTCCAGCAGCCAAGAAGAACAGGAAGGAAGGCAAGGCTTCAACACTGCAAAGGGAACAGCGAAAAAAAACCCAGACTGATCCAAACACTGCTGTGGGTTATGAACAGTGCTCTATTGCTTCTCTTACCAAACCACACTGCTTACTGCTGAAGGGGTTGTATTAAATGTTGCTCTATTAATATTACATGGGCTGCTGAGGAACATACGTATTCTGGTGAACTCTCTGGATGCAGTTGAAGATATGGCCAGTCTCTGGGTCATCGCTGTACATCCTGGGATACTAGAGACAGGAAAGGAAGCAGTATGATTTCCTGTGTGTTTTAATAACTTCAACAGTTTTATTGTAAACCAAGGTTGGTCTTGTAATGACAATAGCTTTTATATTTACATTTATTTGGAAGATTGATTCATCCAAAGTGAGGCTAGCCTATGTACTGTGATTAAAGTGCAAGATTATGTTATTTGCATATGACTACCTTTAACACACAGAGTGACAGTTTGCTATCAGGATTTCTCAGTTTATTGTCTAGTCTAAAGTGATTTATGTACAATTTTATGCTCATGACTTACAAACCACCCTTGTTTACAAGAACACAAAGTCAAAAAGGTAAAACTGGACACCAGTGGCTTCTATGGGGATGCCACCACCACCAAGTCTAATCTTTCATGTTACTAATGTGTATGCCAGAAATACCTTTAAAATATACTTCAAACAGAAAGGAAGCAACTTAAGAAAAAACTATTTCAGACATTTGACCTTGCTGTGACCTTGACCCTGTTTGGATCAATTCCAAAATATGATCAGTACATCTGCGGGTTACAATGATAGTTCCAGGTAAATCCTACAAACTTTCAAACACTTGTTCACAAGACATCACACTAATGAGAATCTCAGATGCACAGACGGACAACCCGAAAATATAATTCCCCCACCACTCAGTGGCAGAGGCATAAAAATGGCACTGCATCTTACGCACATATTCTATTCAGTCTACCATCTCTGCTGCTATATAGAGTCTGGGAATTGACGTAACGTTGCACTGCATTATGGGATTGTTCCACCAATTTGGTCAAGATTAGTTCTTTGTTTACATGCAAGTAAATTTTGCAACCAGAAACTGACTGTATATATAAGTGGACAACATGAAACCACTGACCCCCATTGAAAGTCTCCATTTTGACTCAGTTCACACAGTGTGTACAGAAGGTCAGACAGTGTGTCCATCTCTCGCCTGCCCATATCGATGGACTCTCTGCTTCTTCAACCCGGTAGCGTGCCCAGTCACAGGCACATGACAAGTGCAAAAACTTAAGATGACGCATCAAACAATGTAGCTCAAAGTGTTACGTGCAGTGTTATAAATTAATACGTAAAACATGCTGCTAAATTGTAGTCTTATAACTTGTGCAAGTATATTGACTTTACTATTGTCATGAAAAGATTTTTGAGTTTTGTGTCATGACAGACTGAGCTACCATTTGCTAGCTAGCTGACACTGGCTAATCCATCATGTTAGTCAAAGTAATGCAAGTAGCTAATGTAATGTACAAACTGAAAATATACTTGATAACAGCAATTCACATTTACACTCAATACAACTTATTTTTTAGGGAAAAATATCACTGCTCTCCATGATTTTCGTCTAACTCGGACACCCATCTAAATGGAGAAGTGCATTTTCATGATCCGCTAATTCTGTTGGTGGAGTCCATTTAAAAAGAAATGACTTGCTAACCAACATGAACAAGACGTTCACATAATTTATTTCAATATGATGTGATCTGGGCAATTTTAATATCCAAACTAAATCAATATTATGACATCTAGCTAGCGAGGTCATTTTTCATCGTCCCTTCAAGGTGTTTCAGTTATCTTGCAGCTAGCTAGGTAGCTAGTTAACAAGCTAGTTTTGGAATCACAATGAGTCTGACATGGGTCAGTTAGAACAATTTACACCAGAACAAGTTGTCAACACTATAAATCTTTGGTACAAAGTTTGAAAGATGTGAAATGAAGTTTGCTGGGCTATAGTCTCAGTAAGAGCTTCGGGTGTGTGCTGGAAAGCTTGTGTGCGTTAATGAGGCTGGAATGTCATTTCAGCCCACCTCCAAAACTGCCAATCACCTCATTAAACACGCCCTTTTAATTATCATCAAATAACCCCTATAAAATGCTGTTATCATAAGGAAAAAATATTGGGCAAGATATCAGGGTCAGTGAACTTGTTTAAAAAAAAAAAAAAAAAAAAAAAAAAAAAAGACAGAACACTACTCCTGAAAATAATTTGTGGAGATTTAACTTAAAATGTAAGTTTAGCTTGTTTTCCATTCACTTACATGGGTATGGACAGGGTTAACAAAAAAAAAAATCTGAAAATGTAATTATTAAATCTGAATTTGTGAACATTGGAAAACTATTTGAATATACAAGGAAAGGTGAATTTTAAAATGTGAATGTCTGAACACAGATTAAAAACTACTGTGAATTTCATTCATCCATCCATTCTCTGTACCGCTTATGCTACACAGGGTCACGGGGAGCCTGGAGCCTAAACCAGGGGAATGGGGGGACAGGGCGGGGGACACCCTGGACCACAGACAATCTGGAAATCAGCCTGCAACGCATGTCTTTGGACTGGGGGAGAAGACTGGAGTACCTGGAGGAAACCCCTGAAGCACAGGGAGAAAATGCAAACTCCATGCACACAGGGCAAAGGTGGGAATCAAACTCCCAATCCTGGAGGTGCGAGGCAACAGTGCTAGTCACTAAACCATCATGCCCTCCACTGTCAAGTTCAAGGACATTGAAAACAAATAAATACAGCTGTGTGGTTTTCAAAGCAATATATTTCAATGCTGTGAATTTAATAGTGTTTGGATTTTATTATTAAGAATTCAGTGGCTTTTAGTATTCATATCATGTCTTTATTTATTTATTTATTTATTTATTTTGCTTCCATATTCGTCTTCCTTGCTGCTCTCACACCTTAACAAGCCAACAATACTCGCTAACAATCGCAAAGGATTTTGGGTAAGAGACTGCTACTGAGTTTGGAGAGGGCGCATTATGAGCTTCTTTACCAATGACAAATCGGACACGGCGCAAACGCCAAGTGCGCCATTTGGGACCGGGGTAATAATGTACTATTTTGAGAATATTGCTATTGTATAGTCTGAAAACAGAGTGTAGGATATCCAGTGCAATCATAAAAATCCCAGTAGTCCAAAAGAACAGAAAAGAAAAACAAACAAACAAGTGCTAGAACTCAGGTAGATAAATGTGATTTATTCTCTCACCTGCACTTTGTATTTTATGCGAGCCTTCACCACAGCATAAGCCAGATAGTTGAGCTGGATAATCGAGGCTGCTCCAGTCAGCAGCACAAAGCCATATTCCTTAGATAAAACCGCCATGCTCTCAGCTCAAGCTGAACAAAAACACCTGGATGATCTATACATAGTAACACAGTAACAGTGACAGACTTCAAACAGAAATAACTCTTAAAACTGTAACCAGGATGTAACAAAGTCAAAGATCATCGACTTAAACTCCAGGTACAATACACCTGTGCTAAAGTCTCTTTAATCATCAATAATAATGATAATGATAAATTTAGAAGACCAGAGAAAGCCTACCTATGCCAGCTCACCTAACGCAGCCGTGTAGTTATGCAGAACCAGTTGTGTGGCTAACAACAGGAGAAGCCTGAGTCTGGTTTCTCTTTGCAGTTTCTTATCTGAATTCTCTGTTCCACCTTAAATTATTGCAGCTCTCACACACCGCCTGTAGAGGGCACTCATTAGTCTTTTCCAAATGGCATTTCCTTGGCAATGAATCTAGTTTTTTGTTGTTAGTACAATTTTACATAAAAAAAGATAAAATATCTAATTTTCCTTAATGATATTGGCCAATATTCAGCCTAGTTTCTGACGATTTAAAACATCTCAGGCCACCAAAATTGTTTTGTTTTTGTCTTGTTTTGATAGTTTATGTACTGTCTTGTGCCATCTGCACATGTTTGCACTGTGCACTTTATGTAAATATATGTAATGTCTGCTGTAGTTCTGTGTTTTGTTTTTATGTAACACCTTGGTCCTGGAGGAACGTTGTTTCGTTTCACTGTGTACTAATTAGCTGTATATGGTTGAAATGACAATAAAAGCCACTTGACTTGACAAAATCACACCACAATCTAAAGTCAGAATGACTTCCTAAAATAGGATTTTATCTCCAATCTGGTCAAGTGTTCTTCTCCCTTAAAAGTATCCCAGTACGTGGCATAAAACGACTAATTATCCTATATGAGTCAGTGTTTGAGAGACCACTGAGATCCTAAATGAGTCAATCTTCAGACTACTGGTTGAGAGATTAAAACATCTTAAGCCACCAAAATCTCACCACAAAACCAAAGGGACTTCCTAAAACAGCATAATTTGTCTAGAGTCTGTCCCAAAGTCTTCTTCACTTTTTAAAGTATCCTAATGCATGGCATAAAATGCCTAATTATCCTATATAGGACAATGTTTGAGAGACCACTGAGACCACTGAGACCACTAGTTGAGAGGTTAAAACATCTGGGACCTCCAAAATCTCATCACAATCTGAAAGAATATCACTATGGGATAATCTGTCTCTGCAGTCTAACCCATTTTTTTTTCTTCACCCTTAAAAGGATCATAATACATTATTTAAAATGTCTAATTTTCCATTATTAGTCCATTTTTGTGTTCATAACATCCGTAGAATGACATTCTGATAGTTTCACCTAGCAAAAATCAACAGACAAATCTACATTCATTCATCAGTTCTAAAACATAAAATACTCTAAGAAAATAAAATGATGTAGCATCAGTAAATACAACATTTTCTGCCCATGAGGAGAATGTGGAGCAAATGGTAGATACTTTTGCAGAGCCAACATTGGTTGTTTAGACTTTAGACTTTGTCACATCACAGATTACTCAGTTTATCCAGCATAAAAAGTATGATGGTTAGTTAACAGTTAATGACCACAATAAACCCAATTTTCAGTGTGATGGATGCAGAGACTGGTTATAACCAGCATGTGTTGGATATCAGAGCATAGAGGGCACATGTAATTTCTCCAAGGCATTTTCCCGATTGCTCAGTGGCCTCCAAAGTGCAGAAAAAAAATCTATGAAAGCAAGAAGTGATTACAGCATGATGACTGTGATAATGAAGGTCAAGACGATAATGATGATAATGGTCAGGAAGAAGGTAATGATGATGTATTATCACTTGATGACAAGAAATGATAGGAAGTTGCATTGCATTTTCTGTTTTCCATATTCAGAGCTGAACTGGATACCAAAATACCCAGAGAAGATCTGGCTTTTGGATTCTTAATGGTGACTGGACTGACATCATTGCAGAGAAAACTGACCAAGTCAACAAATTTTACGTTCTGACATTTAAATAATTTTGAATAATTCTCTGTAACAAAAAACAATTAACTCTTACTGTCAAAGAAAGGGCAAATTTCATGATTGCACAAAGTACACGTTAGAGGTCAGTGTGCAGGCCACTGAGTAAATCAAACATTCCAAGTATGTTTACAATTAAACCAATAACTTGGTGGGTTTAGTCCAATGCACCTGCATACACCTCATGGAAAATCTCACTTATAGAAAGATAAAATACACCTCATCGCTGTCAGTTATTCAAAAAATATTTCAATGTTCAAAAATGGGAAAATCACGCCTTGCAACCCAGAATATTCAAAACAAAGCAAAGCCACCAGGAACCAAAACAGCTTACAATATATCAGTCTTGAGTCCTCTTGTGACACATATGTATGTATACAGATGCACCTGGTTGATGTAAAATATTCAAAACATGCCTGCTTTACCTGGATTCGAAAGGAAGTGTTGTATCTAAACTGCAGGACTAAGCACACAATATCCTGTATTATGCACTGTGCATTTCAGCTAAATCCACAATGCAGAAATTGTGGATACTCAGAAATGTTCATTTCTTATCAAAGAACTCCAGAGAACTATTCCAGATCCTTCTACAGCCACAAATGGTAGAACTGGACTTTAGCTGAGCATTTGTGCAGTCAAACAATTAAATGTGAGGAAAGAAGTAAACATAGACGAGAAAATACAAATACAAATGTACAAATTACATGTTCACACTAAACCCTATTAACTTTGCTTTATTATGAGGTTCCTCTGTGTGTGTAATTGTGACTAGCAATGTAATTTGCTATGTTACTTATTATTACTTATACTACTCCACTTGCTATAATTATGCTAATGAGAAAATTGATATTGAATTTGATTATTTAACTGCAAACCCACCATTTTCAGGTTATTAAAATGTTACACTCCTATCAGACGTGAGTGTAATCATACATGTACATTAATGATTAAATTGATGAATTGATGAAACTGGAAACATTTGATCATATGCAGATCTGAATGAAACGTTTTGATCATACACAACTTGGAATGAATAAGGAACACTGAGTTGTTAATGGCTCAGTGTGATGAATATTTGACAATATGGAAGAACATGAGAATATTGAATGGTTTGTTTGGGAATATTAGGCTTAAATACAACTCTTTAGGATAAACTTTGGGTCAGGTTTCAGATAAATTATCCAGTATTTTTTAGGAAATCCCTTTGTTTCAGATTATGCTGAGATTTTGGTGGCCCAAAATGTTTTAAACCTCAAACACAAAGCTAAACACTGAAAACATTGACATTAAAGAAAATTAGGCATTTTATACAATATAATATGATCTATTTAATGGCGAAAACTTCCCAATTGGCCAATTGGCTGATTCAATACACACCACACAGATTAAATAAGACTAATGAGTGTCATATCTGCAGTCATTTAAGGTGGAACAGTACATTCAAATAAGGAACCAACTTCAGTTTAAAAAAAAAACAAAAAAAAAACACAAGGAATTGGGCGTGACTCACAGGACTTGTTTTATCACAAGGCCCAGTCTAACCCAGGTAATGCTAACATGGCTGAAACTTTATAGTTTTGATTAGAAGTTAATCATAAACTAAGCCACTCATCTCATTATGAAGATCTTATTTGAGCATCAAACAGCGTAAAGCTGCTCAGAGCCTGTGTTATTGATCTGTTAGTTCAGTTTGCAGTTTAACCTTTGTTTGCTGGATTAAAGGTTGAATGATGGATTAAGCAAACACCAGCCCATTCACTACTGTGTGTGCTTTGATATAAAGTGCATACAGGTGTGTGGCTGTCATGTTTAATTAATTTTAATACGCTGTCCATTTTTCATTAAACAAAATATGCTCTTAAGGGTCATGGAAGGTAATAATATTACCCTTAACATATTACTCAATGATTTGGGGAATATGCATTTCCATTAAGAATTTTTGTGGTTTGTGTATTTATTACATCAACACTATAGTGTCCATGCTTTTTTGGTTTATTTTAGGGAAATTTGTACAAAATTTGCTAAATAGCTACACCCATAGTTAATTTAACTTCAATTTGACACAGACACCTATATAATTATAAGCTACATTACATTTTATGATTGTAAGTTAATACATTACAGCATTGTGGTAGATGATTTATTGAGAATATTTCACTTCATGGGGCTATTTTCTGTCTGTCCTTTAAAGGATGTTAAAGTTTCAGTTCAGTGTTGTCCTCTAGCTGATGCTATTCTCAACAAAAATCTGTAATGCACAATACTGAATCAAAGCAGATTTTTACTAATCAGACCTCTTTTTTCTATCAGACCTTTTTTTGGATACTTCCCTAATGTTTCCTGCATTTTACAAGGGCACCACCTTCCCCTTCCCCCTTCATCTATAATCTGGATGACATGTCATCCATCACCACACACCTCATTAGGCCTGAAATTTAGCAGCCGGTCATTTGGATACCTACAATTAATAAGCAATTTTGCACCTGCAACAACATACACTTATATGATCTCTCACAATCACCTTGGCAAAGCCATGTTGTCACATTTGAGGCTTGAGCAGAGAAGAGTGCTAGTTTTAGGTCCACATGCACAAAGTTTCATTAAACTACACTGTATTTGAAGTGTGTTTGAGTGTACATAAACAGTCTAGTGTATGCTGCAAGGAAATAAGAAGACAGTTAGGAACCAACCAGTTAAACTAAAGAACTTTTTAAGAATAATATTATTATTAAATAATCAGTACTAATATTAAATGAAGCCTATTCCTCAGTCCTGTCCAAAATATTTTGTTAATCATGTAGTACAAATAGTAATGAATTCAGACATAATGTTACACACAGATTTACCCATCACACACACACACACTACCATGGGTCACTGCTGGGCTGAGAATGATCCACCAATATCTGGTTCTTTTTCATTAATAAAGAGGTAAAGGGGAACTGACAAACTGTATGGAAAGAGATGGATTATAGTTAGTAACTGTATACCTACAGAATGACCTACAGTATATGGTAGGTGTGTATAATAAAATGGCCAATGAGGATATTTCTAAAGTCTCACTGAAACTACTGTATATCGTATTCTATATTAGAATCTCTTTCTCTCTTTTTTTTTATTTCATTAATTTTTTATAGTTACGTATGCATCCTGGTTATTTGGGGTCTCTGGTTAGTGCTTTGGCCTTTTTTTGGAATAATTTTTTACTTTATGCTTGCACCTGCGAACTAATGCTAGCTGAGCAGAACATTATAAAATGTTACGCTGCACTCTGACCAGACATGAGTGTAATCATACCACAATCAGGTGGTTTTTGTATTAACTTCAAGACAAATTCAAGACAAAACTAGAAAAAGGAAAAAGGAAAGTCCAATTTAAATGCATGTTATGAGGAAGTATTTAATTCCTGTTATTTGGTATAAAACAAGATCTTCATGGCTGTGGAGTGGTTTTAAACTAGCCAAATCTGGCAACCCTATCATTAACCGCTCCATACTATGCCCTCCCGACCCCACAGAGTGCAAAAAAAAAAAAAAAAAAGAGCATCACCCTGCTTCCCTCGACAAAAAGCCAAAAGGATTTTTCCACTGGCTTTTGGATTATTGCAGAAAATAAGCTCTGTGACCAACAAAAGTTTATGATTCTTACATGTTTTGTTCATCAAGATAATTTTCACAAATGAACACAACTTGTATGAATTTTGAAGCCTAAATACAATCGCCAGACGTAAAAAGCTAAAGTGAGGCTACAAACGAACTACACCACGGTCGCATGACTTCAACGTCACCACCACTAAACTTCCGACAACTCTTTCAATCTTTATTTAAAAAAAACAAACCAACAAACAAAACAAATATAACAGAGTAAATAATGAAACCTGCAAACAGAGCCACATTACACCAAGCAATTAGTGTTTACCTTTTTTTTTTATTATTATTATTTGCATTTTAAACACTTCAATAGAACAGTGAAAACCAAAAGCAATAATAGTGAAGAAACACATACACACATACACACACACACATAAGTCTGCTCATATATACATATTAATATAAACTTAATTACCCTGTAAAATAAAGTAAAAAAAAAAAAACATATCTACATTAGTTAAATATTCATCCCAAGTGAAAGATATAAGCAAAAGATATATCTCACAGGTGGCAACCCTAGGCATAGACTCATGGATTCCAGCTCTGTCTTCATCCAGATCCTCTGCTGATGGGAACACTTCCACTGGCGGACATCATGATCGTAGCCAGGAGGTTGTGGAGGAGGGCATCTTAGGAAGGGCTGATATGCCTGATTGTGACTGAAATAAAAAGACAAAAGAATAAAGATTTTCTAATTACAGCTACAGA
>CM040472.1:3408962-3494222 GCA_022758105.1 Pangasianodon gigas | reverse complement strand
GAGCATGATCATGCACCATGTCACAATGCAAATGTCGTCTCAAACTGGTTTCATGAACATGACAATGAGTTCAGTGTTCTTCAGTGGCCTTCCCAGTCACTGGGTCTGAATCCAATAGAACAACATTGGGATGTGGTAGAACAGGAGATTCGTAGCATGAAAGTGAACCTGAAAAATCTGCAGGAATTGCGTTATGCAATCATGTCAACATGGACCAGAATCTCATAGGAATGTTTCCAACATCTTGTGGAATTGAGGCTGTTTTGAGAGCAAAGCAAGGCCCTATCCAGTATTAGTATAGTGTCCCTAATGAAGTGTTCAGTGAGTGTACATTAAGAGCATCTGAGTCATACAGTGGATGTATATATATATAAAAAAATCTAAACACCCCTGTTAATGTACAATAACATGGTTGTATAAGTGTGCACACCCCTTAACTAATACTTTACTAAAACACCATACAATACAGCACTCAGTCTTTTTGGGTAAAAGTCTACCAACTCAGCACTTCTTGATTTGGCAATTTTATTTCTCTCTTTCTTGCAAAAATGCCCCAGATATATCAAATTGCAAGGAGATCTCCTGTGCACAGCCCTCTTCAAGTCAGTCCACAGGTTTTTGATAGGATTTAGATCTGGGTCCTGACTAGGCAATTCCAAAACGTCAATCTGCATCTTCTGAAAACATTCCTTTATTGACCTGGATTTGTGCTTTGGGTTGTTATCATGCTGGAAGGTGAAATTTTTCTTCAGCTTCAGATATCTAACAGAGGCCTGCAGGTTTTGTGACAAAACAGATTGGCATTTGGAGCTATCCATGATTCCCTCTATCTTGACTAAAGCCCCAGTCCCAGCTGAAGAGATCCACTTTTATTTCTTTATTCTAAAAACTCCATTCTTTGTGATTTTGTGTAATCTTCTTATTATTACTCTTATTACTATAAATCTTGGTATCTCTAGGTACTGATTTATTATTAGGTTATATTATAGGTCTTTTTTGATTTAGTGTGTAGTAGATTTTAATGTATCCATAGCAGTAAAAGACTCACCATACATTTGTATTAGCCTACATCCTACTGCTTTGCCCAAGTTTTCAGTGGTCAGGCTCTGTCAAATTATATGCAATGCAGGCATATTTATATTTAGATCACCAGTTTTAAACTTAGGACATCTGTAACAAAGAAAATGTTGTGAAAATCAGTTGAAAATAAAGCAAATTACAGCCAATTGTATTGGGTCAGAGCTGCATGTCTCCATAGATTTGGCTTACAAGCAATTTCTGCGTCTGCTAATGTAGCATCTAGGTAACTGTTAAATATCACTTCTCCATTCCTCTCTGTTTGTGTGTTCTCTTTCTGCCTCTCCAGAAATAACAGTGGTCAAATCCTTTTTAAATCAAAGTATGCTGGCCAGCTTCAGCAACCCTACGGTTTATTTCAGCTGTGTAATACAATACATGTGCTACTATTAACCGAAAGGTGGTTCATTGAACAGATAACACACTAAATCTGATCAACAATTAGGTGTTTTATTTAGAGCAATGTGCAAACTCAATGTATGGTCATTTATAGTGTAAAGAATGCTGAACATCGAAAACAATTCAAATGATAAAGCAAAAGAAACATTTAAGAAAAAACACTGGGGCCTTGTTAGTCCTCATAACAACATATTCAATATGAAAGTAGCTACTTGGATGTATATGAGTTCTCACCTTCAGGATTTGAGCCCTTTCCCGTCTCCTCTGGGGAATTTAAATATAAGGGATATCTTGTTGAGGGAGGAAAATTTATTTTAGCGGCTGGCTCTCAAATGTGTGTTTACTTTTTGCTACACCTGTAAGAATTCATGCTAATTGGAGTGGACACTGCTAATGTATTAATGGCATTGAATATGGAGCAATAGCATTTTTGAAGCTTCTGCGGTGCTTGTGAAAAGTAAGGGAAACCACACATGGAAATTAAAACATGGTAGGGTTCTAGAGACTGTACAATGTTGTTTATATGAGCTGGAGGACAGGCTTTGGCATATGCAGTGTCTTACACATTGCCACGTTTTGAAATGGAGCTGAATGGAGTTGCCATCAGAAGTCACAAAACGGTCCAATTAAAGTGTCGTGTGATCTCAATATAAATACACCTACTTCTGGAAGACCCTGTATTTTGTTACTTAAATGAATTTATCTTAAAAACCAAGGCGCTATCAAAAAGTGTCCAGAAAAGGTTCTAGAAAAGTAATAGTCAAGGTTTGGTTATTAAAATGTCAGTAACTTTGAGCATCCCACAGAGAACCATTAACTCAATTATTAAAAGATATGAGTCTACCTAGAGGAGGCCGTCCACCAAAAATCAGTAATCAGGTAAAGAGGGGATTAGTAAGGGAAGCAACTAACAGGCCAAGGATAATGCTCAACACGATGCTACCACCACCATTCTTCTTTGTGAGGAAGGTGTTCTCAAGTGTTTCCACCAAACGTAGCACTTTGTGCTGAAGCCAAAATGTTTGTTGAGTCGTTTAGCAAATTCCAAACAGGATTTCATTTTATGTGTAAATAATTTATTGTCAAATTATATTTATTGCCCCAATATTATGAGCTATTTTTAGTTTTGTGACATATAATCACAATTAAGTCCATTTCAGTTCCAGGTTGTAGCACAACAACATGTGGAAAAGATCAAGGGGGGTGAATATTTATGCAAGGGACTGTAAAAGCATACACTGTCACATTAAATTATGGTCATAACGACTGAAAATTCACCTTACAGATCCAAAGATGTTTAACTGGACAGTCCATTACACAATGGTGTTAAGTTTACTAGACAGGGCACAGTGTTCCACTGCATAATTGGAACATTTTAAAAATGTCTCTCACAATGACGTGAATATGTGCATATTTAAATTTTTCTCTATGTGTGTTAGTCAGATAGTGAGCTCCCTGCTGGCTGGCCCTAAAGAACATTTCCATCATTCTTTCTGTTTTCATTTCCAGTGCCCTTCTCTGGTGACAGAACAGGAACTGACACACCTTGCACACTTCCATCAAATATATGGATTCACTGCCATCATCATTGCCTAACCACCAGTGATGGCTCATCGTGTTATTGAATAGGAGGGCTAAAACCTTATTACTGCCTATCAGTCTATGAATCACTTGTTATTACTAAACTATATGACCAAAAGTATGTGGACACCCTTCCTAATTATTGAGTTCAGGTGTTTCTGCTTATTGAAATGGGTTTCCACAGCTGCGCACAAGCCTAAGATTACTATGCCAAGCGTCAACTGGAGTGGTGTTTAAGTACATTGGCACTGGACTCGCAGTGGAAACATGTTCTCTGGTGTGGTGAATCACGTTTCACTATCTGGCAGTCTGATGGATGAATCTGGGTTTGGTGTCAAGAGAGTGCTGCCTACTGGAATGCATAGTGCCAACAGTAACGTTTGGAGGAGGAGGGATAACGGTCTGGGGCTGTTTTTTAGGGTTTGGGCTCGGCGCCTTAGTTCCAGTGAAGGAAGATGTTAATGCTAAAGCATACAAAGACATTTTATACAATTGAATGCTTCCAGTTTTGTGGCAACAGTTTCGTTTAGGCCCTTTCCTGTTCCAGCAATGGCAAGGTCCATAAAGATATGGTTTGATGAGTTTGATATGGAAGAACTCCAGTGGGCTGCACAGAGCCCTGACCTCAACCCCACTGAATACCTTTGGGATGATATCGTCTAATATCAGTGCCTGACCTCACTAATGCTCTTTTGACTGAATGGGCAAAATTCCCACAGACATACTTCATGTAGAAAGCCTTCCCAGAAGAATCATGTAGAAAGCCTTCCCAGAAGAGTGGAGGCTATTATACTTAGCTGCAAGGGGGTAGGGGGGGTTCAACTCCATATTAATGCCCATGGTTTTGGAATGGGATGTCCAACAAGGACAAAGACCCATATTAGAGTGTTGGACAGGCGTCCACATAATGTGGGCCATATATATTGTCACCAATTCTAGGGGGTGTCTCACCATGTGTAACCACTTGACATGACTGGCAGTTATAAGTTTCATGCAGAGGTGTAGCTACAGGGCAGGCAAGGCAGGCAATTGCCTGGGGTCCCACATTCTGAGAGGGCCCCCGAGGGCTGATCATTTAAATAATCAGAAACTTTTCTCTTGAAATAATGCATAGCAACACCTCAGCAGCCCCCTTTGCAGGGCGCTGTCTCGTTTAAGACTCATTTATGCTCCTGCACTACCCCTTCACACTTCAGTTGTGTGAGATTTAATTCCTGAAAATAAAGAAGACATACCACATGGCAGCCAGAAGCACAAGAGAAAACAAGAAGAGGAGGAAAAGAGGGAACAGGACAGCGGTAAGTGATGGAGATAATGAAGAATGAATTAAGGATAATTAAAGACAAACAAACCCACATCTTGTTGTCCAATTTGAGTTTTACCTCACCTTATTATTTGCAAGATGAATTATTGGTAATAGTTAGCTAGGGTTAGCATGTTTTGAGTAGTGTTAGCAGTTCTTAATGTGGGCTGAAATGCAATAGGTGGTACAGGGAACGATGCGTACAACACCGATGGCGCGGCTTGGCAAGTATCAGTACTGTGTCACTTGCTCCTGTGAATCAATACTTTACATTAGTTAATACGTTAGTTAATATTAGTTAACATTAACTAACAATGAAAATACTTTTACAGCGTTTGTTAATTTTGATTAATGTTAATTTCAGCAAATACTATTAAATTTTTTTATTAAAAATTAACATTAATTAGTTACTCTTAAGTGTACATTGTATAATTGTATCTATGGGTAACATGAAGACATAATAACAACAAAAATCAGTCAGGGCTCCATGCATTTATTTGCCCACACATAATCTATGTTTGCCTCTGGTTGCATGAAACTACAGTCTGGGCTAGAAAGAAATCAGCCCCAGCCTGTGCTTCATACATGTATTTTTCATTACAACTGCTGGTGTTTTGTTCTTGATACCAAAAAAGTACTAAAAAAATCCACTTCAAACCATTTGTTCACAGCAAATAAAACAACCTTCTTTAATTAATTTTATTTTTCCCTTAAAAGTTAGGAAGACCTCCCGAGTATTAGCTCAAGCCTCACACTTATGACATAAACAATCTTGGAGCTCTTTGCTAATTTCTAGATTAGAAATAGAAATTGTATTCTTTTTTTCTATTAGAAGTATTTGACTTCAGTCATGAAAGGGTTTTTTCAGTTTATAACATAAAAACATCCTGCTTCCCCTTCCTCACATAAAGGCACCTAATATTCCTTTGTTTTTTTCACTAATCTCTTAAACCCGCTTCATATATATTCCACCTTTTTTATTTTCTTCTATCTCACTCTCTTCCCTTTTCTCTCTTTAACCCTCTGTCTTGTGCCTGGTTCTTCTTTCTCCCGTTACTCATCCTTCAATGGATCTCCCAGCCTGCCAGTGAATCAACATCACTCTTTGTTTTGGTCTAAATTCAGGACAGACCATGAGGCCCACACAGTGCAAAATACACAAAGAAAGGAGAAAACAACAGTTAGAAATGAAAAATGTTCCTGTCGGGACCTTTTCCATATTCACCACAGGGACTGGAGCAGAGCAATAGGAAACACGCTCTCTTTTTTTTCCTTTTCTTCTGGTGAGTAAGGGAGGAGGTGCAGGTGCTATGGCTCCCAGTAGAAGTGACCAGGACAGGAAACATGTGGAGGTAGAATGATTGTACTCCCCCACCCACACACTCCCACACACACACCAACATAGGAGAAGGGCCAGTATTCACAGTAACACAGCACACCAAGTTTGTGTGCCGTTGCTGTCCTTGATGGAGAACAATATGAACAAATTCAGAGCTTAATGTAGGATGAACAAAAATTCAGAAAGTATAAGATACGAAATATAACAATTTACTGTATAATTATCATATTTGGGAACAATGTTTCACTACTCCATTTCTTCACAAAATATCACAAAATATCTAAAGTGGCTCTACTTTTCAAGCCTCCACCCTGAATTACTAATGCAAAAGCCCAAATACAATGCCTTGGAAAAGAACTCAGCACCCTTAAAAGTCATCAGATTTGGTTGGATTCCTAATGAAAATACTGCATCACCATTTTTTTTAATTGCAAACCAATATGCTCTTAAAGTACATTTTCAAAGTCAAAATTCATTATTTATCAGTGGATCTTTATAAAACAAATAAAAATGAAAAACTGCTGCATGCATAAGTATTCAATCCCTTCGGAATAGTATTTGATAGAACCAACTTTTGCTGCAATAACACCTTTAAGTCTGTTGGGATAAATTCCTACAAGCATACTGCACACTGTTTGGGAATGATTTTCACCCACTCTTAATGGCAGATTTGTTCCAGGTTCTTCAGGTTGGTTAGATGTTGTTTGTTGACTGCAATTTTCAAACAGATTCTCAATGGGATTCAGATCTGGACTTTGACTTGGCCACTCTAGAACATTCACCTTTTTGTTTTTAACCAATCCTGCGTTGCTTTGGCCTAACGTTTTGGACCATTGCTCTGCTGAAAGGTGAGGTTATATAACACATACAACACATCTTCACAGGGTCACTCTCATGCTTTCATACGGCTCTTCTTGAGCAATGGTTTCTGACAAGCCACCCTCCTATACAGTCCTCAATTATACACAGCTCTTGAAATGGTTGCCTGGTGCACCTTCACTCCACTCTCAGCCACTGTACTCTGTACACTCCTTCAGAGTGACTGTTGGCCTTACTGTGGCTTCCCTCACTAGTCTCTGTCTTGTTTTTGAGATGGGTTTTGAGGGACAGCCTTGACCAGGTAGTGCTTGGGTGGTGTGATGCAGCTTCCACTTCCTCCCTATTGATCCAACATTGCTTACTGGGATGTTCAACCTTTTAGATAAAATTTTACACCCTATTCCTCAGTTACGACATTACCTTATCTGTAACTTCCTTAGAATGCTCCTTAGTCCTCATTTTCACCCCTGCTTTCAGACCGTCTCTTCAATGGCAGTCCATCTGAGGTGTTTTTGTTGAGAAATTGGGAGCTGTTTTAATATTTCACAGGTGAAGGCCAATTATAAGTCAATTGTGACCTCGGTAAGACAATATCTTTCATCTGGAGCTTCTGGAACCTGGGGGTATTTTCTTTGAAATACTTGCTGGCCAATAATTAATGTTGACTTCACTGTAATTCACTGTTAGAGAACATGAGTTTGCAGTAAAAATACTGACAGGAAGAATATGTATATTTATCATTTGTTATGCAGACAAATCTGATAAACTCCAGAGGGGTTGAATACTTTTGCAAGCCATTGTATGGGAGTCTGTGGCTGTAAATGAATGTGGAAGTATGAATATTTAAAAGAACTATACTTACTTGCTTGCGTTTTGTAAATATTTGTCTCTGTTATAGCTTTTTGGTGTAAAGTTTTGACATTCATAATTCCATCAGCCTTGATATTATAATGATTCAATCAAAATAAAAAAGTGGAGCTCTTTTTTTAGAATTTTTTTTTCCAGATAGCCTTTAAGAATGTCTTGAACGTATAGGTGTACCAGGGAAAGGTACAGCACAGCACAAAGATGTGTTAACACGAGTTCATCATGAGTGGGAGAGACAACTCTCTGTGTGTTTACAAAGTAAATAAAATTACATTTGTTTTGTACATATGTTTTGTAAATAAAGTTACATTTTGCTAAAAAGTGTTAATTTCCCCTATGTATGGAGACTTTTGGGACACGCTGTAGTAATGCATATGTATGAATATATTATTAATAATATCATATTAAAAAACATTATGCTCACCGGCCACTTTAATAGGAACACCTGTCCCCCTGCTCATTTATGTCTCATGCCAATCAAGTCTCAGCAGTGCATTGCTGAGTCACTTTAATGATGTTTATGTGGATCATTATTCATAATTCGTACCAGGGCACTGATGTGAACTGTTTTTATATTTGCGTTTGTGTATAAATTATCTTTTTTTTTGAAGAATATTTCTTTTCAGAGAAAAGATTGCGGTTCGATTTTTTCTTTAACCTCCGACTCCTTGCCGATTATCACACGTTTACTCCAAGCTTGATGTGCTGAGGTTTGAATGAGTGGGATGGTCTCAGGCGTGCTCCTCCCTCAGCCTCTCAGTTTGTCCTCCTCCCACTTTGTCCTCTTTCCTCATCCTCTCAGCTGCTCCTGTTCAGCTTTCCCTCAGTGGATACACGGTAAAAATCAGTTTGCTTGGAATCTTTTGGTTTCTGAATTGCGTGGATTACACTGAGGTACTTTATGGGAAAGTGATGCACAGTTGAGTTGAGTATTCCTGTCCTGTGGGAGAGTTTGTCCAGTGGTTTCATGTGGGGACACGATGGCGAAGACGTTTTCAGCTCTTTCTCTCATCGGCATTATACTTGGAGTCAGCTGGGTGACAGGTAAAATAGACATAAACTTGTATTTTCCTAGCCTAGAAAATAAAACAGAAATAATGTTTTTATTATTTTTTATTTTTTTAAATTTCCTGACCTCTAACTAAGAGTTAACAATTACTCTTAGTTAGCTCAGTAATTGAATCTCTTTATGTTCCTTATTATTATTATAATTGTTATTATTATTATTATTATTAATTTGTTATTTGTTTTTTATTATGTTGTGTTATAGGTTTTGTTTTGTAACTTACTTAAATGGTCTTCTAAATATATCTGTTCTGAGCTCTTTCCTGTTATTCTCAATGCAATCACCTCAGGAAAGGAGCGACTGTCAGTCTTTTACTCTGAAGTGGTGTGAAGTTACAAACTTTCCATTAATTTTTTTTTTACATTTTATATCTCAGCATGACAGTTTGACAAATGTCTCTTTTATGAGTATATTTCAGTCTTTTATAATAATCAGTAATCAATCATATAGCCTATTGGGGTCTAACTTGTTATGACATCACAGTTTGTTTTTCCTCAGACTTATCTAATATTTCTTATACCTACCTAGAGTTTATTATTTGATTTCTTTTTTCCCACTTATTCAAATTTTGCCCTTTCTATTTAACTTATCCCGTATTGCCTGGGCATGCTGTGGCGCCATTGTTTTAAATTTAAATATTAGTTCCTAGCAATTCTGAGATCAGATCTTGGCATGTCTCAAATCAAGTTGTGTTAGCAGGACTCCAACAGGGTGTGTACATTATAACGCTGGGTCTATGTTAGTGAGCGTATGTGTGTCCCTTGCCCTGGTTCCTCTGGAGCAGGAACCCCACCTCAGGGCTTGGAGTGTGGGGCCATTCAGGCCCATCTGCCTGAGTTTCCTGTTTTGACACAGGCCACTGTGCTGCTGTTCCAGTGGAAAAATAGCCTCAGAACTTGTACTGTATGTTCCTGAATTACTCAAAGTGTGCTGATCTCAAATCAGCTGGGTCATTATTATTATTATTATCAGTATCATTATCATTATCATTATTATTATTAATGTATTTGTTTGTTTATTTATTTTTTAACCTTTTTTAATGGGTTACGTATGGGTTACGTACATAGGCTCAAGATCACAGCACTCTTACTTCAAGATCCTTGACCCATATGAGCACAAGATCCTAAACCAAGGCTCATATTTGATGTCATTTTATCTGTTCTCTATTCACTGAGTGAATTCCTGCTGATTATCTTATCTAGTATTATCTGCATTTATGTGAAAAGATTAAATAGGCATTAATGTTCGTAAATGTTTTGGTTTTTTTTCTAGGGTTTTTCCCCCACAAAACTGTGAAACTGCTTTTGTCACTTAGCAAGGGTCACTATACAGTACTACGATAAGGAACTGGGGATCAGATTTATTTTGATGTACAAAAAAAAATATCTGAAAATTAGAAGCTCAGTAGAATTGCCAGAGTCTGTGATACCTAATTATGACTTGTAGAGCTAAGCTTTAAATACCATCATTAATCTAATGATGGCATTATTTTTACTTAACGGATAAAGCTTTTGTAATATCTTCTGTTTACAGCTAGGGAGCACAGGTTTGTACCTGACCCTCCAGTGCTGAACATCACAGATAAGACATACAAAATCAACACATCCGATACGTTGGAGATTACCTGTAGGTAAGAAAGCACTACAGTAACCGAGGAGGTGGATGTAATGTGATGTGATGTGCCGTCAGTAGATATGGTGCTATTAAACTAAACTATTGTAATGGAAGCTATGTAACAATTTATATCACTATTATATTAATATTACTGATAAATAAGAGTTCAGTGAGTTGAATTTGTGCGTTGACTTTAAATGTACATTCTTAGATAAATTAATGCTTAAGCAACCTTTGGGTGTGCTCAAATATTCCAAACTAGAAATCCTTTACGGAGCTAAGACCCCTTAATTAAACAAATAAACCTTTGAGGCACCCTTGAGGAACCATTTTTGTAATTCTGTCTTATAGAGGACGTCAGATTTTGGAATGGTACACTCCTTACAACCGGACCGGCTCTGAAAGCAGGGTTGTAACATCAGACTGTAGTGGGCATGGACTGTTCTGTAGCACCATCACACTCACTGGGGCAATGGGAAATGAGACTGGAGAGTATCGCTGTTCTTACAGAAACCTGTCTGTGGAGGAAGGGAAGACCTCTGTGTCAGTATACGTCTTTGTGCAAGGTAAGTTCCTCTTGGTATTTTTATTTTTGTGGCTATGCAGTACAAGATAGCATTTCTAAAATTTGGCACACTAGTTATTTAAACAAGTATCATATGTTTTTTTACAGGTGTGGTCAGTTCTTTAGTGTTCTGGTATTGGTTTCTGTTAGAGCTCTGCTGACGGCAATTCTTTCTTTACAAAGTAATGACAATACTCTAGGTCTGATTGTAGGTTTAAGTTTAAGGACTGATACATATAAAGCTGAGAGACAGACTAAGAGAGAGAGAGAGAGAGAGAGAGAGAGAGAGAGAAGTATCAAGCCTTAGCACACTTCCTGTCTGATCCTCTAGTGTGACCTGTGCACATGCATGTCCTCTGTTACCTCTATGTTCTACTTCCTGTTAGAATCATACAATTCCATGCTCCCACATCCTGTTGCCTTTAACCCAGTTTAAGGAGAGAAATGAGACACTTCTCTAAGTTCGTTAAAATGTTACTGCAAAAACAGGACAAGACAATTGACAATAGACCATAATAGTAAAATGATGTGTATTAGATGAATTAAAAAATGCTTTCCTGTCTCCAGACTACCGCATGCCTTTTCTCCGGTTAACTCAAGACTTTGAGGTGGTATTTATTCGAGAAGGAGAGCAAGTGGTCATTCCCTGCCTGGGCTCCTTGGAGGACCTCAACGTCACTCTGTTCACGGTGGGAGAGATTTGATAATGATGTGTGTTTGGTCCAGGCTCTAGTCATTAGGTTTTGTGTGTGTTTACGTTTTGAGGACAGATGCTGCTTTAATTTTCAAATGCAATTATTTAATTTAATTGTATCTTCCATGTCAGCTAGAAGACAGTAAACACTGCAGTGAGCACAGAAACACTTTTTTCCACATCATCAATAATAATCTGTCCTGAGCATGAATAGTACCATGTTGAATGATTTCATGGCTAGGTTTCTAGATGAATCTAGATTGGGGCCTGTTGACATTGCCTGAAAGTGAGGCACCAAATAAATCTCATGGTATTTGACTTTAACAGAAATATCCAGTGAAGGAACTAGTAACTGATGGAAAGGACGTGTTTTGGGACAGCAAAAGAGGTTTTGTGCTCCCTAGTCATGTGATCAGCTACGCTGGTGTAGTCCACTGCCAAACTCGCATCCAGAATGAAACCTTCCAGTCCTTGGCCTATGTTCTGGCTGTTGTAGGTAAGGAGGAGTACACTGACAAGGACCACTACATATCTTTGTAAAGCCAAAACATTTATGTGATTGATGGATTTTGTTCATACAGCTACTGTTTAGTCATGGTGATCAGGCATGTTTCCAGCAGAATTTAATTTCAAGCACATTTCCAAAAAGCTTCCAGGAGCTACTATATGCAAATATTTTAAATAAGGTCCAACATGGTCATGTGAATAAAAGTCAAATTCAAGCATTTTACTGTGCCAAATAATCTGCCAGCTATTAATGCAGAGTTTAACAGCCATAATTAAGCTTTCCTGGTTACCAGTGGTGTAGTTCACTCTGAATTTGCCATGACTAGTCCCACTTCACCACAGCCTACTTTTAACTGCTCAAATTTTGCCTTAGTTTCACATTGCTGACATTAGCTAGGAAACATTACTGCTAACAATCTGCTGTTTTTACCTGAAATAAATCCTGGTGGTCTGTTCCTCCACAAACCCAGATTGGTAACATCTAAAATAACCTAAGCTAAGTTTGACCCTTTTGGTATCCTGTGTCCTGTGGTGTGTGTTCTGGTGTCTGTGTAAAGTAGGGATGCAACCGAATATGAATACATTATACAGATTGAACAGGTGATCTAATCTGAACACAAATACAGATGTGAATTAGAGATGCTCTATTCATTTTTATGTTCATTTGTTTGTTTGTTTTTTTTTAGAAAGCTGAGAGTGCATTTCTAACTCTTAGGGATGCAACTGGATATGAAAACATTTGGATTGAACAGATAATGTATTCTAAGCAGATAGAAATAGGCTTACTGAGAAAAATAGGAGGATTTTTTTTTTTTTTTTTTAGAAATCTTGCACATGTGGGAGGTTTTTGCTTTTATGAGATGTGGGCTTGAGCTTTTTTTTTTTTTTTTTTGTCAGTGTTTTGGTCCAGTTAGCCCGACCTAAACATTGCCTTAATGAATTGAACTAGGAGCTAAACTGGCCTGAAATTCACAAAAGAAATATGCTTTTATTAATAGAGCTGCCGATCTATATAGACCACGTTCTGTACACAGGGCAGCATATGCCTGCTGCGTCTCCAAAATATAATCATTTAATTTATTTTAAAAATGTTAATTAGTAAGTTCAGAATGCATGTTTTTTTGTCATTCTTAAATGAACATTTTTTATTGTTGTTAAAAGAAAATCTTCCCATACAGGAATTATAATGAAATGCCACTTAAAGGATCCCATTTTGACTCGCAGCAGCACTGCGTCCAAGCTTCGCAGTAGATTCTGCTAACAGGTTCAGCAATCTTTTTGGAAAGTAACAAACCTAAAACTAGTAAATCTGAAAAATAGTATTAGGTGGCTATTGTTGTTAACTATAAAGAGCAGTTACCTAATTTGGGGATAACATTACTTTTTTGAAAGGTAGTTCCCTAGCTTACTCATTCACATTAGGAAGAAATTTTGCCAGAAACTCCTACAGGGTGTCTGGTTGGGACTGATTATGGACAGTTGAATTATTATTGAATGAAGTTGAGGTTGAGGAACTGTACAAGTTCAGGAGTTGAATTAAGTTATGTTTTGCAAATTGCTATTTTTTTTTGTAATATTTTCAGAATGACTTCTTTTTTCAGTGCATTTCCAGTGTTTCTAGGTGCACAGGTTTCACACAAAAAACTAATTCCAAGATAGACCACACTCATTTCCGATTCAAATACAGATACAAATATTTGGAGCAGTAAACAGAGACAGATAAAGACATTGTGTTGCAGATGGTAGCATTGCCTTACAGCCCGAGTGTAAATGACAAACTGACAAATGAACCAAAAGTTGACCAGTTATGTACCCACTCATGTACATATTTCTTTTCTCTCTCTGGCCTGTAGATGACGTGTCTGGAATACACCACTGCTGTTTACCATGACTAAACCTACCTATGAATATACTAAATGTTACAGAATTCACACTAACATATGTTATCACACTTACTATAGTGGTACATACATGGCACATCATCACTTACTTGAGTGATTCTATAACAATTTAACAAACCCTCATTTTGAATAAAACATGTGAACGGAAATGTATGGGAATCGGTATGTGTAGAAATACTTCTGCATTTAGAAGGAGCTGTTTGAAGGGAGCTATTTGGTGCTCACACAAGAACAATACCACCCTCCCTTCTCTTCCGCAGGATATAAAATCTATGACCTCAGAGTGAGTCCTGTTCAAGAGAAGCGGGCGGTTGGGGAGAAGGTGGTGCTCAACTGCACTGCAATCACAGAACTTAATGTAGCCCTTGAATTCCAGTGGAGCCTCCCTCAGGACAAGGTGAGTGTGTGGGGATTGCTCCTAGTGGAGATCAGTAAGCAATGTGCACACAAGCCTGTATACTATATTATATATCAGACTGTGCATATAGGTGCTCAAATACACAACAGCCCATTAATCTAAGTCATGATACCTTATCCTCCTGGCATAGCATCAGGTTTAATTTATACCTTTTCTGTCCTGTCAGAGAAATCCAAACCATTCCCCACGAAGGCATTATGAGACTAAACCCTCCAAGAAGAAGCTGTGGAACTCTCTGGAACTGTCGAACATGCTGATTTTGGAGAATGTTACAATCAATGACACAGGGGAATATGTGTGCACAGCGTCCAGCAGTAAAATGGTCAAAAGCAGCCGAGCATCCCTTATAGTTTATGGTAAGTGACTAAAAGAGTTCTCAGCTTTCTCTTTGAGATGTAACTTTAAATCACGATGTTTGGCTCTTAACAGGACAAAGCAGTTCATTTTAAAAATTAACAATATATTAGTGGTATTGGAAAGACATTAAAGCTGCATTTTGTGTGTGTTTGTGTGTGTGTGTGTTTTAAATACCAGGCCTATAATCTCTATACATTCTGACAGCTACCAATAGAAGTAGATGCTTTTAAAAAAAGCCAAGTAGATGCTTTATTAAAAAATGTCCACTCTCTATTCCAGCTTAATATTAAAGATTTTTAAAATTGTGTATGATTTTTAAAAACATAAGGCTTTTTTACATTTACAATTACACTGAATATGTTAACCAGTGACACATGGGGGGATCCTTACAGGCCTGTTAGTTGTTTTGTACCGCACAGGAAGACAACAGTGTTAGCCCAATGCAAAAGCTAGGACATATATTAAAAATCAGAGCACAAAATATATGCCTATGAATAAAAAAAAAAAAAAAAGAATATTTATTGAAAAACAAGTAGCAGCTCACCAAATGAGACAGAATACATAATATTGTATTTGCAAAACTGTTCAAAACCTGCATTAGAAATTAGATTAGAATAATATTAGGTTAGCATTTACTGCAGGGATACTTTGTATATTTATTAATTACCTTAGTTTTTTGTACTATATTATTTGCGAAACTAATAATGTTTACAATGCTAATGTAGTGTAAACTCACTAGCCACATAATCTATTGAGGTGTTACAGCTGCATCTCTCTGTGGGTACAAATGTACATAAATACATAATCTAAGAATGAATGCTTGCCACATAATGGAAATGTCTTCAGCAAACACACGTTTGTACTTATTATAGTATTAGTATTAATTAGTAAGTGTTAATGTTGCAACCTAAAACCACAACTACAAGTTAACACCAAGGTTAGCTACTAAATCCATAACAAGCTAATCCAATGCTATAAGTAGATAATAAAAAATGAAAGATGATAATATGTTGTGGTCTTAGCTATGGGATTAATTCATTATAAAAAAATAGTGAACCCAGTCATGCTTAGCTCATGTTAGATGGCTGACTCTAATATCATCTTAAGTCTCTCTTAGCTTGGATGCCTACTAGTTTATCAGTAATTTAAATTAAATTTAAAAAAAAAAACTCTTTTTGATTGAAAACTCTTAACAATCCATCTAAGAGTTTTCAACAAAAAAGACTCCTCATGACCACAACGCACAATCTAAAATGCCGTTTTAGTTTCATTTCTTTGCTCATGTTGATAGGCCTTTTTTCTTTTAAACTTGCAAGCTAGCTACAGAGTTAATCAACTAGCTGACTGAGAAGCTGTTGCTTGTTGACCAGATAAACTGGTCAACATCAAACATTTGTACACACACTGCCAATTTTGCCTCATACAATTCACACAGCCCAGTACGTATGGAAGGGTATAATGTTTAAGATTAGGGTTAAGGGCGGGATTAGGTTGCAATCTCTATATCTGGTTATCCCTGGAATAACCAGGTTTTACACTCTGGTAGACACTCTGGTAGACACTCTGGTAAGCCATATTGTTTTATTTTATAGTATATAAAGCAAATTGAAAAGGAAATGAATACACACCATGTCCCAAAATTCTCAATTTTTAGGGGAAATTAACACTTTTTTAGCAAAATGTAACTTTAATTACAAAACATCCTCTACATGATTGCCATTTCTTTGTAAACACACACAGAGTCGTCTCTTCCACTCATGATGAACTCGTGTTAACACATCTGGTGGTATGCGTGTAGTATGAAAAATTTTGGACAACATTTTGCTAAAAAGTGTTAATTTCTGTTATATATGGAGACTTTTGGGACACCCTGTAGAATGAAACTGAAAAACAACTCAAGAAGGTAGTTTCCGGTGGTCTTTTGGCACACAGTGCAGCTTTATTTAATGATTTAATGTTCTTTTTTCTTTTTTTTTAACGGTTCGACTTGTCCAAGCTAATCAGGTGTTAAGCTGAATATTTGTTGTTTTGTTTTCTTGTCATATGATTGAGATCTTTTGATAATTCTGGTATTACAGAGAAGCCTTTCCTAGTGCTCCATGATCAGTCGTTTCAAACTGTGGATGTAAACAAAGGTCAACGAGAAGCAAAGATCCCTGTTAAATACCATGCTTATCCAGAACCTAATGCAAAGTGGTGAGTTACAAGATTGTGTGTGTGTGTATGTGTGTGTCTGTAGTGTACTGTATCTGTATCTGCACTTTAGCAACTGTTTTTGTGTATCTAAAAAGAGCCAAATTTTAAGTTAGGGCTGAATAGTATGGTCAATTCAATTAAATTTGATTTATATAGCACTTTTAACATTGGACACAAAGTAGCTTTACAGAAATCCAGATATAGATTTAAATTCACCCCTAATGAGCGAACCAGAGGCGACGGTGGCAAGGAAAACTCCCTGAGACGACATGAGGAAGAAACCTTGAGAGGAACCAGACTCAAAAGTTCTGGGTGACACCGGATAGTGCGATTATAAATCAATACTCATCCATATAGAGTCACGTGTGTTGAAAGGATCTTGAGTACTAGCATCTGGGTCATTTTTGATTTCATTAGAGTTGATCATATTGCAATTGCACAGCTTCGTATTATGATTGCAACATACTTTGCCACATTTTAAACCACTTGTTTAGCAATGTGTACCAAAATGTCGTTATTTGAATTGAATTCTTTCATTTGGTGAAATACATAGAACATATTAGCACTGTTTGAGATTTATCAGGATGTTTACAGCACACAACAACAACAACAACAAAACTTATTTGTGCTTATTGTGACCTATAAAGTTTAATAAGTTTAATTAGTTTAATAAGCAATAAAGGTCCAGGGTTGAATTTATTTATTCTTCCTACTCTATTAAAAATATTTTTTATTATAATTACAAAATGCTCTACTAATATAAACCACACTCATTCATTTTTTTGTGTCAGTATTACACTCTGTCTTGTTTGAACAGGTTAAAGAATGGCCAGTCCATCAGCAATGAAGAGTACAGGATGAAGCCATCCAGAGATTCTCTCACTATATATGAAGTCACAGAAAAAGATGCTGGGAATTACACTGTGGTCATGACCAATAAAATCACAAGAGAAGTGCACAGCCGGACATTTCAGCTTTTAGTCAATGGTAATGTTTCTATCATCTTTTCTTCTTCTCTTCTCTTCTCTTCTCTTCTCTTCTCTGTTCTCCTCTCCTCTTACATTCTCTGTATCTTGCCCACAGCTCATCCTAAGATCTTTGAGAAGGAGGTACCCTTTGATAGAAATGTTCACATGTTTGGCAGCAGCCCCACTCTCACCTGCACTGCTTTTGGTGGCTCCAGTCCTGTCTCTATCCATTGGCAGTGGATGCCCAGTGAGGACTGTCCAGCTAAATTTCAGTAAGTCTACATGCCATCTGCTTGGACAAGCCAATCTCACTTACTGTGAATAACTATAACAGGAGAGATTTTCCCATTTTTCTGAAACACTAAAATACAGTTTTCCCCCAACCTGGAAACTTGGATCATTGCTTGGATCATTGCTTCTGTGTACACCGCAAAGTCCCAAGTGTTGAATTAATAATTAATGTTGAACACCCTACAGTGTTTATATATGTCCAATTGGACACCAGTGAACTCTGAAAGAGTTAAATCAATATATCTATATATACAGTATATATACTGTATATATAAATTGTTGACAATAGTGATAAGATATTGTATGTTAAGGTATATTAAGATTTTTAAAAATTTATTTTACAAGTGTATTGTTGTAAAATCAAAACCTGCTGACCTGGGTAAAAAGGACCTCCACTGATAAGTGAATATTTTTAAGCAAGCACTTACTGTGGATAGTAGCAGGTCAAATTTGCACTAATTCATTAAAACCAGCGTGTTCCTATATTCGGTTCTAAAAATAACAGCAAAGCCATGTGATTGAATTGTGCTGGGGTTAAAAAAAAAACAACCCTGTCCTTGTGGCGCTGTGCCACTTATTTTTTAAATGTGTGTTTATACATACATATGTGTGTTGCTGTTGTTCCTACAGAAAGCAAGCACTGGGTGATGGGTTAAAGTGTTAAATTGAGGTACACAGTGTGCTGATGAAAAACAGATTCAAGACAATGGGTGTGAAATCCAGCCTCTAGCAGATAAGAGGATGTGATTCAGACACTACACAATGCAGTGCAGTGGCTAAAAAACAGCATTCTCATACACTGTCATTCACAGTGATTTTGAAATTCTAGTTTATAGTTTAAACTTGTGAGTCCAGTTTTAATGCAACAGATATCCTATAAGTGGGATAACGTTATTTTCTAGGAAAAACTGAATGGTGTGTGTGTGTGTGTGTGTGCAGGGAGAGCTTGAATGTGAATTATTATAATTTTTTCTAAAAATGGTCTGTTTTACAATATTTTTCTAATTTTGTCATGTATGAAGTTTTGTGAAGGAAAACTGTAAGATAACTACAAATAATAATTGAGGCTCCATGAGAATATTGAGTCAGTCGGTACATCGATCGACAGGTCATGATTGAAAAACAGCTACTCCGGCGATCTCGTGACTGCGTACTGAACATTTTTGGTCGGACACGCAAGCCTTATCTTCAGACTTCACCTTTGGCTGCTTCCTCCCTCCACATTACAACTTCCTGTTGTTCTAAAAACAGATTTGTTCAAATGTAAAACATCCTTGTATCCTTGATCAAAAAACAACAGTGTCACAATGACTGTATCTGAAACGGGGGACAATTTGAATACTATGTCGAGTGACCTGTATGTCAGTAAGCAAGCCTTTAAAAATGTCCACATTTCCATTGTTCATGAAGGTTCCATTGTTAACCTTTTTGTCTCTTATTTATGTTTATTTCATTTTTCTTGTTCGATTTCCTGTCCTCTGGTTAACCCTGATGAGACTGTTTGCTGACATTTCCTGTCATATTCTTTGCTTGAAAATATATTGTGTAACGGGAACCGAAACAGTGACATAAGATAATGAGTAAGATTGTTGAGCATTCCAAATGATAACAGAGTCAGGATTCAATGTTTTTGTTCTTCTAGTCTGTGATACTGGTGCAGATGTGCATCCAGTTTGCTGTGTATATGCCTCACACTGTAAGAATGTGTGTGTGTGTGTGTGTGACTCATGTTGTACTCATGTTATTGTATGTCTTGTCTAAGGCCCAGGTCAGATCAGAGTACAGAGTGTGAAGGGAAATGGAGGGAGATTTCTAACAACACAGGGAAAAACCACTTTGGGCAGCCCACCAGCTTCATCGACAGCTCACTTAAGGTAACCACAGTGAACATAACCACTACATATAACTATAAAGGAAAATCCCATGTCTCCCATGTCGATAGTTTGAGGTGAAGCCTGCTGCTACAGACAAAGTCATCTCAGTAAACTGAACCAGAAATGGCACATCAGGAAAACTTTTACACATTGGTTAAAACTTAAACATTGTCAAATGCAGTGTTCAACATGCTTCCTGTAATAATAATAATAATAATAATAATAATAATAATAATAATAATGAATATAGCTGCAAGCAGCAATTAAGGGGGCCAAGCACTTTCTGTTCCCACCCCTTAGACACGGAGGAAGACCAGAAGCCATTGGGACCATCAACACTTGTTCCCAATGAGATACACTAAATTTGAAGGCAAATTGTCAATCTGTTGCTGAGATATTACCTCACATCATGTTTTGAGTAGCCCTCTCAAGTTGCTTCAAATCATGTTTGTTAATTGTACGTCATATTGCTGAATATATGTGACAAGTTTAGTGTCAGTAGGTAAAAGTGTTGCTGACATATGCCCTCACTTCCTGTTTGGCAGCTTAGCCATCAAATTCGTTTGCAGGTTATGGAGGAAACTTCCCACATATAAAAAATCTGAGAAACCCGGTTTGTTTGGGCTGGTCTCATGATACTGTGATCCAAATTTCGTTATGACTGGACAAAGGAGATGCAGTTACATTCTAAGTTCTCATATGTCTCTTGTTTTTCTTGTCTGGTGTGCGGTTTCCATCAGACCATCAGCACGCTGAAGATCCAGAAAGCTGTGGCCCATGCGCTGTTTAGATGCATTGCCTCCAACAAAGTAGGAGTGGAGGACAGAGTCATTATATTTCAAGTGGCACGTAAGTGATTTCCAGAGGTGGTAAAAGTACCCAAATTATTTACTCAAGTTAAAGTGCAATTACTCATGTAAACAAATAGCTTCAAATTCTTTAAAATATAAAAGTACATGAAAGATACAGGACACAAGGAAGTTTATGATATCTGCCTCAAATCACACACTGAGTTACTGATAGTAAATTAGTGTTCATTTCACCAGGGAACCAGGGAACATGTGAAAACATTTGCTAAGTAACAATGATTTTTTGTTACATATACTGCATATGAGACTTCTGGGAAAACCGATTCTGATTTGGGCAAATAGCTAAAATTAAGAACAAACTATTTTTGACCAACATAAACTAAATGCAAGTATTACTCCAAAAAAGTCTGTATTGTGTGTTGCACTATTTAGAAGTAGAAATCTTAGCAAGTATTTTAAAACAAACTTCAATATTTGAAGACGTTCGATGCAGAATGGAGAGTCTTAAAAAATACATTTAAAAATAAGCAAATTTTAGTGCAGTGGAATTTTTAGATTCTGCAATTTCATATACAAAATTTCACCATTTTACACAATGAATTTCCATATGTGTAAATTATATAAATGATGTAAAAAAATTATACAAGAATTTGGAGATGCTAGTACAGTTCAATTTATTATAAGATAGACCTTGTTGATCAATTAGAAGGTAATTTCTCTCCATTATTACTAATGTAAGTGACTTATATGGAAAGTCCAAAAATTAGTCCTTTTTATGTAAGACAATTTTGTTTCTATTCCTCAAAAAAGTTTTTCTAAAAAAAAAAAAAAAGTCAAAATAAGTTTAAGAGACAACAAGAGAACATGTTCTTCCTTTGTAATGTCACAATAAAATAAATAAATAAATAAATAAATAAATAAACTTCCAAACAAGATAATATATATATTTTTATTTTTATAATATATATCTTTTAAACTGTATGTAAAATGAGTACAATTTGATAGTATTTCTTGCTAAATGTTAAAAGTTTAAAAGAGTTCCTGTTAGTAAACTTGATCATATGCCACACATTCACACAATCTATATCTTTCTCTCCAGGTTTCCTCAACCTGAGTGTATTCCCCTCCAGTGTGCCCATAGAGGAGGAGGACGTGCTGCTGCGCTGCGTAGTCGACCGCATGCTGTACTCCAGCCTGAGCTGGTATCGGGTGCTGAATGTGTCCAACCCGGCCGAGATACCTACCACCGTGCCCTGTGCCAGCCTCAGCCTGGCGCCCCTCACCCAGCCCAACGCCACTATCGCAGGCCTGCAGGGTTCCAACGTAACCCTGGACCTGTCCTTGCCCAGGGTGAGCCGGCAGGATGAGGGTTTGTACACCTGCCGCATGGAGAACGCTGACAGCAGTGAGAGAACATGCTTGCTACACAACCTGCGTCTCCGGGGTAAAGAGTTTTCAAAGAGCTTTTTAAAATCTTAGAGCGTAGTTATATGTGGTATCTTAGTGCGTAGTTAAAATATTTCTGCTCGTAATTTTGCTCTTAGCTCTGGAGGCGCCCTGGATTGTGACCAACTTGAGTGATCAGAGGGTGAACGTGAGCGATTCCACCATGCTGGTGTGTGAGGCAAGGGGCACTCCGACCCCCATCATCACCTGGACCAAAGACAACCAGACTGTCATTAAGGGATCTGGTGAGAGACTGTTTGATTTTGGTCAGATCTTTGAGGAAAATGTGATTATGAATATATCAGACCTGTTATCAAAAGTAGTTTATGAATCAGCACTATGTAGCACTGCTTTTTCTATACCATTCTAAACACTGATCTATTTGTCATTAATTACAACTGCCTCTAAGTTGTCATAATCATGCTGATTGTGTTTGGTGGCCTGTGATTTGTGAAATTATTTTTAGGTGTTATTCTGGCTCAATCAAATCGCATCCTGACCATCCAGAGAGTAAAGAAAGAGGACAGTGGTCTATACACATGCACAGCCTGCAACAAACAGGGCTGTGACTCCATCCAGGCCCAGCTTATAGTGGAGGGTAAATGTTTTGTTGTATATTATGGTTTAGCGTTAAGACTCCATTGCAGTCAAAATTAGTGGAGATTAATTTTGATTAATTAATATCATCACATACAGTGGGGTCCAAATGTCTGAGAGGACTAGAACATGCTTCTGTTTGGCATTCTTTTTCAGCTTTACACCAAGGTTTTCATTACAAATAATATTATCAGCAATAACTGATAATGTGAAAAGTAGAATCTTAGAAATATTTACATGAATTTCAGAGTTTGTTAGTATTTCGTACGCCCCCTTTTTTGCTTTAATGACAGTGTGCACAAGTTTGTGCAAAACCTTATGATCCATTTTAGATCAAATCCATCAGAATGTCATCTGAACTCATGCTTCAATAGGAAAATCTGACCGTTAACATGGTCAATATCACTAATTTGTGTACATTTAAGTAGTGACCTAGTGAATATTGAATAGTCAAGATGTTATACATTTCCCTTTTTTTGTTTTAGAATTTTCAAAATTCTAAAACTTTCTGTTTATTTCCAGTTTTAAATAAAAAACAAAAATCCCAGATTTTAAATGTGGTTTCAGACTGTTGGACCCCACTGTATAACTTCCATGTCTGTCTTTTGCTCTTTGTTTATGGAGTTACAAAGTCATGTAGTGACTTTGATTCCGGTGTTTTGGTATATCATGTCGAAAAACTCATTCATTCATCTTCAGTAGGTGCTTTATCCTGGTATCCTGGGCATGAGGCAGAAATACACCCTAAACAGGATACCAGAAGCACCATTCACACACTCATTCACACCTAGGGGATATGTAGAGTTGCCAATTCATCTACTGGCATGTGTTTGGGAGGTGGGAGGAAACAGGAGAACCTAGAGGAAACCCACATGCACAAGAACATGCACAAAAACTACACAGACAGTAACCCGAGCTCAGGACTGAACCTGGGACGCTGGAGCTGTAAAACGGTAATGCTGCCCACTGTGCCGCCAGGAAATTAGGGCTGGGACATCGACGAGCAATTAGATGGGTTGTTTTTTAAAGGTGTTAACTTTACTTTAAGAAAGAGTACTGTTCTATTAATGTAAAAAGCTTGTGAAAGTTTACTCGTAATAGTAAGCAGTAGACAATAACGCTGTTTGATGGAATGACATGACCAAAACAACAAAGACTCAGTTTTGACAAAATTGGCAGATACTTCCTTTTTTATTATTGGAGCAATGTAGTATGGATATCCTCTGTAATACAGGAACCATGTTGTGTGTTTTCTGCTTTAACATTCTTTGCATTAATAAGGATTACCTGGCAAGGCAGGAAATGCCATTATATAACAAACGAGGAACCCTTATGGACAGGTAGTCCTGTTTATAACTGAGTAGTAGCCAAAAATAGAAAAAAAAAACCCCAAACATAGCAGTAGAATTTTGCTTCTTTTTGGATAGACTGACTAACAGAACTCTACTCAGCACTGGCCATGGGCTTGAGGTTGGCTCTTTCAGATTCTGGCTCTTGTCTGAGATGGGGGAATTGTTTTAAAGTCTTGAGGTAAAAATAGCACTATTTTCAGTCAGCCAGGAAGAGGGCTGTATAGACGCACATCCTTTTGGGAGCACTAAAAAAAAAACAGTACATAGTCCCAGAATAGAAAGACCGAGTTGAAGCACCCACCTCCTCTCTAGAGGGGCCTGAGAGAGAAAGAGATCACAAGAAGACTCACAAACAGGGTGAGTAGTGTTAACAGAGACACACTGAGTGTACGTGACTTGTCTCTCGACAGCATTGCTTGTCACCGTCACAACTGCTCCAGCTAGCTCATTAACGAGGGTTTTCGCCTTTTAGAGATTAGAAGGGAGAGTATGCAAAATAACACGTGCAAGTGTTACTATAAAAATTACAATAAAAATTGTTTAGAATTGCAGGGTACATGCAACTATAATAGTTTAATAGTTTTTATAAGGTTTCAAGCTTTTAAATGAACCCACATAGGAGAGAGAGAGAGAGAGAGAGAGAGAGAGAGAGAGCACCAGCTAGCCTATAAGAAAGAAGACTTGAAATAAAGAAGAACAGGTGGAGAAGAGGGGTATCAGTAATTAATTGATTAGCAAAGAAAATTTAATAATATGAGAGGTAATGAGAGACCGAGCCAGAGGCTGAAAATGTGGAGGACAAACGGAAAAAAAGGCAACGATAAACTTTAAGGTGTCAGCAGAAAAGGTTCATGCAAGCTTATTTTGATTAGATAAAATGTTGGGTCAAAACCTGCATTTCTCACAGAGTTGCAGCTACTGTAACTCCCCCACCAGCAACACATATTCATACCTGTATTTGTAAAAAAAAAAAAATCATATTTATTGGAATAAATCACCAGCTTATAATAAACACATTTATTTTTCTTTTTGGTGTATAATTTTTGCTGAAAGCTAAAACTGCTGTGTCTAGCAATACAGTTTCGTTATTATTCCTTTTTAATTTTATTATTGGTTTTAGTCTGTAAATGATATAATGTCATATGAATTACTACTCCATTAGGCATTTTATAGTCTGTTTCATGAGTATAATTGGTTTGTTTACATATTAGGTGCAGAGGAGAAGATGAATGTGGAACTGATTGTGCCAATTGGTGCTGTGGTTATCGCCATGTTCTTCTGGCTTCTCATTGTCTTTGTCATACGCAACAGAAAACGGGTAATATTTCACTTTCAATCTTTCAGTCACACACACTCTCTTTGCCCACATGTGAAAGGACTGCTTAGGCCACAGCTCCCTTTTTCCTTTGTGAGTTCCTTCAATTATACGCCCTATTCAGGGTTATGAACCTTCCTCCTCCCTGGGTCCCAGCATGCTTGCGTGCTATATGTGTTGGGACAGCCTGGGTGGGACTTGGTATCTCATTGTAACTCACAACTAACGAGGGAATGAGGGTCACTCACTGGAGCTCCTAAAGGGCTAAATGCTTATGTAGATGCCTAGAGTCATGTCTTTTTAGTCACTCCCACTCACTTACTTGTAACTAGATTGTCCTTGAATTTCCTCATGCAATCTCTTATGTTCCTTCTGTCCTTGTCACTCTCAGCCCACTGATGGAGATATGAAGACAGGCTACTTGTCAATTATCTTAGATGCAGAAGACATGCCAATGGACGAGCACTGTGAGAGACTCACCTATGATGCCAGCAAGTGGGAATTTCCCCGTGAGCGTCTCAAACTAGGTGAGCTTGAGACTCATAACTCAGGATGTGCCTTCAGACATGGAAATCTATATTAACTCAAGAACAATATTGAAATAAGAGTATTAAAGTTAAATAAAAATGAGGTCTGTTTAATAAAGGGTTCAAAAAAGTGCATATTGTAAAATATATAATCAACAAATACAAAATGTAACACTGAAATCGGTGACTGTAGGGGAACCGCTGGGTCGAGGGGCATTTGGTCAGGTTCTGGAGGCAGCAGCATTCGGCATTGAAAAAGCCACCACCTGCACTACAGTAGCAGTGAAGATGCTAAAGGGTAGGTGGATTTCTTTCACTTTTTACATCCTCACTACCATGAAGGGCAACCAGTTCTGTACCATTTAGCGTGATCTTATTTTCATAAATTAATTGGGCCGTTCTAGATTTCAGTACTTAATAACATTTAGCATTTCTGGGTGAGGTATGCCTTTAAAATAATCATTTAAATGATCTATCCATCTGCATCCAAACTAGGCAAAGTGAACATTTGTTTATCTATACACTGAGCATGCTTGGTACTTAAACTTATTCTAGTAGTTACAGGTGATTTCCCCAAGCAGGAAAATGCAAGCAGCCTTCCTGGCATCTGTTTTCCCTCTTTATTGCCACTATATATTACCCAGATGCCTTTATAAGGAATCAGAAATCCAAAAAAACATCTTACAATAGTGTGTTAGCATTTTATTCTGCATGCTAGATGTAGTGCTAGATCAAGCTTCCCAATTAGATAAACCAATCTTTCATCATGTAGGCTATGACAGCACATCTTTGGTAAAGTGTTGGCTGTTATACTCTGTATATTCTTGAAAAATTCACACTAGCAGAATGATGAATTCTACCAAGAAATCTAGCTAAATAATAAACATTAAGTGCTCCAAACTGAATGCCAACTCCTAGCTAGATTCTTGCTTCTCCTAGCTATGTTTGGACAGCAATAATTAGTGGCTTAGATACTATAGATAAAGATAATTTCCACCACTTAGCACAATTCTGCTTCCTCTTTCCTCTCTTTCCTTCTTCTTCTTGTTCTTGCTTTCTTTTTTGGCTTCCAAATGGGAAAGTTCTATTCATTTTGAAAAGCATGACAATTCAAAATAAACTTGGTGAGATAGGCCCCCTTTGGGATTGTTCCTAGTAAAGCATTGTACATTGCCCATCAGAGGATTTGGGGGAGTTTTAAAATTTGACATTTCCATGGACTTAGTGTTGGCCTTCAGGGAGCCTCCTCAAAACTCAGGGCCCCAAGCAATTGCCTGCCTTGCCTGTCCTGTAGCTATGAAATAATTGTAATGTGTAACATCTGCCCAACTACAGAGGGTGCTACCTCCAGTGAGTACCGTGCCTTGATGTCCGAGCTGAAGATTCTTATCCATATTGGCCACCATCTCAATGTGGTCAATTTGCTAGGTGCCTGTACCAAACCAGGAGGTGAGTCCACTTTATCATATCTAAACACATGTGATATTCTTAATGAAAAACACTCCAAACAGCAGAGTTTAAAGCCATACTTATGAACTGCACACATCTGCCTGTGTCTGTATGCTCTCTTTAATAACAGTACTTCTAGTACACTCAAATCACTTTGTAGGAAATGTGCAAGTATGTTTATTTTTTGACAGAGCCATGGTTACAGTGTAAATTCTCTGTTAAATCTGTACATATCTCTAAACCACAAAAAAGCTGTCATTACTTTGAAACACTGTAAAAGCTCTTTAACTTCTCCCTCTCTCTCAGGTCCATTGATGGTAATAGTGGAATACTGTAAGCATGGTAACCTCTCCAGTTATCTGAAGAGCAAGCGTGGAGAATATAGCCCCTTCAAGGTAAATGAACCCTGGCCCTTCAAAACATGGGGAAAGATGTCTTTAATCTGGCTCCATTGATCTATTTACTAATTATGTCATTTGGCAGTCCTTCAAAGTAACAAGCATAAAAATAAAAACATCATGATTTTTTGGTTCACATACACTCTTCCTATGTGTTGTTTCAGAAGCATAGGCCTCGGCTGATGCAGGACAGAGCTGGTGGAATGGAGGAGGACCTGAAAGAAGGGGATCTGGGTACGGGCACTACTGCTCGATTGGACATCTGCACTGGCACTGCCATCTGCTCTGGACTGAGAAATGAGTGGAGCGCCAATCCTCAACAGGATAAGCAAGGTACTGCCAATCTTCCACAAGGCCATAACCTGCTACTACTAGACAAACTGATCTATCTGACTGAAGACCTTAATAATAATTTAAAAAAAATCATGGATTGTGTCACTCTTAGCATTATACAGATGTCCATTTTCCTAAGCTAGTACTTAGTTTATATTCATAAATAGACACTAGGATTGTCAGAATGAATGTCAGTGTGAATATTTATGAATTTGAAAGCAAAACAACCCCAATGTTTAAACCCTTAAGCTCCCAGAACTTCCAGACTTACATTTCTCTTACACTCGTGTAACTACATACATTTCCTGTATTTTCATAGTAGCTACTGATTAATTCATAGTAGATACTAATAAATTACTGTATGTTCTGCTTTTTGTTGCCCATGCAAATTACATAGATAGATATACACTATATGGCCAAAAATTTGTGGACACCTGAAGTTCACACCCATATATGTGGCTCTTCCCCAAACTGTTGCCACAAAGGTAGAGGCAAACAATTGTAAGGATGTCTTTGTATGCTGTAGCTGAAAGGAGCATGACAATGCCCCTGTGCACAAAGCAAAATCCAAGACATGGTTTGCCAAGGTTGGTGTGGACAACAGTCACATTCCAAAATCTAGTGGAAAGCCTTCCCAGAAGGGTGGAGGTTATTATAACAATTAATTATAAATCTGGAATGGGATGTTCACATATGAGTGTGATGGTCAGTTGTCCACAAACATTTGGCCATATAGTGTATATCACTTATATGATTTATGCCACTTTATTATTATTATTATTATTATTATTATTTACACATATTTATTATATTTCATTTAGCACTAATGGTAATGTTTGCTTAATCTTTTTAAAATAATTTGATAGCCCTGATAGACACTTTTACATTTGTTGGTGTTTCTTCAGTATTCCTTTGCCTTTATCAGCTTCATAGAGATTCTAGACAAAAAGGTCAAATGAGATGATTGACATTTACAATGACTTCATTTAAAGATGTAATACTTCAGTGATATGGTTCTTCTTGCTTCTTGCTACATGACTATAATGCAGTTGTCGACGTTGTTATGAATCTGTGTGCTGCAGAAAGTTCAGACTGGGATCAATTAACTATGGAGGATCTCATCAGCTATAGCTTTCAAGTGGCCAAGGGAATGGAGTTCCTCTCCTCTCGAAAGGTAAATCTCAAAAACACTATCGTATTTGTGTGTATATACAGTATAAGTGTGTGTGTAAATGTACAACTTTTCCTCTGTCAGTGCATTCACCGGGATTTGGCAGCTAGGAACATTCTTCTTTCTGAGAATAACATTGTGAAGATCTGTGACTTCGGCCTGGCCAGAGACGTGTATAAAGACCCAGACTATGTCCGCAAAGGAGATGTAAGCACACATATATGTTTTCTCATGAACTATGACTGCACATTATGTATATGTAATGTCTTCTGTGGAACTATTGAAGAGAACTTCATAGTAATGCCAAACCTAATCTCCCTCTTAGGCACGTCTCCCTCTGAAGTGGATGGCTCCAGAAACAATCTTCGACCGTGTGTATACAACACAGAGTGATGTGTGGTCCTTTGGAGTACTACTCTGGGAGATCTTCTCCTTGGGTGAGGGAGTTTGCTGTCTTACTATAATTCATTAAACAATCACTTTTTTGTAGGTAAATTTATTTGAAAAATTGACCACCCCATCCCCTGTCTCTGAAAAATTGCAAAACAATGTATGTAAATTTTACTTTTTATGTTCTAATAAATTTGATTATTGTTGTAAGCTTGAGTCTTTATAATTAGAGCATATTGTAAGCATATTATAACATTTTAACAATTACTATACCCACTATATATTACAGAGTAATAATCCTGTACTGTACCTGTTGTTAAATGCAGGTGCATCTCCATATCCGGGAGTAAATATTGACGAGTCGTTCTGCAGGAGGCTAAAAGATGGTACCAGGATGAGACCACCTGACTATGCCACCCCTGAGATGTAACTATACTTCTCTTGCACTCATAGTGTTGATATAAATACAATATATATTAGGTATACATTAAATATACATATAGTACACCTAATAGGGAATTCCATCAAAAATCTTTACCTTTATATGTCCAGTGCTACCTATATCAAATTTTTGTAGGCTGGTATGAGTATTTTGGCATTTCCTGGCATTTTCCTAGTAGATCCTAGTAGATATTTTATTTACAATTTTTCAAAGATTTAATACACACAACAAAATGGAAGAGTGAAAAGAAGAAAGAAGGGAAAAAAGGCTGTCATGTTTATGGGCTACAAAATTGAGAGTAACTGATGTGCATCGATTTGGGGGCTTAGGCCTCTTCTAGAGCCTTTAACAAGGTTCCCCACACAGTTTGATTTAAGCTCGTCAGCACGTAGTTGTTCCATTTGTATGATGAAAATCATCTCAATTAGCCATCTCTTAAAGCAAGCAGGGTGCAGGATCTTCCAATTTAAGAATATTATCTTTTTGGCTGCAATCACACTAACCATTGGGGCCTGTTTGTGTGTAAGAGGGCAAGGTGATTGTCATATCAGAGCAACCAAAAAGTGTGAAATTATGATCTGGCTGAATATTTTTTTATACGCTTTTGAAAACAATTTGAAAATGTTAGACCAGAAATCATGCAGCGAAGTGCAGAACCAGCATAAATGTGACAGAGAGCCCTCTGCAGTGTTGCACCTATGGCACTGTGGAGACACAGAATCGTACATTTTGCTTAACCTGGTTTTGGAATAGTACAGCCTGTGTAGACCTTTGAACTGAATAAGTCTGTATCTGGGATTTATAAAAAACTCTAGATTCTAGACAGCCTCTCTTCATATAATAGAGTCTAATTATTTAAAAAAAAAGCTAGAGGCAAGTAAATGGGGAGATCTACGTAGCTGTTTTCCCAGGTACTAGATAAACAACTTTGATTCATTCAGGGGATTCTGAATTATTATCTATCATTATCTATAGTTCTATCATTGATGTTGCCTGGAATAGCAACGTTCAGTATTTGCTCGCTCTTCCCAGAGATTTATTGACTCAGTTACCCCTCCCAATATTTAGGCTCTCTGTATTCAAGTTTGAACATATATGACTCAATGTCCCTGAATTGTGTATTAGGAACAATACGGTTCACTGGAATTCATACAGACTCTTGAGCAATGCATCAAATTTATCAGAAAGCCGGAAGCAAATGTCTCACATAGCTGAGATCATGGGAATTATTGTTTTAGGAATTAGGAAAAATGTGTTGGTCAAGAGAGAAACTTCACAGAGAGCTTGTATGTGATTCAACTGATCAAGGACAATCATATCTACAGGGATGCTGGTGGGTTGATGAGTGCAACAGATAAATGTCTTGATTTACAGTATATTGAGATATGCTTGTCCAGGATTGATTGAGCCATTTACTCTCTGTGAAGTTCATATCTGCTGTAACATAGATATAAATGAAACATTTCATTCGTTTTTATAGAAGAAATGCTTCCACTTGATATAATAGGATTGAGGTTCCGCAGTAAATTCAGCAAAGATGTCAGTAACATCCGTAAGAATCTCAGCAAACGCTTTGTAAAGTTCCACAGTGAAAATTTGTTTGTACAACTTCTATATTTGTGACATTCATTTTTGTTTATGAGGCAGTGTGTAATATTGTATTAGCACTGTAATGTGTGTACAATTGTAATCCGATTGTGCTTTAATTACAATCTGTCATGTTTCAGCTATCAGACCATGTTAGACTGCTGGATGGATCATCCACAGGACAGACCCACTTTCACAGAACTAGTGGAGCATCTGGGCAACTTGCTACAGGCCAGCGCTCAACAGGTTCCCTATGGTTTTCAGTATTTCATTTTATGTGTTTATTGGTAACAGGGATTTTCTGTGATAATGACAGCATGTTTGAGTGTTTGGGTATGTATAGCCACAGATCTCAGTGTATATTTTTCATGATGTAGGATGGTAAAGACTATATTCCACTGACAATGGGGGATGTGGATGGGGGATCAGGAGTCCCCCAGCTCAGAGTGACATCATATAACAAAGGACCAAGTGCAAAAAGCATGGAGACCCAGCTTAACTATGATAATGCTCCATCAGTGGGGTTAGTATACACACACACACACACACACATAAAGGCATATATACATGTACCTGAACCTGTGTTATTATGTGTCTTTCCTTTCAGATATGCTCAGCATAAATTTGAGGACATTCCACTGGAACAGAGTGCCATAATGGTAAAGTTTATGGATAAATGAAGACTGAAAAGCAGTTCTGGCAGCTTTTTTGAAAGACAGCTATGATGATTTATTAATGATTTCTTTCTCATCTGTAGAATGGTCACATGGACTGTGATGTCGGATTATCACATGATGAGATGAAAGCGCTAAATCATCAAGCTCAGAGGATGGCCACATTCAGGTGAGATTCCAGCCGTTTCCCCTCAACTGTACATGTTATGATATGATATGGAGGTGCACTAACTTTAATTCTTCCCTCAGCCCCCTGCTACGATGTAAGAGTAAGGAATCTGTGGCCTCTGAATCATCCAATCAAACCAGTGGCTACCAGTCTGGCTACCACTCGGATGACACAGAGGCACCTGTGTATGCCAATGAAGAGATGATCCTGAAGAGGGACATTTTGAAGAAGCCACCATTCCCCAAGAGGGATGACAAGTTTAGCACTGAGGTCCGCTATAGTACTCCCCCTGTTTAATAGGAACCACTCATAAACCCACAACTATATGACTATACAAAGTATTGGTCTTTCTTAACTTTCGGCCTGGAATAGCAGACTCACCCGTTTTCACTGAAAGCAATAAAAAACAGACAAGGTTCTGCTTATGATAGGTTGGTGCTTAGCCAGAGATTCTAGTCCATGCTACAAAGCAGTTATTTGATTTTAGCACAGCTCTCCTCACATTCTCTTGATCAGTGGCATTATAGTTTTCTCTATAGTTTTTATTTAATATGATTTAGTCAGGTACATTTATTAAAGTCAGTAAATCTCCTTAACATTAAAGTGCTGCACGCACAAGCCTGTAACTGTATGTTGAGATTTCAAATTATAATCACTGAGTATAACACACATAACATATAGCATTCAATTGACCACTGTGCCTTAGCTGAAACCTACAATTCATTTCTATTTATCTTGCAATTTATGCATGTGAAACACTCATGCAGAGTTCTAATTTATCACACAAATGACCATGTCTATTTTATTTCCTCCCTTTTAAAAAAAAAAAAATGTAATATATTTTGTGGGTGCAGATAAGCTGTATGTGTCTGCTTTGCTGTAAATGTGTTCATTTTAATTGATTTAAAGGTCACACTTTTTGGAGAAAGCTTTGGAAATGTAATCATTGTTTACACAGACTGCAGAGCAAGAGTAGCTGCTCACTGAGACCACTCCCACTTCCTGTAAAAAGATACACCCACTTTCTGGTCACTTTCTGAGTGACCTAATGTTTTTTTTTTTTTCTGTATTTATGTTTTGTATTGTTTTCCTCTGACATTTGGCCAGCATCTTATCAAATCACGAGCAACAATGTCTCTCGAATGTTCTTTTCCTTGCCTCTTGTTCTTTACATTATGCTTTTCGTTTTTTCAAGGTTTGCTTCCTGAATGTACAGGTTATTAAGGGAGGACCTTAATGTAGGTTACGTAAGAACGATGTATTTTATTAAACTTGTCCTAAACATAACTAGTTTTCTAAAATAAACTTTTATCGAAAATATTTCTACTAAATGTAGTTGTCAGAATTTGTTATTTTCAGTTACATAAATTTTAAAGGCAGAGTATAAAGGACCGCGTGTGCGTGTGTGTGTGTCTCTGTGTGTGTGCACGCCAGTGTTTGGGTGTGTGAGTCAGGTTGTGAGACCCCTCTCTTCCTGTATTTTTTTGCAATGACCTTGAAGAGACAATGCGCTCAAAGTTATTTTCTAATGTACTGTATGTGTGTGTGTTTATGTTTGTGTGTGCGTGTGTGTGTGTGTCTGTCTGTCTGTCTAAATCAATAAAAAAATATTAACTATATCTCTGTATGTGCATACATGTGCATGTGGTTTTGGGTGGGTGTGAGAAAATAAGACCAGCAGTTTGTGCATCCTATTGTTTCATTGTTTTTGTAGATATGTGTGTTCTTTTGTGTAGGAAATAACATCCTTCCATCCTTGAACTTTTTCTTAGAAGCACTCAGCTCAATATGGCTACCCAGAATAACCAAGGCCTGATATACGGCGGTTGCCAATTTAATATGAGTGGATTGGCATTGCATGAAAGTAGGTTAGTTCAACTCAAAAATATGTTTCACTTCTACGTGACTATATTTTACCACCATTGGTGGCAAAGGGAGAATGGTGAGAATGGCATGACTGCTTCACTTCATATTTCACTGAAGTTTGTCTCAAAAGAATCAAGCAGTAGAAAGCAATAATAGACTGGATTGAATTTTAGGATATTGTCAACATACACAACATAATCCTGAACTTCCTGATTCATCCTGATTCTTTACTGCTGCTTGTACCTTTCTGAATTTGTGACTTACCTTCTGCAGCTGTGGACTGTCACATGCAAACCTTAAAGCAGAGCTTTTCAAATACTTTTTTTTCTGGGTGCCAAATTTTTAAACGCTACATTATATGGGGGCCAAACATTTTTCCATGTACCATTATTCTTTCCATTAAGCATATGTAACCTTGACACAAAAGCATTTATAAATTTAGTTAACAGGCCCTTTCTTTTAGCAAGGATCCATGCCATGCAGAGAGATGCTGTACTTGCTTTCACTTGGACAGAGTAAAATCGAGTGATGGTGACCTGGCTGTGCTCATAGAAAGCTGTTAGACTTTGAATTTTGTGCTGGTGAACATTCAAACCCACTGGATAATCGGTATTAATGTTTGAGTGCTTTGGCTTGAAGCACCTCCTCAGGTTATAATCCTTTATCACAGAAATACATTCGTTACAAAGCAAACACACTGTCTCGCCCCTTGCGATTTCAATGAACAGATACTTTCGGTCCGCTTGCTGTTGAATCTATTATTTTTGTTGTCAATTTTTCTTTTAAGTGTTGAAACTGTCATTTTGCTTTTTAGGTAGCCTTGATTCATTGTTTTAAAATGAAATATGTGGTGCCCAAAATAATCTCACCTGGATACTAGGGGTGTAATGATGCATCATGACATGATGCATTGCGACGCAAAAAATTTGACGATGTGCATTGCGGGAATCAGCATTCTATTAAATATGCATCTAATTCTGCAGCTAACCATAACCCCAATCTGGTCAACATAGAGAGTTGAGCATGAGCACGTTGGGCCCGATACCTCTGGATCCACAAACATTATATGTTATATGGTTACAGGACCACATTAGAATAGTTAAAAAGAGCTCTTCAGTAGCTTTCAAATGACACCAGCTCTGCACCACTGTGATCTACAGTGCCCTAGAAAGAGGTCACATAACCGGGCATTTTATCCAACTTTGGAGCTCTATTTCTGATTAAAATGATGCCTCAGGCATTGGAGCTCATTATGTTTCAAGCGGTCATTTTCCCCAGGTCAGAGATTTTGTTTATTCAATCAAATTTTTGCAAGAATTTCTATATTTATTTTTAAGATGAACCTGTAGTACAATTTCTTTACAATATTAAATCACTAGCAATTTTTAATTTATTTAGTTTTATACAGACAAAATCCACATTGCTTTGCACTGTTTATGATTCAGAAATAAAAAAGAAGTCTTTTCAGTCATAATTGTCAGGTGGCAGACAGAGTGGCAGTTGCAGGTTAAGTTTCTTTATTTCTAAACAGGCTAACAAATCAAAAACGAGGAGCAGGGTCAAAGTCAACAAACAGGCAGAAGTCATGTGATGGGCAAACAGAGTTACTCGGACAAGAGACAAAGTCATGAACCAGAAACCCAGTCATAACCATAAACACAATAGCACTGAGATATAAGGCTTGGTATAGACGGGCACAGAACACTGAGTGTATACTTCACAATGAGCAAGTGGATTGAGACTTAAGTAGTGTGGTTTGATTGTGACATTGAGTCCAGGTGTGTGCAGTCAGAATGACGGTGAATGTGAATGTGACAGAGTTTGTGATAGCTGGGTGTTGTAGTCCTTGGCGGCCATGTTTGTAGGCTGTGTTGGCCATGTTTGTAGGCTGCTTTGTACTCTGAGAGTTGGCTGTTGTTTGTAGGCTGTTCTGTTTTTCTTGGCCTGGAGAGCAGTGCTGAAGATACCAGAGTGTATCTTTACACCCCTACTAGATATTGTAGACTTGCTCCATCTTAGACCTGGTGATGTAATCTTATCCCAGAACTCTTATTCACAATATGTTCATACTGAACATACTTCTAACACACTTAGTAATGTTTGTCTTTACTTTTCTACACCTGTATACTGTAATGATTTATAATCCCACTAACCCTTTTGAGTTTGATTCCTCTCAAGGTTTCTTCCTCATTTTGTCTCAGGGAGCTTTTCCTTGCCACTGTCTCACCATTTGGGATTTATTGTTAAATTAGGATTTATTGTACAATAAGATATAAAATGCCTCATATGGCATTCCATAGTTTTTTAAAGTATATTTACAGGCCAAAATGAACATTTCAGAGTGACATATTGTGGTTACATCAAACTGTCAAACAGTGGCATTAGACTTATTGCTGCTCCTCACTCAAATTAATATCGCACAAGAAATCACATGCAACTGAGACACACCTCTGTTTTAGGAAACATTGTCCTGTATGTGTAAATCTCGCTTAAAATCTGAATAACGCTTAAGTCTGTAGTTACCTCTGAGGTTTGAATACTGATGTGTGCAATTTTGGTATTTCGGTATATAGCCCTTGGGGCCTATTTAACTATTTAAATACAATGTTTTGATGTGGTCTACTAAAATATGTGATTTGTATAACTGATTTTGCCTGCCCTGACAACAGTGAGTCTTGAGTAAACAGGTTTTCTGTTCTTCTGACATCAGTCGAAACTCTTCACTGGGATCTGAACCAAAATCCGGAAACATTCTCATGCAAAATTCACTTAGAATTGAGTGAGAATGAGTTAACTGGGTTTTACATTATTTTATCGGAGTTGTAAGAAAAGCTTTCATCTTCTTAATCTAACCTTAACTCATAACTTTTGAGTCTATCTTGTGAATTTGAATTTATGAGTCCATATTGGGGAGGCACGGTGGCTTAGTGGTTTGTCTCACACCTCCAGGGTTTGGGGTAAAATTCCTGCCTCCACCCTGTGTGCGTGGAATTTGCATGTTCTCCGCATGCTTCGGGGGATTCCTCCGGGTACTCCAGTTCCCTCCAGTCCAAAGACATGCGTTGTAGGCTGATTGGCATCTCTAAATTGTCTGTAGCGTGTCAATGGGTGTGTGAGTGTGTGTGCGATTGTGCTCTGCAATGGGTTGGCACCCCATCCAGGGTGTCCTCCACCTTGTGCCCTGATAGAGACAAGCTCCCCACGACCCTGTGGAGGATAAGCGGTACAGAGAATGGATGGATGGATGGATGGATGGATGGATGGATAGAGTCCATGTTGGCAAAGTAGCTCTTTTTGTCAGTGCAGTGGATTTTGAATGGATTCCTGGGTTCCTATCATGATATTAAGACCAATAATCCTGTAACAAATTTGCTGAAATGTTCAGAAAATTCATCTCATTCATTCCTGTTCAGCAAACTCTTCACACACACACACACACACACACCTTGCTGTACTGCTTTGATCATTTTGATTGAAAATAAATTAAGAAGTAGTTATTTTCATTTCATAATTTTACAGGTTTGTCTTTGTGTGTGTGTATGTGTGTGTGTGTGTGTGTGTGTGTGTGTGTGTGTGTGTGTGTGTGTGTGTTTGCTGATGAACACCCTGCATTTTTTTTCCTTTAATCAAGGCCACGACGAAGCTTAATTTTTGTGCAACAGAGGAAATAGCTGCAAGTTGAAAGAGATTTGTTTCCTACAACACGCTGTTTTCCATGATAAATATAGACATTCACACACACACAAACACACACAGCTGTGTTATATCCCCTCTCTTAAATAGTGGATATTCCTCACTAATACGCTTGGGACATGCCTATAAGATAAAAATAAACCATGCTTTGTTATGATTGTCCCTTCTAAGTCCATAAATCAAATAATCACTCGTAGCATTCTTGATTCTGTCCATTGATTAACTGCATTTATGTATGTATTTATTTATTCAGGTTATATCTACAAGCAATCTGTGGTGTAGTGACAAGCGTTAATAAAGAGGAAGTCATTTGAGTTTCTGTATAAAAAACACATCGAAGGTTTTTTTTAATACACAGATTCAAGTAGTAGCTTACTCTAGGGACATAAAGAGAAATGAATATAAAACACTAAAAAAATTGATAAAATTAATACATTTAGGTGTGCTATCGTTAATATTTATTAAGCTTATTATTATATTTAATTGTTTTAAGTAATTAGAATGTAACTTTTAAATTAATAATTATTATTTAAGCAATTAATAGTAATTAAAAAAAAAGCCATAGTTAGCTAGTAGTTCTGCAGGAGAAATGTAAGACAAAATAGTAACAACAATAATAATACTACAGCTGATAATAATAGGTTTTTACAGGGCTAATCAAGTCCAACAAAAGTAGTGCTCCTCCTGGTGTATGTCTAGTTTACTCAAACTGACAAAATGTTATCGAAGAATAATAAAGAGTAAGAAGCAAGGATAAAATGCAGGAAAAATAATGCAGAGCAAACATGAAACAGTAATATACTTCTGTTGTGTAAGTAAAAAAAAAGAATAATAAGCATTTCTTTCAGGAAATGCAAATTTTGTTAATAATTAATTTTACTCTGACACTGAATCATGAATGTATCCTATTTAGGCACAAAGTCCATGACCAGAATCACATGTGCTGTTCCTTGGGCATTTTTATTTAACTGCACAGCTGTGCAGTTAATAATCCATAGAGAAAGTCACTTCACCAAATGATGTTGCAATACATCTGTATATGACATATGTAAAAGATTATGAATGTGTTATACAGACCCCCATTTTCCATGTTTTGAAATACACTCACCTTCCACTTTATTAGGAACACCTGTACACCTGCACATTCATGCAGTAATCTAATCATGTGGCAGGAGCACTATGCAAAAAATCATGCAGATAACAGGTCAAGAGCTTCAGTTAATGTTCACATCAAACATCAGAATAAAGAACAAGTGTGATCTCTGTGACTTTGATTGTGGCATGGATGTTGGTACCGGATGGGCTGCTTTGAGTATTTCAGGAACCACTGATATCCTGACCATTAATTTCAAACACAACAATCTCTAGAGTTTACAGAGAATGGTGTGAAAAAGAAAAACATTGAATGAGTAACAGTTCTGTGCGTGGGAACGCCTTGTTGATAAGAGAGGTTAGAGGAGAGTAGCTGGTTCGAGCTGCCAGGAAGGATATAGTAACTCAAATATTTACTCTTTACAATTGTGGTGAGCAGAAAAGCATCTCAGCATGCACAAAACATCCATCCTTGAGGTGGATGGGCTACAACAGCAGAAGAGCACTCGTGTCCACTCTTGTCAGCCAAGAACAAGAATCTGAGGCTACCATGATGAGCACAGGCTCACACAAACTAGATAGTTAAAGATTAGGAAAAAAATCACCTGGTCTTTTTCCAGTCTTTGACTGTCCAGTTTTGGTGACATAACTGCAAGAATTATGCATTTCCCTGCTGCCACATGATTGGCTGATTAGATAACTGCAAGAATATGCAGGTGTAGAGGTGTTCCTTATAAAGTGGACAGTGAATGTACATTGTAATTACCACACATTTAAAAAAAAGCTATTTCCATTGTGCTTGTACATACGTTTACCTGTAGTTCCAGCATGAACATGTTGTGAGCGATTACTAATTACATATACTGAGTCTTACCTTGTAATAAGGCCACAGTAAAATTGTTTGTTTTGAAAGATCAGTTGACATCTGCCCAGCCTGAGGCTTTACGTCATCTGCAGCTGCAGCTACACACTGCTGCTGGTTCTCTTTTCTCAGAGGGAGACTGGTGTGATGAGTGAAGTGCACCACAAATCAGCCGTTCTAATGGTTCTCACTAGAACAAAACTAATACTCAAGTGGCCCAAGAAACACTCTGTACTGAATACACACAGCAGACTGGTGTTCACCTACACAATATGCACACACACACACACACACACACACAACAACAACAACAACTACCCCCTCACTTCATTCGTATAATCACTTTCCCAGTCATAAAACATGTTATAGTGCAATTTTGAACATTTCAAATGAAATAGAAAATGGCATGCACATCATACTTTTGTAATAATTTGTAACAATTAACCTTGGAGTTAGGAGATGATCACTAGCACCATCATGAGGCTACATAGTGTTATATGTCTACAAAGGGTTATGAAGACTATTTAGTATATAGCAATTGTGCTGACAAGAGATGTGCCTATTTATGGCTTTCCACTGAGTTGCCAATAAAGTACTTAAAACTTACAGTTAATAATTGTAAAACATATTTACAGTAAAGTATTTTTCAGATCTTTTCAGATAATTTTTTATTTTTATATGATTTTACTGTATCTTTCCAGTAATATACTGTAAATGCTGCAAGTAAAATACAAGTAAATATAATCATAGTATAAAATAAAACATAATCCAGTACATTTGCTCATTTGGCTGATGCAGGATGCAACTGAGCTGAAGGTTAAGCATCTTGCTCAAGGACCCAAAGATGGCAGTGCTGGGATCTGAACACTCGACCTTCTCATCTGTAACACAACAACTAACATAAAAGTCACCACAAGGAGAATTTTCACCACTCTCCCCCCCGACACACTATGCATCACTTTTGAAGGTCTAAGTCTGACGGTTCAAAATATATTTTTTGTGACACAAAGATTAATTAAATAAAAAAACAGACCTTTATTACACACACTTTTGGCAGCAATTAGAAAGATGTATTTCTATTAGTGTTGCTTTTTCTTTTTTTTTCATATTTTCCCCCATTATTTAGGGGTTTTGCAGCAAGGTCTTTAATCCAGACCACCACGGCAAAGTCTAAGACCAAGAATAGCTCAGACTCAGAGTCAAGACCTAGTCTTAAGCGGTTTGAGGCAAAGTAAAGATTGATAGCGAGACCGAGTCAAGATTGAGACCAAACACCTGGAACTTGAAATGGGGATCATATGTCATGAATCTACACAAAATAGCCCAGTGGGCAGAAAAATCAATATAGTTTGCAAAACTATTTACCAATAAAAATGTAAAAGATATGATTGCATAAGTATTCATCTCTCTTGCTGGGAAACCTCTAAATAAGTTCTGCAACCAGTTACCATCAGACGTCACATAAATAGTGGTGTGGAGTTGATGTTTGTGCAATTAGTGTGATATGATCTCAATATAAATACACCTGTTCCTGGAAGGCCCTAGTTTTTGTTAGAGAACATACTTAAGCAAATAACATCAGGAACATCTACAAAGTTCTGGAGAAGTGTCACATCTTTTTATGTTTTTTATTTGTGAAGAAAAGGTGGCACAATGTCACAGGGGATAGCGCTGCTGCCTCACAGCTCCAGGGCTTACTGTCTGTGTGGAGTTTCCGTGTGGGTTTCCTCAAGGTTCTTTGGTTTCCTCCCACTTTACAAAAACATGCAGGTATGTAGATTAGCTATTCTAAATTGCCCCTATGTGTTAGTGGGTGTGTGGATGTGTGAATGCGTGGTGACCTTGAGCCCAGTATTCCTGGGATAATCTCTGGATCTACTCTGGATAATCTCTGAATCAAGATTAATAAATGAACTTGTGAATAATTTTGCAAACCTATTTTGCAAACCTTGTTATTAGCTAATGACAAGCTGATTTAATAAGTGAAGAATTCTGAATAATGTCATAGTTTATCATTATATTATAATATATACATTTGTCTATAATTGTAATAATTACTTGCTTAACTTTAATGTGCTACATTTGCTATACTGCCATTATCTATGTACCTTTGCTTATTAGTGTCTTCTATTAAATTTGCTGCACATTGCAGTTAACGTTAATAGTAATTCTCAGTTGGACTTGCCTTTCTAGACTATAGATATTTCGTAGACTGTGCATATAAATGAAAAAAATTACAAAAGTCATAAACATGGTACACATAAACATTGTTTACTTTCACAGGGTTTTCATCAGTCCTAAAGATTAAAGAAGCTCAATCATGGCTGTAAGACCACCAGGAGGCGCTTCAGTCCATCACAAAAATGCCACCACTAACAAGGAAGCTAGTACACATTGTAGACATACTTAAAACATGCATGATGATGCTTTGAAATGTGATGTATGTAATACAAGTAGATAGATTAATTACAGAAAATTTATATGCACATTGCAGATGCTTTTATCCAAAGATGCTTAAAGTCAGGTAGACCCGACACTGAGTGAAACAACTGGTGTTTAAGGGTCAAATTCATGAACACATGCTTGTGTGATCTTGTAGTCACCAGCACAGAATCTAAACCACTGAGCAGCTGCTGCTGCCCTGACTGTACAGAATGATTCTCTTCATTCATCATTCTACATAAGAGCTAAGTATAATGCTTACCGCTTGACTATTGATTCTTGTGAGCTCTGGAGGCCTCAAACTTTTGCGTCCCACTTCAGAGTAAAAGGAAACGGTTTCAAAAATATATATAACTATATATATATATATATATATATATATATATATATATATATATATATATATGTGTGCGTGTGTGTGTGTGTGTGTGTGTGTGTGTGCGTGTGTGTGTGTGTGTACAATGAAGAAATAATCGTCATTGTATATATGTTTTCATGGATCAGGTGTTCATTCACTAGACACTGAACCTGTTTAATAAGCATAAATGTCACCTTTGTGAGGTGCACTTAATTACAATTGAAGTAAATAAAAAAAAGGTACTAAACAGTGTCATTTCTTGTCACTAGGGCTGTCCCCTTTAGCGTAAACCTTTAGAGTACATTTTCCCCTGAGGAAAGTGAATGTAGTGCGCCTTCAAATTTATAGTAAATAATAACCACTACTGTACCCTGGAGGAGTTTTAAAGGGAACTACTTCCACATTCTCTGATGAAATATGCATACCAAACACATACCATAGTCTTTTTTTAAAGAGTGTATAACTGAAGTGTAAATCTCAAATGTCACTTCTGCCCCTCTCACTTATGCTCCTCCAGAGGGACAACTGAAAGTGCCTTACATAGATAAAGCCTTTAAGTGCATTAAACACTATAGGTGAACGCCCTGGACACAAATTACATGCAAGAATGTGCCGTCTGGTCTGAATCTGACTCTGAGGTTTACAAACACAGAGAAATCTACCTGCAGAGAGGTCAGACTGCCGCACTGAGGGCAGAAGGGAGATTAGAGAGAGGTGCTTTGAGAAGCTTAAGCTCTTATACTCTGTGAGTTTGATGTGTGCTAAAAGGTGTCGAATTTACTTTGTTTTTCATTTGCTGACAAAAACCTGTGTTTCTTACAAGGTTTTGAGTCACTGCAGCACAAATATCCAAACAGATCAATATAAATTGAATAAGCTTTAATCCTTCATGGATTAGGCTTTTTGTAATGAGTGGATATTGCACTAATTGACAAAATTTCATTTATCCAGTGAAAAATTGCTCTGTGTGTGTGCGTGTGTGTGTGTGTGTGTGCTGGGGATGGGGTGGGGTCTAAACTGCATGGATAGATTTCAAATCCTCAGATAGCAATATAATCACACTGAATAGTAGCATTGAAACAAGCAATAATTTGATAAAGGTAAAAAAAAAGGTAAAAAAAAAATCCTGCAATAGAAAATTAAGGAATCTAACCAATTGGTCAGTGTCACCAAAATATGGTACATTCTGTCTGCTTTTACACTAATACTTCAGAATAGGAAAACCATCCAGTTACAGTAAAACCCCACATCTTATCACATTGGTAAAAATGATAATCGCCTTTGAATATAATCTTTTAAAAAAAAACAATGAAAGTAAATTGTGTAGATTTAGAACAAAATGGTGATGCTGCCACTGTATGTAAATCAAATAGGTCTGAACTCAAATTCAAATACAGCACTGAATATTCAAGGACCAACAATTAAAATGTATGTATTTATTTTATTAGGTATTTATATATGAATGATTATAAACAAAGAAATTAAAAAAAATCTGCATAATGAATAAGTCTTGAAACATTTGACAAACTTCACACTTCAGTTACAGACTCTTAAAAAAAGATTAAATCGAGAAGTCTTCAGGTTGTCTTGCTTGGGAAACTTTAAAGTTCTGTGTATAAACATACAATAGATTGTTTCCCAATTAGAAACCATTTAGAAAGCCTAGAGCCAGTAGCAGCTCGTCCACAGTGGCAGGTGGGGCAGAGGCCAATCATATGCAGTATATCAGCCATTCAACAAATCTTCATAAAGTCCTCATTCACAACCCCATGCACTTTAAATTCTGCTGAAGTACTAATTACCTCTTCTGAGTGACGAACAATTTTGGTATTTGGTATTTGACAGATACACTTAAGCTGATTTGGTTGCCTTTGAGGATGGTGTACAATCATTGCGGCAGAATGCTCGGCGCCCCATTTAGCTCCATAGAGTTATTATTTCACCTAGTTGTCAAAAATGGGAACTGCATCTAGTGCTAACAGAGGCCCCATTGGGGCAGGAATCACTCCACCCCATGCTCGCTCTATAGGGAGGGGCAACGGACAGGACAGTTAGTGATAATTCCTGTTCTGTTTACATTGTGACAATAGTGACAGGAACCACATCTGCTGTATCGAATTTCTTTTAAAAAATAAATTTGAACATAAGTTATCAAAACAAACACTACCATTACAGTAGGTTACCATCCTTTCCCTGATTAAAAAGTATATGATTAGTACATTTAATCTACACTATTATTAAGCTAGCTAAGTAAATTGGTAGGTTGTGAACCATCATAATTGCACCAACTTCTTATAAAATTATAACGTATGATTTCAATAAAGCAATACATCTGCGTATCTGAAAGTTAGACTAGCTAAATTTCTACACAAATAATACAAATGAAACAGTGAGCTGGCCCTGTCAGAAATGTTCAGTTTGATCAGTTAAAGGGATTGTTTATATTGTTTGACATTTAGTTAGACTATTTGTCTGTGCTTGGGGCACTGGATTTTAGACCAAAATTCTACTTTTTTTGTTCTCTTATAAAAAAAAAAGGTGTGTATATAGTGTGTTTGCATTTAAGTCTTATTGACTATCAACTGCTTTTTACGGGACTGCTCAAAAAATTCACTAAGTGTGATAGCCTCACTTAATTTTATTTGAGACTATGTTGCTAATGAATGTCGTCCTCATCCACCAAAATCTCTGGTCAAAAGCTGCCCCTGCTTAAAACTCTTAACTGTCCAAAAACACTTTATGCCTCTGGGGTTCCAAGGCTTCAATATATTTTGGTAATGTTAATACAGGCAAGCTGCTATGATATCTGTAGGTCATTATATGGCATATAAGTGATACTATAGTATATTCTGACATAAAAGCAATTATTTCTACTTGGGAAATTAATGAAAAATTTACAATCTCTCCAATAAATTGAAATTAATGACATACAAGACACACTTCCACATAGTCTGAAGCTCTGTTCAGAGAGTTACAACAATTAGCACAGCGCTATTATGCTCCCCAAACCATAATCAGTCTTGTCACTATACTGTTATGAGTTTCGATGGGATTTGTAGTCTCCCTTCAGTAATAAAGCCTAGCTACATCACATTTATAAATATGATCTCATTAGGTTTTGTGTGTGTGTGTGTGTGTATGTGTGTTTATGCAAATGGCAGGGTGTTGCAGGATGTTTTTCGTTGCTTCCATTACTCACTGTGGTTTCATGGTAATTTTTTTTTCCTTCTGGGGAAATACTCCAAACCTGATGAGCAGCTTATGGTCTACCCAGCTCACTAAACATTTATTCTTTATTGGACTGAATTCTGTGTGTGTGTGTGTGTGTGTGTTTGTGTGTGTGTGTACATTATAGACAGAATTTCTTGTGAACTGTGGTGCTGTCTATATCAGATATATTAATTTGGCCAGTGGTCACATCAGTTTATACAAAATGATGCATAGTCACAGTAAAACAAATTATTTTATTAAACAGTATTGAAACAAATTATTAACACAGAGTTCAACAGTGAGTACAAACTATGCATTTTCAAACATTTCAATATCTACATTCGTTAACCATATTATTCTGTACCAAACACAGTGTCTGTTGGAGGGTTGGCAGTGTCTTGCTCAAGGGTCCAACAACAATGCTTTGGGATCTAAACACACAACCATCTGGTCACTAGTACAGACTCTTAACAGTTGAACTCCCACTCTAGGAAAAGCTGGATAACTTTTGAAAAATGAACTTAGACTAACATTCTGGCTGAAATGCCTCCCACAGCACACACCTGAGCTTACTCTCTTTGAATCAGCTCAACCCACACAATGTTCACTGAGCTTGTGTATGTGCGTGTGTGTGCGTGTGTGTGTGTGTTTGCATGCGTGTGAGTGCCAGAAGCCAGTTGTGAGGTCCAGCTGTAGAGGAAACTGCAGTGTTCAGGTCATCGGCTCACTTAATGGGAATCTCTAATCTCTAGCGTCACTATTTGCTCTCCCACACAGCTGGACAAGAGAAAAACACTTGCAGACAGGAATAACAAACACACTAAGCACCAGACAATAGACCTAAAACACACACGCACACACAATGTAGAGAGTCCATTCAGTGTAGTCAATGCAGGTTAAAGTTTTTTTTTTTCCTGGAGATAAAATTCACCGAAAATTCAAAAACATTTTAAGACTTTGACCCTCTACTTTTCCTGTATGGCCGCTGTATGTATGTATGTGTACTCATGTCTGTGTATGTATGCCTTTGTGTAATGTATGATTTCAGAAGAGGCAAAATCCAAGAAATGTCAGTATGCAAAGTTATAAGTGTCATTAAATATTTTTATAGTAATTAATAGAGATAGCACCAATCTGATACTTAGGATCGGTATCAGGCCGATACCAGCAAAAAATGGTGGACCAGATATCAGAAACACATATTACCTATAAAGAGACATGGTTGTATTTTTTGTTAGGATTGATTTTATAATATGTATACTTTATACTTCATTTTATTTGAAATGTAAGTGATTTTTTTGTGTGAGAGAGTTTCATTGAGTAAATAAACCTGAGGTTTTGTGTAAGTCACTTTCTTGTATTTTTTAATTGAATGATATTGAGCTCTGTGTGTGTGCGTGCATGTGTGCGCATGTGTGAATGTGTTTGCGTATGATGCTTGTGAGTTGTACTGTATATATTTCTCTACGGTCAAGTGGACTGTAGCGGAAGGAAGCTTGATTTCCCTGTCCTTCTGAGGATGTCGCCTACAGGAACAGGATGTTGGTATACTCTCTACAGGATGGAGATATGATAGTAGACTTCTCAATCTTTACTTACTTTACACTGACAGGATACACAGCAGGATGTTTGTGTGCATGTTTATGTGTATTTGAAAGAGTGTTCTGTAGAAGTAATATGTCATTGTGAAACAAAAAACAACAACCTGTCTGTGAGTTATGAACAATAACTATGATGTACATGTACATTCCATAAAGGAGTGTATTTCTGCTTCTGTTTATCACAGCTGTAAGACATAACATTTTTAATGAATTACTAAAACCAAAATGCTCAATATGTTTTCGGTTCTGTTTATGTATGGAGCCTATGAGAACTTGCCTTTTATTCTCCTTGCCAACAAACTCACAAGATTTGCCAAAATTGTATCCATTGACTTTAACTTTAGTTCAAACTATTGGTTGCCCCTATCATTTTATATCTGCAAATTCTGTAGATGCCTTGACAAACAGCTTCATTTGTACTTCATTTGACTCTCTCAAATGTAGGGAAAGAATTTTGGAAAACATTCCTGACCTCCTGGAAATTCAGTGTTAATAAGATACCTCTCTTTACCCCCAGTGCCTCTACCTAAACATCTAATTTATTAAAAAGAGAAAGGGGTCCTGCCTTCAGGCTAACACAAATAAAGCCACTGATCTCAAGGATACGAGAGAATGCCAAAGAAATGCATATTGGGTCAGAGAGAGAGAGAGAGAGAGAGAGAGAGAGAGAGAGAGAGAGAGGGAGAGAGAGAGAAACATGCTTTTGTTTTTTTGCTAGAAAACATTATTCTGAAAATTATCTGATGCATACAGTGGCCAGGTCTGGAGATTACACAACTGGATAACAGGAATTAACTTTAAGATGTGAAAAATTTCCACATGTTTTTAACAGATGTTAGAAGAGGTTAAAAGGCTAAACTAAGGCAGTTGTCTTAGTTGGTAGGCTTGTCATTTTGATTTAATTGACGTAGGTATGCAGACGTATCTTTGTGTTGTCATATAAAATATAGTATATGAGAGAAATCATGCTAAGACAGAGAACCGCAGTACACCCAGACATCACAGAGACACATAGAGAAAGAGAGATAGTCTGTAGATAACCTGTGAGACAAAGAAATAAACATAAGATGGTGGTGGTGATGGTGCTGGTGGTAGGAGTGTCTATCAGTTCTGTTTGAAATCCCTCTCTGTAACTGCATTTTATTGCAAGTAAAATACAGCCCAGTCCAGTTGAATTCATGCCTGAAGTCGGGCATATAGAGCTCCATCTCCTATGAGTAGAGGGAGCACTGAGGACAAGGGGGGCTAATGTTTATACAGTGGAAAAATTTTTTTTTACATTTTTTGAGCCGAGTGCTGTCAGTGACCCAGAGAAACACAATGTAACCAGGTGAGCCATAACATTACTTTTATGATTGAGAATAAAAGAAGTACAATCCCTGTTTGTTTAATCTGGTGCTCATGATCCAAATACTTTTCAGCTCTTATCGAATCCAGTGCAGCGGGAAACTTTTTGGATAAGGAAATATCCAAAATGCTAGAAATTCCCCTCATGTCGCAACCCTCAGCAAGTGTACATGCCCTGGATGGATCTCCTCTAGGAGAGAGAATAGTAACCATGTACACTATTCCACTCCAAATGCGCATTGGAGATATACGCCATGAAACTATCTCATTCATAATCACAAAGTCCCCTTGGAATGCCATCATTCTGGCCTCACCACACAAAACAAGACTATCTCCCGCAAGGAAGTTAAGCTCATATAATGGAGTCTGCACCGCTTTAGTTCTTTCTCACTGTGTCTCTCTCCCTTGTCACACAACTCAGATTGAAAGTCCAGAATAAGGTGGAAATTCCTTCACCTGACCTCAACCTAGCTGAGGTATTTAGCAAAACCAAAGCCTCTGAACTGCCTCCTTACTGACTCTGGGATTGTGCCATCGATCGATTGTGCCTGATTCATCCCCTCCTCATAGCAGAGCATAGTCTCTGGCAATCCCTGAGACAAGTGAAGGGCTAGAACTGCCCTACATTTGCCCTTCCACCTCATCCACAGCTGCTGGGTTTTTCTTTGTGGAAAAAAAAAGATAGAGGTCTGTGGCCATGCACTGAGGGCCTCAACTCAGTCACGGTGCAGTATACAGTACGTACCCTCTCCTACTCTTGAAAAGGTGAGAGGATCCAATGTTTTCACCAAACTCGATCTCCACAGTGCATATAACTTCATTCACATTCGAGTGGAAGACTGCATTCATTACAGCCTCTGGTCACTATGAATAATTAGTAATGCCATATGGGCTAGCTAATGCACCGTCAGTGTTCCAAGTGAAAGGTTGCTGGAGAATCACTTGTTTGTCAAGCAAATGTGAATTCCATTGTCCCTCAGTCAGGTTCCTAGGATACATCTTACATGAGCAGGGAGTGAAGATAGACAAAACCAAGATGGAAGCTGTTACAGCATGGCCACAACCACGGACCACCAAAGAGCTACAGAGATTACTGGGTTTTGCACATTTCTATAGACAATTCATCAGAAATTTCAGTCCAGTGTCCATTCTCCTGACCTCCCTCCTAAAGGTGAAGGTACTCAAGTGGACTGAAGAAGCCACTTATGTATTTAAAAATTGAAAGAACATTTCATGAATGCTCCCATACCACCCAGACCCTTCCTAGTCTTTTAGTGTGGAAGTGGATGCCTCAGAGCATGGTATCAGCACTATGCTCTCTCAACACCAAGGAAATCCCCTGAAATTGCACCCTTGTGCTTTCTACTCAACATAGGTATATTATCATAGTAGCTATGATGTGGGGAACTGAGAACTACCAGCCATCAAAGATGCACTTGAGGAGTGGTAACACTGACTAGAGGTAGTTAAACACCTGTTTCTGATCCTTGCAGACCGTAGAACTCCTGAAAGTGTCTGTTAAAAGACTAAACCGTCATCAAGCAAGCTGGGCCCTGTCCTTCACTCAATTTAAATTTACCCTCGTTTATAGACCCTGGTTAAAAAATGGGACACTTGCGTCTCCAAAAAGACCTTATTTCTGAAACCATTCTCCCCCAGTCATGTAGCAGTGCCATTATCAGGTGGGAAGTCATGTAGAACAAGTGGTAGAAAACAAGATCTGGTGGCCATCAATGGCCCAGGATTTCAGAGTTTTTCAGAGCCTGCAGGCTATGCCACTGACTGTTAATTTTCTCAGGTTTGTCAGATTGTAAAGTGTGTACATTTCTTAATATTGCGATAAACATGGGTTTTGACTTGCATGGTTTTCTGAGGTCTATGTAGCTGATTGACTGATGAAGAAAGCTGCAATTATAAAACACAGTAATAAACATATCATAATTTAGAACCTTGACCTAGCAGGTCTCGATGAAGAGAAATCTGTACTAGGCTATATATCATGCTACAGCTGGAAATACAGAATGCAATGCAAAACAAATCTATAAAATCTATAAAATAGATGCACTTCTAGCTATCATATGATATAACAAAATCAGTGCCACAGTGCTGCTTACATTACAACTCAGACATGCCCAAGTCCTGCTCACATTCCTGTGATATGACTGATGATTATATCACTTCTGTTGTCTTGGCTCCAGATGGAGAGATGATAGGCAAAAGGCAGGAAGGGCGGAGAAAGGTGAGGACATGATGTATGAAGAATCAAATAACTGTACGCTACCTTTATTTATCTCTGCAATCCTATAGTAAACAAGCATTAAAGTGTCTCATGTTTGTGGTGTGTTTCCATGGTAGGCCTGTATGTATATTGGTTTACTTGCTATGTAAATAAGAGGTAAACCATAATACAATGGTTTAAGAGTATTAAGTTGCATGCATTTAGAGAACTGTTTTTTGTTGTCTGGTAGCTGCTTACATTGCTGTTATTTGCATTGGCTCATAAGATAAACTGAGTATTTATTTAAATGTTTTCAGGTTTTTTTGTGCAGGTAAAACTGTGCTGTTATGGAAATGTACTTGAGTGTACAGATGGTATCTAACAGGCACACATGAATGCATACAAATAAATTCATACACATACATTTACCTATATAAACATAAAGTAACACTTTTCTATTATTGTTTTTAGCTGTGATTTCAATTTAAATACTTTTCAAATCCTTTTTTTATTCATGTTGATAAGTAAAATATCCACATATCATACTTTAATAGTGGTGGAGACACACCATACAGATAGTATACACACATACATGCACTCTCTGTGTGAAGCGAGATCTCACCACAAAGTGTTCCATTTTTCATGCTTATAAAACTCTCTCAACACATTTGTATTCACCCCCCACCCCCCACCCCACCCCCATACACCCCACACCCTAATGACCCTCTTTCATTATTGATTGCCGCTTCACACTTCACATATGAATTATTCACCGTTCAAAACAAAAGCATGAATGACTTCTAATAAGGTCAGCATCAGAGGCTAAACATAATGGACATGAGTTTGGCCATGGAACATTCCAGCCTCAGAACGATCGTCTGTCCCTTTCATTAAAGATGCATCGGCAGGCACAAGGGCTCACAAAGGACTGCGTTTTGGGTTCAGTTTTACTGTCATTCTTAGTTTCCTCCACTGGAGAGTGCAGTGTTGAAAGATCCTTGCTTATACATTTATATGATGAGCGCAGAGCTGTATTACTTTGTATTATCTTGACATATTGACATACAATGTTATGTTCAGTCAACTCGCAAGATAGCCCATCTGCTGACATCCATCAGTTTACACAGTGCTCATATCCTACATGTCATGAAAACTACTTAATATGTATTGATGAAGAAAATTTTATCCACAAATTGAGTTATTCAGATCATATATTATATTCACAGTTTTGTTTACAGAATTAAAGGGTTTTTCCAGTGCCTAAATGAATAAAGGATTCAATTTTGATTTCTTTGCACAAAATAACTTGTTTTCTTGACAAGAGCACAGAAAAAGTGCTACAGTCATGTGAAAAAATTAGGATACCCCATGAAAGCCTGTGTTTTTTTTTAACATAGTTAAACATATGGATATTTGATCTTCATTTTAAGAATATTGGGAGATTCAAGTAATACAACTAAACAAATAAAACCAAAGAAAAGTCATTAAAATGATCTGTAAAATGTAATTTAAAATAAATCTAATTTCTTGTGAGGAAAAAGGACACCCCCACATTTATTTGTACTTAAAATGGCTAAAATGACCTACAGGTGTATCACATCAGGTGCAAATTATTAGAACATCGTTACAGAGCATTTTGAAGGAGGCTTGCCTTATTTAAACCTCAGACATATAGTTTGGTTTGCTCTTAATTGTTGAAGTGAGAGGTATCACCATGGTGAGATCCAAAGAGCTCTCTGAGGCCTTCAGAAAGAAGATTGTTGATACTTATGAGTCTGGTAAGGGATATAAAAAGATCTCAAAAGAATTTGTAATCAGCCATTCCACTGTCCGGAAAATCATTTACAAGTGGAGAACATTTAAAACAACTGCCAACACGGCCAGGTCAGGCCATCCAAGCAAATTCACCCCAAGAGCAGACTGCAAGATGCTTAAAGAAGTCTCCAAAAACCCTAAAATATCATCACGGGACATACAGCAAGCTCTTGCTACAGTTGATGTCAAAGTGCATGAATCTACAATCAGAAAGAGACTGAACAACTTTAGTTATCATGGGAGGTGTGCAAGGAGGAAACCTTTGCTGTATAAGAAAAAACATGAGGGCAAGACTGAAGTTTGCCAAAGAACACATAGACAAAGGCCAAGACTTCTGGAATAATGTGCTTTGGACAGATGAGTCTAAAATTGAATTGTTTGGACACCATAACAGAGGGCATGTTTGGCGTAAACCAAATACAGCATTTCAGCAAAAGAACCTCATACCAACTGTGAAACATGGAGGAGGAAGTGTTATGGTTTGGGGATGCTTTGCTGCAGCAGGACCTGGCCAGCTCACCATCATAGAATCCACTATGAATTCTACATTGTATCAGAAGGTGTTTGAGGAACATGTGAGACCATCTGTCAAAAAATTGAAGCTGAAGTGGAACTGGACCTTGCAACATGATGATGACCCAAAACATACCAGTAAATCCACCAAGGACTGGCTGAAAAGTAAAAAATGGAGAGTCCTGGAATGGCCAAGTCAAAGCCCAGATCTAAATCCTATTGAGATCCTGTGGGGTGATTTGAAACAGACTGTGCATGCAGGAAACCCCTCAAACATCACACAGCTGAAAGAATTCTGCATTGAGGAGTGGGGGAAACTTTCTTCCAGTCGATGTCAGAAACTGGTAGATGGATACAAGAAACGTCTCATTGAGGTTATTTCAGCCAAAGGGGGAAACACTAGCTATTAGTGCATAGGGTGTCCTAACTTTTTCTTCAGCTGAAATATTCATTTTTGTTGATTTCTTTTGTTTAATAAGTGGAAACAAAGTGATTTTTTGTTGTTTACATGCAATTACATCACTTTCATCTACAGGTACAAATTAAACCAAGATCAGAAATTGACATGTTGACATTTCTTAATAAACAACTGAATATTTAATGGGGTGTCCTAATTTTTTCACATGACTGTATGTGCCTTTATGTGGTTTTGTAACTGAAGTAGTACAAGTTTATGACACAGAATCATGCTGTGCATGAAAATAACCATGTTGTACATGGCACCTAATAATAGATTTAGTACAAATGAAGTCATATGAAAATTTACCAGCCTCTTATTTGAGCCATAACATCTTATGTGCTTTGCTATGCTGTAGGTTAAGATGTCTGTGCAGTATATGACTTTAAAACCGTACTGCCAAATCAATGATCCAGAGTTTTTGATGAGGTGACTTGTGTTAGAAAATATGCTCTAGAAACAACACACCAGTCACAGCTGAGGCACACTGAGTGGATAATTTTGCCATTTACTGCCAGAGGCAGATTACATTCCACTATGTTGGGTTTATCTGTCAGTTTACTATGTCTTCATTTGGCACAAATGCCCAATGGAGGAGATAATCTTGGTGATGAACAATACCTGGACACATAAGTGAAACTGAAAGGACTTGCCCACTCTAAAGGTCTGGCTCATCACAAAAATGAACTTGCTCTGATATCCACAGAGAGAATGTGCATAATAAAAAGAAAGAAAATCCACTCTTGTTTTGAATGCATCAACTGATGAGGCAGAAAAAAAAGCCTCAATGCATGTATTTATTTTTGAGAATCTTTACAGAGTTTGATTCCATAAGACAAAAAAAAACAACAACTTGAAAGTACTTCAGTGGTTTGCACAAATTTCCACCCCCTTTAACTTTTTTCCACATATTGTAATGTTACAATCTGGAACTAAAATGGACTTAATTGGGATTTTATGTCAGGAATCTGCCCAAAATAGCCCATAATATTGAAGTGGGAGGAAAAATCAATAGAGTTTGCAAAATTATTTACAAAGACCAGTTACAAAAACTATGCAACCAGTTGCCATCTGAGGTCATATAATTATTTGAATGGAGTCAAAATGGAATTTTTGAAAAGGATTTAATCTGGTTTGGTCTTGACCTGATCTGAGGAATGAAGACATGGGATTGGTCTTGGTCTTATTTAGTACAAAGTCTTGGTCTTTCCTCAGTCACCATTTGTCCAGGTCTCATGTCTGTGCTCTGTTACACCTCAAGTGGTATTGTGTAGCCTACAACAGCTATTTCTCACATGTCAAATCTTTTCACTGGATCTACACTGTTACAGCACACTCTGTGTATGTGTATGTGTGTGTGTGTGTGTGTGTGCCTGTGTGTGTGTGCCTGTATGTGTGTGTAAATTTATACACATGTATACATGTGTGTTTGTGCTTCTGTTCTTGCAAAACCCCTGTGGTAGTGCCAGAGGAAGTTGAGTGCATCTAGATAAACGGAGCACCAGTTTCCCCACTCCTTTCTCTCTCTCATCCCTCTATCCTCTGTACCTTTACTCTGTGGTTTACACATCCCTCCATCACCAAAAGAGGGTGAAAGAGAGAGATGCAATGTGTATGTGTGTGTATGTGTGTGTGTGTGTGTGAGAGAGAGAGACAGAGAGAAAGAGAGAGAGAGAGGGAGAGGGAGAGAGAGAGAGATGCCAAGCTGAACTGACCTTGTGTTGCCCCTATAACATTCACTCCTCCTCCACCATCCACACATACCACAAATTCACACACTAACACACATGCACCCTGGACACACTCTCACATGCTTCCTGAACAGCTGGTAGAATGTAGGAAGTGGTAGCACCCTAACTAGGTCCATCACTCCCCTTTATATAACACACATAAGTTTGCCTTGTATTAGTATTCCCCACCTTGAAATTTTCTACATTTTGTGGTGTTACTACCTGGAACTGAAATGAACGTAGTTGGGACATTGACTATTTGATTTAGAGAATATGTATTACAATTGAATGTGCAAAATATATTTTTATTATAACACTAATAAAATTAATTAAAAAAAGCAGAGTATTCATCCCCTGGGTCAATACTTGGTACAACCACCCTTGGCTGCAATTATAGCTGCCAGTCTTCTGGGAAATGCATCTATCCACTTTTGGATTTTGATATTTTTGCCCATTAGTCTTGCCAAAATTGGAGACCATTGGTGAACAACAAATTTCAAGTCTTGCCATAGAATGTCATTTGGATTGAGGTCTGTGCTTTGACTGGGCCATTCTAACACACTCGGGATCTTGGTTTGAAACACTCCATTGGGTTGTTGTCCTGTTGGAAGTCCCGAACTTCAGTCTCAAGTCTCTTGCAGGCTGGAACAGGTTTTCTTCTCAAATTGTCCTTAATTTGGGACATCCATCTTACCCTCAACCATGACCAGTTTATTAGTCCCTACTGATGAAAAGCATCCCTACAACATGGTACTACCACCACCATGCCTTATTGTGGGCATGGTGTTCTCAGGCTGATGAACAATGTTGAGTTTTCAACAAATGTAGGGCTTTGCTCAAAAAAGTACAGTTTTGGTCCTATCAGACCAGAGAACCTGTTCTCACATGTTTCCTGAGTCTCCAAGTGGGATTTCATATGGCTTTTTTTTTCCCAATAATGGCTTGCTTATCACTACTCTCCAAAAAGGCACAAAATTTGTGGACTGTATGGGTTCTAGTTATCCTTTAAAATACTTCTCCTGTCTGAGTTGTGGATTTATGAAGCTCCTTCAGAATTACCTTTCGCTTCTGGGTTGCTTCTCTGATTAACACACTCCTTACCTGATTACTGGCTTTTTGTGGAAAGCCTTCTCTAGGCTGAGTCACGGTTGGTCCATATTCTTTCTATTTTTTAATAATGGATTTTATGGTGCTCTGCAGGATGTTTAAAGTTTGGTATAAATATTTTTTAAAACCAAACCCGGATGGATCCTTTTTTCCAGAACTTTGTCCTGGAGTTGTTTTGAGAGCACTTTGATCTTTATGATGCTGTTTGTTTAGATCTGTTGTCTAAAAAACTGGGGCCCTTCAGGAACAAGTGTATATTTATTTGAGATTATGTGACACTAAAATTGTACACAGATGGACTCCAGTCAACTAAATATGTGACTTCTAATGGCAACCTGTTACATCAGAATTAATTTAGGAGTTAAAACTCAAAAAATAAGGGGGCGAATACTTATGTAAGGCACTGTAAAGACACATGAAGAAACACACAAATGCTCGTTTTCTTTCTCTTTCCCTTTCACTCACAAAACCAAAACCAATGAAAGTAACACTAGCATCACCTAACCACAGTGCCAACACACACACGTGCACACACACCCACACACACACACACACACACACAATTCTAAACACCGTTAAATGTTTTCAGCCTGACTCTCCAAAGGACAATAGCAGTCTGTAATAACTCAACATCACCATCCATCTGACCGTAGGCTATGTACACACTCCACTGCAAGCATTAAGAGTGCTTCAGACATTCCCATGACTGCGCCAGAATTATTATGCTAAACTAACACCTTGCAAACATGTCTCAGCTGAGGATTTCTGGCTCTTTCCCAGGGAGCTCATGTTTTAAGGGGCCTTCTACCACCACTCCACTTCCACTTAAAGTTTTTCCACTCACAAATCTATAGGAAGAACGATCTCTATAATAACCCCCGAACCAATAAACCTGTTACGCAAAACATTCTAACTGCCCAGCTGTTCACTTGTAGTGCAAAGTATTACGCACAATTTTCTATGTGTAAGCACAGTAATAATTGTAAGAACGTCTGCCATTCCTGCTAATACATGACTCTTCTGGTAAAACACAGTTTTTTCATGTAAACACACAAAATATTTATGTACATTCTCCAGTACAAAAGGTCAAACAATTGCCCAATACAGAGACAAAATAAAATGAAATAAAAAATAAAATGGTAAACACACATTTTTTTAAATAAGATTTGACAGCATTTTACAGAATACAGATGTAACACGGTCACTAAAATCTGAAAATCATACAACAAATCCTTAGATCAAGTCTGCAAAAAATGTGAGCACATTTCCAGATTTTCACAAACACATTTTTTCACTCACAAAAACATTACACACAAGCACAATATTCTTGTAAAAGTCTTGTTTTCCTCTGCAAAATCCTGTCACACTTATCTACTAATTACGCAGACACAATCCTTACATTGTTAAGTTTCTTGTTGAAATTTGAACTTGAGTACATTTTATGCAGGCAATATTGGAATATGAATGTTGTGCATAAAGCTAGAACAAGTGAGTGATAGGAATAACAGGACGGGGACAAGAGGAAGTGTCAGATTAGATCCAGGCCACTTTGTTTTGTTCATGTGGTCAACAATGGTTTGAGCATGACAAAGAATGGGCAATGAGGAATAATGGTGTATTTGATCTCCATTAATGTCAAAAGCAACATGTTTAACACATTGCACCTGATTACATAAAGTGTTATTTGATGTCAAAAAATGCATGTTTTCCCAGTGGGATATGCAAATCTGTTAGAATAGTAGACGCTACACACCTCCATCCATCCATTTTCTGTACTGCTTATCCTACACAGGGTTGCAGGGAGCCGGCTGTGTTCAGAAAGAAAAAATCACATTCAATCTCACATTCAAAAGTAATTATCATACAGCTGTCATCAGTGAAATTATTCTGCTTAACCCCAAATAAAGACCAGCTGTTTCTGTAGGATTTTCTTGACCTCTTCTTGGTTTCATCTGCTGAAGCCACGGTCTGCAAAGAGGTGGCAAAGCATATATGGGATCTCATTGTGGAAAGATATCAATCAGGAGATGGGTACCAAAAAATTTCCAAAACATTAGATATACCAAGGAACACCATGAAGGCCATCATCAACAAGTGGAGAAAATGGAGCACCACAGTGACATCACCAAGAATAGGATGTCCCTCCAAAATTTACAAAAGGACAAGACAAAAACTTACCAGGGAGGCTGCCAAGAGACCTACAGCAACATTAAAGGAGCTGCAGGAATATTTGAAAAGTACTGATTACTCTCTGCATGTGACAACAATCTCTCATATTCTTCACATGTCTAGGCTATGTGTCTAGATGGAAACCCTGTCTCACAAAAAACATCCAAGCCCAACTAAATTTTAACAGGGGTGTGTAGACTTTTTATATCCACTGTATATACTAATTGCAATATAGAGAATACAACATTTAATACAACTTGAGTGTATCTCTCCAACACAACTAATTTTTTTTATACCTCCTGTGTTTCTTTTTATTACGCGGTCATGGCAACATTCCTTATGTTATGAAATATACCATTATACTTTGTCCTTTTTAATGTACAGTGGATATAAAAAGTCTATATTGCAGGTTTTTGTGACGTAAGAAAATGAAACCAAAATAAATGATATCAGATCTTTTTCCACCTTTAATGTGATATAGCAACCAACAAAATCCAAATGAATAAGAAATAGAAACATTTTAGGGGAAGAAAAGAAAGAACTTATGTAAGACGTCGGGTTTATGTGACCGAGGGTTCAGGAGTTCTATTATAACTATTATATGCAATTTTAATAATGATGATGGACTTGAAATATCAAAGACATTTAGCTTTTTTATTGGGCCAAGAGTGAAAAACTAGGGAGAGGAGCAACTTCACTCCATCCCCACACTCTTCTTCTCCACACTCCAACTCTCCTCCCATTAATTACACAATATCCTCTCTATGAGGAGACAACACCAAACTAAAAGTCTTTAATGAAATATGCAAAAATAAAATACAATGAATATAAAACAAAATCAGTTTCATACTTAAAATAACTTGGTTGTATAAGTGTGCATACCCCTTGAATAAGACTTTGTTAAAGCACCATTTGCTTGTAATACAGCACTCAGTCTTTTGGCTAAGAGTCAACCAATATAGCACATCTTGATTTGGCAATTTTATTCCTGGCAAAAATGCTCCAGATCTATCAAATTGTGAGGGGATCTCCTGTACAGCCATCTTAACGTCATTCCTCAGGTTTTCAATAGGATTTAGATCCGGGCTCTGACTGGACCATTCCTAAACTTTGATCTTCTTCTGAAAGAAGAAGCCATTCCTTTGTTGACTTGGATTTGTGCTTTGGGTTGTTATCATGCTGGAAGGTGAATTCTTTCCTTCATCTTCAGCTGTCTAACAGAGACCTGCAGGTTTTGCACCAAAATAGGTTGGAATTTGGAGCTATCCATGATTCCTTCTATCCTGACTAAGACCCATCTGAAAAGACAGCATCCACATTGCATGATGCTGCCACCACCATGCTTTACCATGGGTATGGTGTTCTTTGGGTGATAAGCTGTCTTGATTTTGCACCAAACATATCTTTTAGAATTATGCCCAAAAGGTTCTACCTTTGTCTAACTTTAACACATTTGCCACATGGTTTTGGTGATTTAGGCATGGTTGGATTTTTTTTTTTTTTTTTGTGAGTAAGGGCTTCCATCTAGCCATCCTACCCCATAGCCCAGATATGTGAAGAATGCAGGGAGTGAGCAGTACTTGCCAGATATTCCTGCAGCTTCTTTAATGTTGCTGTAGGTCTCTTAGTAGCCTCATTGATTATGTCTTTTCATCTATTGTAAGGACATGGCAGGGCAGTGTAGCTCAGTGGTTAAGACGTTGGACTACTGATTGGAAGGTTGACTGATTGGAACGTCGAGAGTGCAATCCCCAGCACCACCAAGCTGCCACTGCTCGGCCCTTGAGCAAGGCCCTTAACCCTCAACTGCTCAGTTGTATGAAATGAGATGAATGTAAGTTGCTCTGGATAAGGGTGTCTGCTGAATGCCATAAATGTATTGTGGTGGGATGTCCTGTTCTTGGTCACTGTAGTGCCATTTTCTCCACTTGTTGATGATGGCTTTCACAGTGTTCCATGGTACAGTTAATGAAAATGAAAATTCTTTTGAAGAAAATTCTTTTGTACCCTCTCCTGATCAATACCTTTCAACAATGAGATCCCATATATGCTTTGTAAGCCCTTTGGCTTCAGCAATCAGATGAAACCAAGAAGATGTCAAGAACAGCTGATCTTTATTTGGGATTAATCACAATCAATTCAGTGATGACAGGTGTATGATAATGACTATTGAACATAAGCTTGAATGTGTGTGGTTAATTCTGAGTACAGTCGCATGCTCCATTATAAAAGCGTGTTCACACTTGTACAACCAGGTTATTGTAAGTTTATCTCTTTTTCCCCCTAAAATGTTTCTATTTGTTTTTCACTCGAATTTTGTTGGTTGCTATATCACGTTAAAGATGAAAAACAATCTCATATTATTTATCTTGGTTTCATTTACATCACAAAAACCTACAATTTAAGATTCCTTATATCCATTGTATGTCCGAAGGTCCGATGCTGTTATTGTCATTAAAATTTCAGAAAAACAAATTGTGCTACTATAGCAGTACACCTGTATACACACCCACAGTGTATTGACTCAGGTGGGGCTGATCTTGTTGATTTGATGAACCACTTGTTTTAAAGTCTAGATCTTTAGTACACTCTGTACCATTAAGAAAATAAATTGTATACCCTTGTATAATGATCAACCTCATATGTTTAAACAGACCCCTCAAATGATAGGATGTAAATTTTTATTTAGTGCAGTAGCAAAACTAACTAGAAGTAGGGCAGCCACTGAATCATGAAAACCAGCAATATGTAATAGCAATGACTTTATGTATTGTTCTCCATGACAAATCTGAAAATATTAAACAGAAAATTCAGAGTTATTCTAACTTCGGACAATCTGATACCTATTTTAGAGAGTTATATAACCAGTGGAGCAAATGGAATCCTTCACCACAACCCATCAGAAATAATTAACTTCACTGATCTCCTCCTCGAAATCATTAAATTGTGTAATAGATCTGGTGTCCATAAATCAGCTTTTTCTCTGAAAAAACGTTTATGCCTATGACTCACTGCAGTGCCATCTTTGATGGTAATCTCTCAAGATATTTCCCGATGGAGTCATATGAGCAACAGAGAAGGATTATGTCTAACATTCTTGGTCACTATAGTCTGGATCCTACAAAAGACTACATCAGATAAGCCCAGAGGTATCCAACGGTCTCTCTTTTCCCAGTAAGAAGATCTAGACTTTGCTGACGATCTTATCTTGCTGTTCTCTCTTCAAATTATTCCCGTCTACAGGAGAAGACTGACAGAATGAGCAGCGATGTCAAACAGACAGGCTTGAAGATCAATGTATCAATTCCACACCAGATGCACTGAGTTAAAAGAGATGGGTTTTACCTGGGGTAAGGCACAAGACAATGTTGCTCAAGACAAGAGAAGATAGAGGCAGATTTTCACAGCCTTATTTCCCAGTATGGACGAAGAGGATTAATTAAGTAAGCTAGGATTCACCTTCCTGCATCAGTGGTTGATCTCACCACGATACTGTAGTCTTGCACTTTCTAAGAAATGCTGCTGTGATTATAAGGAGTGTCCCATACTCATCCCATAGGATCATACCTAACACTCTGTGTCCTTTGAACACAATTAGTACTGTTTATGTTTCCTTTATACAACCTAGCAGATGATGGGTTTCCTTATGAGTCTGGTTCCTCTCAAGGTTTTTTTTTTTCCTCATGTCATCTCAGGGGGGTTTTCCTTGCCACTGTTGCCTCATTTCTCTAGAACTTTTGAAGAATGCGACATTATTTATAAAGTTCAGTATGCATGGAGCAATTTTACAGTCATTTTTCCTTGGACTGTGGTTTGAAGAGCTTGTGAAACACATTAATCATAGATTGGTGTATCCATATGGGACATCTGATCATGTGCATGATGTTTTTTTATGCCAAAACAGCCACTTTCTTCTTTCCTCATAGTTAGTCACACTTTTGCACACATTTAAATGAAAATTTTTTCTCTTGTAATTTGATTTAAATTGAACCTTTGAATGCATGTCATAGCTCATGTCTTTTACTATCAATCATTAGGTGTTCACCAGCCCAGGGTCCCAGGGACCCTGATTATTTTGACTTATGAGATGATATCAGATGATATCAGATATCAGATCAGACACATACACACACACACACACAATGATGTAATCTCTGTTTAAACCTTCCAGACCTCCAAACCTCCTTTCAGGGCATAACATGTTGAAACCTGTTGCAAACACATGTTTTTCACATATGATCACATTCACGTGATCACATGGAAAACTAATGATTAAATTTCGATTGGATTGTAACAGAAAAAGTGATTACTGAGCAAAACTAAGCAACAAATGTGTAATTGGCTTACATTACAGTGTAAAAAATTGCTAGAGTGAAATGTACACTATCCTCATCCCTATCACTTTATGATTGTGTTTATTCACAGGATCCTGGAGTTTGATGCAAATGCTACTCTGATGCCAGTCATCTGATGCAGGGTTCAGTCTGACTACCAGGTGAATAGGGGAAGAGGATATCATAAGACATCCATTGATATGTCCAGAGGCATGCAACTCTTACTGGCAATCCTTAACACAACCACATGACTGACAGCTCCATTGTTCGTGGGATCCTCCTGTCTTCATATTCTCCATTCCTCAATTTCACTGAAGAGGTTCTTTCAGCACAGCATTTGATGTGCACGGTGAAGATATCTGACAACACTTATGAGCATGTCAATCTACAACCAAAGAGACCTGTGATGTTGGAGAAAATGCTTAGATCAGTGAATTAATATCAGACTTTATTTATTTGCCCCTGACTCTATGACCATTTGCTAAGGTTTTATGTTCATTCATGTTTATGTTTGACTCTCTAACCTTATGTTAAATGAATATGTTGTATTTCTTACTCCACGTGTCTCAGTATGGGGGGGTGGGGTGGGGGTGGGGTGGGGGGTGCGTGTCTCTGTGCGAGAACACACAAGATCTTTTCAAAAAAGCTCTTTCCAATCTGTGTATTGGAAAAAACTTTCTGTAGTTATACTTACATTAGTGAAAAATCTGATATGAAAATACTCCAAGTGTGCAAATAAACACTAAGAATCTGAGGATCAATCCAATCTCCTGGCTCAACTTTTCCAAATTTGTATCAGCCATGCTGGGTTTTTTCTTCTGCTTCTTGGACTGAGAAAACATCAACTGTGATGTACATGAAAACCAAAGACAGACAGGATTTTTCTTTTTGCTTTTTTTCCCCCCTTTGCTTACATAGAGATGTTCACCAGTTTACTGGTTATACGTGGAAAGCATGTTGTGAACCGAATTTTAGCGAATGAAAACAAATACTGTCCCATTCATAAGGAATTTTTGTTTATTGATTGATTGCATGCGTGGCATACTGTATCTGTTTTTGTTTTTGAGGCCTGTGTCTGTAGTTTCTCAACAATTTTGTAATTTTCTCTATTTGTAAGTTTTTGCAGCTGTATAATAGTGGCATTGTCATTTTGAATGTAAGCAGATGAGAAGACATGCAATTATTCTATTTAGTTTTGGTTCCAATCCACGCTGCTGATTTACTAAGGTGTTATATATAAGGGAATGGCAAACAATGAATTATTTTGGTGTTTACATTGAAATAAGTAAGTAAAAAGCATCTATTTTAAATAAGTAATAAGGAAAGGAAGTTCAAAATACAACTTTTTAGCATATGCCATAGGACCCGTTGCTGTTCAGCACTTGCTGAAATATGTTTCTGTTCATAAAGGTTTCTATAATTATTCCTGAGAATCTCTATAATTATAGGTCTAAATAAGTAGCCATTGTTTCTGGTCTTGACCACACCTAAACACTTAATTAGTACACCATTTTCATTTATGTTATTTTGGACCCAAGGATGGAGTCTGTAAATATGGCCCACATGTTACGATATTCTATGGCACAGTATTGTTTCTGGCCCAAGGGCAGGGTTAAGGCTTGTGCGACAAGCTGATAGTCAGAACAGTAATAGTAAACAAGTGGAAAAGAACTGTTACATAAGCACAGCAGTTAATACGTATTATGCAAAAGCAGAAAAGTGTGCTGTGTCCTTGTGACCCCCCCCCCGCCAACCAAATTGGTATGCACTCATCCACCTTGTATTTCTTAATCTCTTCACTCCATCTTGCTTCACTGCTGGTTCTCCTTTCCTACTAACTTCCACCATCTCTCTACTGTTCTGTACACAACGTGCAGGTCAAACTGTCAGTAAAGCCACAGAAACCACAGGAAAGCAACACACTCATTAAAGGAGATCTCTCTCTCTCACTCCCTCTCTCTCCCTCGCTCTATGAGACAAAATATGCAGTCGTGTGCACTCATATACACTAACATAAAGGCTGTTTTAAAGAGATCATTTGCTATATGGTATCACATGCAGTTCGTTATACTTCTCTATGTGCAGAGTTCACAGGAAAGCACATATTAACATTTGTTCTTAGGCACCTAGCCTGCATGAGCAGTACAAATAACACTATTGTGGGGAGCAGAATCAACTGATTTCTCTTTATTGCTGCCATATTTAAGCCATAAAATTTGAAAAACATGAACAAGTTTGAAAAAGTTGAACTGACTTAGAGAGATTCACAGAATGAAACTTCTCGAATAGTGTGAACTAATCAAGAAATCTTATTGGGTTATATTTTCATATAGATGTAAGCATATATTACTGGAATAATGATGGTGCCTGGCTACTTTGGTTAGGATTAAGCTGATTTTTACCAATTTTTTACTCAGATGCAATTCTCCGGCTGCGGCCAGAAACACATGTGCCTGTGCCAAGTGCCACAACAGTGTGTGCTAGCTTGTCCCCCCCCCCCCCCCCAAACTCTCTTTGAGTCAAAGAGGTTGTACTTAAGATACTGCCTTCTTATTGTATTATCATGTTTTATGGTAACCAGGAACTCAGCTGAACTTGTGTTAAGTTATTAAGATATATTTGTGAAGTGACTCAATGTATGAAGATAAATGATGGTTATATTAACAATAAATGTTAAACAGTGCTGATCCTGGAACAACCGATATATTTGCACATTATGTTTATGCTTTGGTGTTCACCTCAAGTAGCTTGATAAGATGGTTGCTTGTATTCTACCTTTCAGCTCTGCAGATAATATAGGAAAACTTTTAAAGAGGGTGATCTTTTGCTTTGTTCCAATACAGAACCAGTTTTTATTATTCATCTTTGATGAATTAACGCACATCTATGTTAAACTCAAGGGGCTTTTCTCATCCATCTCCTGGTGAGAAAACCCACACTAGAAAACAATTAAAAGACGATGAGAAAATCCACAGGTTTTACACAGGTGTTTCTTATCTATCAAATCATGACACACTGGTAAACTCTCCGTCTCTCAGCTGGTTTTTGAATTCAAACGGACTCCTCAGGTGCTGCTTACTCACTGTGTGTTTTTGGCAGGTTTCAATAGGGGGAAATCCTTCTTCTCTTATCAGATAGATGAGCAAACAATGAGCTCAGACTGTGGAGGAGCATCATAAGCACCGGATACAGGGCAGCATATATGGGACTTCTTAACTCAAAGTTTCATCTGCCAGAAACAAACTTTTTCAGAACACAGCATCAAGCTCTAAATAAATATTGCAAGGCAGGATCTTGCCATGTTGCCAGTGTCAACACTTGTAACGACAGTGTTTCATCTCAAAGCGTGAATTATTTTTCATTTCTGTGACTAGGTGGAAGCAGATGTCCAGCCTTTGGTTTGGGCCAGCCCCCTGTTCAAGAAATATGATATATAGTCATAATCAAAATTCAATATTTAAACACAAACAACCAGCTTCAGGAGTCCAACATTCAAAACAAGATCACAAATGGCCATCCATATCCCTAAAAGCTGTACACAATGAAACACATTGGTGATTAAATTCGAGATGAATGTGGTGATACAGTGGAGAACACTCTTTGGGTTAGGGGTTTAACATAAAACAAAATGTTAGAACTTCATAAATAAAAACCTGCATGGGCAGTGAGCCATGTTTAAAAGTTTTATATTGAGTTATGTTTGAGTTGTTAGAAAAAAAAAATACAGTTGTTATATCATTAGATGTAAGGTCAGGGTTGTGGTGGATCCAGACCCCATTCCAGGAACAAGGCAGGAATACATCCTGGACATTACACTAGTCCATGGCAGGGAATCACACTCATTTACATCCCGTGGCAAGTTAGCGTAGCCAATCCACCTTTCTTTAGACAGTTGTAGGAAACCAGAGCACCAGAGGAAACCCAAGAGGACATGGGAAAACTCAGGACCCACTGTGCCACTGTACTACCCTATACATGGTTATTTTCTATTTAAAGAAATCCAGTTAAATTTCACCCCTTCTAACCACCAGAGGCGGTATCTAACACCTGAATTTTCTCTAGTGTGTGTGTGCATGCATGCCAAGTCCTTCAACAGTCACAGTGTGACAATTACGTAGTATTTACTATAAATACATTCAAGTCATACTGCTCCTTTTTCTCCACTTGTGTGATTTCGGACCTTTTAAAGCATGTGACTATGGTCAGAGTTATAGGTATTCTGTCCTCTAAAGCTGGTATTAAACTATCATCTCCTCCTCTCCTATCATATCTTCCTTTTTCATTTTTCCCATTATTGTAACTGTGGCCAAAGATATTAAGTTCATGTTTACTTTATGTTAACTGTATGCATAGACCACAAAAGCCCATACCAAGCTAAATCATTCATGTTTCAATGGTTTATTTACAGTATATAATAAGACTTGACAGACACACATGACAGTTCTTACACAATAAAACATTTCAGAGGCTTGCAAAATAAAAACTTTAAAATAAATATACAATGATGAAGTGCACAGAACAAACTTTCTCTTCAAGGGACAAAAAAATCTCCAGTAATTTGTCCAAAAACAGACCTACTGAGATAATCCATGCATTATCATATAGTTATTACCACATGATGATGTTACATCGGTTTATATGTGATTAGATGTTTGATATACTGTATACTAGGTGTACCAAATGTGAATGAAGTTGCACATCTGCTACAGGCAATTAAGCCACCTGTTATTTAAGGACCTTAATGCATACACATAGTCAATGCGTGGAACTAGTAGAGTAACATTTATGCAATGGATATACAAAGTAAATATTAAATAGTATGAAAACCACACAAAAAATAGTTGCACTTAAATGTTTACAGCATTAGCATGAACGTACCACATTGCTCTAAAAATAGTGACATTACATCATTTACAGATATTACTATAGAGCAAGCAAAAGCACAGGAATGGTATCATGTCCACAAACCGGCAGCTGGGAGCCAGTTTATGGTATACAGTGTATCTGACAAGCTGTATAAATGATAGCTCATCAGTGCTCTGGTGTCTTACCAGCAAAATGACCTGCATTATGCTACAATGAACACACACACACGCACACACACGCACACACACAAGTGCAGACAGATGCCCCTCAGAACAATGTCGCACTGTGGGAAGAGGGTGAGAGGGAAGTAGTGGAGGTGGGATAGAGAGCGGCTGGGATCTCCCCAAATCAAGCGCCCTGGAAGTGACACTTCCGCTGGAGGAAGCAGCTGGACACAAAGAACAGAAAGAGAGCTGGGAAATCAGCTACTGACGGGTGCCTGACTACTGATGTTACAACTTGGTCTACCTGGCACAGTCTGAATCACTCAGTCTGTTGCTCATAGTCTTAGGATTCCAATGAACTCTCCATCGCTAATGCAGGGCTGCTCTTTTCCCAATTGGCAGGTCAACAAGAATGACAATGCTCTCATTGGCTCTCTTTCAGAGCAGCTACCCCTCCACTGGTGGATCCACTGGTATGTCTCCCACTGGCTGTTCTTATGGAGAGCGTGCACCCATTGGCACCCATTTATGAAGAGCAGTAGCTTTCTATTGGCTCTTTCCTCAACAGCAAGTTTCTTATTGGCAAAAGAGCAGAATTCTAATCTAAATGTTAACTGTGAGGCACAACAGTTGGTGATGTATATAAAGTATTGGTGTTTGCTGAGACTTAAAAGGTTTCCTGATGCATCTTCTTAGCCTAATTCCAATGTCCTAAGCTTGAGTGAATATTCTCTGCAACACTTATTGTTCATATACTGTGTATAATGTCAAAAAAGGTGACTTCTTTATAAACATGTGAACAGAAAGGATAATATACAGTACAATATCTTTATACGAACAAGCTTCAAAAAAAATGTACATATCTACAAAAACATATTACTCTGCCTCCTTATCAAAACCTTAAAATGTTTAAACTGGAGTCTCTTGAGACATTTCTCTGTTCCTCACTAAATATGCAAAGTTTCAAATGCTACTGAGCTCTTCAACTATTCCTAAGTCTAGGAAGAAGCACCTAAACCACAGACAAATGTACATGTGAAATGTGAGAGATTGACTGATCAAACACAATAGACTCTGTCTTTCAATAAAATTTATATGATTCAGCCATGTCTATGTAGAGACAACAGTAGAAGTAGATGAGTAGAAGGTGAATAGATTTTTTAAAAACAAGTCTTTTTTTGAACCAGCTTAACGACTTTGCTGGTTTACCTCTGCTATCTTGTATTTGGGAAGCCTGAAGGACTCTGTCAAATTTGGTTTTCAAAGTTTCACACAGTACTAGACAAAATCCTTCACATAACAATCCAAGCATAATACTGATCTTAAAGCTGAAATGTTATTCAGCCCAGAAAGCTCATCATTTGCAATTTAACACTTTGAGATGCTACTTAAATTGGTTCCCTGAAAAAAATATTAATAGAAGTCCAAAAAAGAAGTATTTTCTTTGCACTGTAATAACAGGAAAAGCAGAAAAAAAATATGACTAATAACTGCTTAAGAAAAAGAAGTGAGTCTATACGTAGCTGTCGTGTTCTTGTACTCACTGCAGCTACCAGAAATGTAGAGACCAGAGGAAAATAACACGCACTTCAACTAGTTATTAAGCTGTCATTTGAATATAAGCAAAACATGGTGTCAAAACTGTACTCAATCTACAACTGAATAATACTGAGGCAGTGTATCTCTACTAAACTGTCCTGAAGCTGCCTAAAGCCCATCATACCAAACACAATAACAATATGTGCTTTCAAAAAGAAAGACCCCAGGACATGTATGTATATACTGCTAAGAAAGAGCATTACATCCAAGATAATGATTGATCGTATTTTTTAAAAGTGCTTTCCTGACCATTTGTATTGACCTATGAATCAAAAACAAAGGCATGAGGCTCTATTTTTCGTTAGCGCAAACATAAATTGCTGGCTAAAGCTGGTATATTTGGTCGGGCGCAAGCCAATTCTTTTACGGTTGTGCTCTGTTTCTATTTTCATGACCATAAATTAACATGCTGCGTTGACGTGGGTTAAGTGGTGAAAAATTGGGTGTGAAATTCAAAACCAGTTGTGGGATCTCAGAATCTATTCTGGTGTAAAAATGCATGCGCGTTACAGCCCCTGTTGCCCCTTTCTTAGCACAGACACATGGCTAAGATGCAGCGTTGTAAGTCCTGTCCTAGTTCTTACAACCGGTGTTTGCTATTTGTCCCCCCACTTCAACACACGTTTGATCTCTGCATTAGCCTGGTATTTGTATGTTTATCCCCTTGTATGTTTTAAATGACTGTGGATTTTGGACTGTTGGCATCCGAAAAATAAAACATACTCTCTAGTATTCAAGTCTCCGCCTTTGTGACACATTTGCACTGCTCTACGCCACATTACCACATGTACAGATGGTCATGAAAATACACATCACAATCTTGTTTATGTGTATGCACTATGATCACATATAGAGCCTGATATATGATAAACTTTGTTCCCCAGTACCTGTGCAGAGTTAAAAATCGTACCACAAAAGGACCAGGTTAGGCCTGTTGTGCAGAAGTTAAAAAAAAAAAAAAAAAAAAGAAAAGAAAAAGTAAAACTCTCCCTAAAACTTCCATGTCCCATCATCCCATGTCACATGATCCTGAAGCAATGGGGAAAGAGTGAAAGTACTCTGCACATCATCCCCTAAGTACATCAGTAAGGGGAAGAGAGTGGGAAGATGATGTGACTTCTTTCTGCCCTAAGGACTGTTCCAGGATTCGCTTATTTCACTCAGCCTGGGTTTGTCTGAAAGGCTTACAGTCTTAGTAGATGATCCAGCATTTTGGTGGAGGTTTTTTTTTATGCGCGTGGCTGCCTGGGAGCTGCTTCCTCCACAAAAACATCATCACTGGACAGTAGAGGCAGAGTGGGAGTGCTGTGACCGCTTCCTGAATTACGGCGTGAGGAGTGAGAAAAAGGCTCCTCACGGGGACCTGTGACTACAGGCAACCTGGAGCTGAAGTTCAGATAGATCTACAGGATGGAAGAAGATGGGAAACGTTTGCTTTAGGTAAGTTAACAAAAGGCAATTTAATACTAAAGATGGCTGTCTGTGTGGACATGAACGGCATACATGTTTGGTGCTGTCTGAGATTTGCTGTTCAACCTTCTCCACTATCTTGCCAAATGAGGGTCTCCTGGAGGGGTTTGCGTCCCAACATGACTGCATGATTTCATACCTACAAAAGAAAGGCATATATTCTGAACATATATGACACACATATTACTGTATATGCTGTAGTATGAGAGGAATAAAACATTTCAGAATGTGCTGTTATAGACAAATAATCAACTTCAGGGTGGTAATAGTAACTCCGCTGCTCCTCTAACAGCATGGCCAGTCGTGTTTTAATCCTTACTTAACCCATACCATCTTGTCATCTTGCCATTCCAATGTAAATATCAGTTTATATATGACTTACAATGAAGACCCTTAGAGAAAAACAAATTAACACACTTCCACATTCACAGACTTACATTTCACTCGGAGCAAACTCAGGTGAATCCATTCGGTATCCCTCCTTGATCATCTTGTAGAATTTGGAGTCTACAGGTATACCTGGGTAAGGACTGCTTCCTAAATATTTCGAGCAATAGTACATAGTTAAGGTCTGTTCCAGTTCCAAACTGCTATGACTTCTAATAACTTTTGAAACATTGAAAAAATTGAAAGATTGAAAAAAAAAGCATACTAGTAGTTAAACATGTGATTTACTGATGTGGGTGTGAGTACTGTTTTGTGCTTTTCCCTTGATAAATAGACATTTAGGGGAATGTCAATATATCAAAAATATATGTATAGATATTGGTTGGAGATCCATTCAAGTTCATCAAGGCTAATGGTAATTACTGACTTTTTTACTTTTTACTGTCCACAAAAACAAACAAAAAACAAAAAAAACCCTGGTGTTACTTTTGACATAATCATGTCTAAAATATTGATGGCTCAAAAAAAGTTTTCAAATACCTACTGATTTATTTGTATCCCCAAACCAAAAGGAGCTATCCTGCACTTTTTGGCCATATCCTCATACTAATACAAATAGGTCAGAGTCTAAGAGTACTATCAAGCTAAAGCTAAAGAACCACACACAGTTCCTCAAATACCCATTGCTCCATGCAGTGAATATATACTTGTACATGTATCTTATATTCAGTTAATTTCACTAGCCAAACAGAAGAGGCACACACATGTTGTTTGTTCAGGCTCAGTTCATTAGACAAGGTTACCTGTGTTTATTTGAACGCATATTCTTAGTAGATAACGTCATGTTCTTAAAATCCTGTCTGTTAATTCACATATGAACTCGTGCGGAAATAACTGAAGCGTACCCAGAGAGAAGATCTCCCACAGCAAGATGCCGTAAGACCAGACATCACTTTCGAATGTGTACACACACTCAAAGATACTCTCAGGAGACATCCACTTCACCGGCAGACGGGCCTGCACAAGATAGAGCCGTTAGAATGGTGTTATTCTCCTAGTCAATTCACACGTAAAGTTTTGACTTGCAAAGAATGTCTAGTCTCCTTTCTGTGTTGTCTTAGGGTCAGTTTTGTATTTAATTGTGCATGCTGAAATATAACTCACATACGCAGAGCCAAATTCATCAGACTGTAGCATGGCTTTCTGCTATAGAAGTTACATTACCTTAAAAAGTCTAATATGTTATAAAGTCAAAGACTTCTGAGTGTTAATATTCAAATTTTTGTCTATTTAAGATTTTAGTCCTACCCTTTTTCATTCATGGTGAATTTTCATTTTTTTAATACTAGGCATGTAAATACTAGGTAAAGACAGCTGAATCATAATTTTCTGTTTCTGGACCACAACTTACATTTCCCTTAACCACATAGTTGGAGTCAGTAGTGATGTCACGGGCAAGTCCAAAGTCGCAGATCTTGGCCACTCTACCTTGTGTAAGGAGGATGTTTCTGGCTGCCAGGTCTCTGTGAATACACTGAACACACACACACACACGCACACACACAAAAAAAAAATACACAAACCTCAATACAGATTTGAAAAACATTCCAAAGGATTGTCACACTATGTTCTCATTAGTGCAGAACTGCTGTGATCTGTTTATGTGGTGCTGCTGAAATACTTGGAAGAATGTTGACTTTGAAAGCGATCTCGAAACAAATATTTGTCCAGTCCCCTAGCTTGAATGCTCAGACATATATTCACTTTTAGTTCTTACAGATAGTTCTAATGATTAAGCTAAATAGACTTAAACAAATGATAAAGCAAAACAGATTTGCATGTATTGCCACAAAAACAGCCTCAACCCAGATAGTTGAATAATGATTAATATAACTGACACAACGTTCTGTGTACAGCTTTGAGTTAAGTACTCATAGTGAGGAGGTAATATTAAAATTGCGCACATCAGTATTCACACCTCAATATTATTAACGTCTATGGACAAGGTTGCTTAAATCAAAGATCTCAGTTATTACTATCCTGAACTTTAGTGTTTTTTTTTCCAATCTAGTAAATCCACTCCAGCAAGGAGCTGTAATTCCTGCACTATTGTTATTACCTCAATATTAAGTTCATGTTTGACATGGAATTAATGTTTCGGATAATGTAAATACACACAAAACTATGGAAAGCCATTTGAGGGCAACATAAAATATATGAATGTAACATCATGAAATAAATCTCAGTGGTGAGCACTTCCAGTTCATAGGTAACTTCATAAGCAAAAAAATTTCTTTCTTTTCATTGTAGGATTTGCAATATACTGTGGTATCAAAGTAATATTTTATAGGCTGTCAGCCAATTAATGTCAGGGGATCCCAGACTGCTAAATTAGAACTAGGACAATTTAGGACTATTAACCTCACTATATATTGTCCTTATAGCAGACATCTATATGAATCCTGCCTGCTTCACATTTGTATATTACCCTATTAGTGTAAACTTTGTAATTGTCCCTTGCTTTTGCACCTCATTGTATTGTAACTGACAGCATATTTCAATCATGGATTTTCTTTCTTTGGGTTTATTTGGGCTTCAAGCCAAGTGCTTTTTCATGTTTTTTAAATTATTTTTTAAAATTATTTTTTTAAGAGATAGCTGAGATAGCCTAGATGTCCCAAAAGGTCTACAACTGAAAAACACAGAAACCACAAAGGCAGTTAGACAGGTATATTCAAAGGTAAATATCCTTTGAACTTAAGTTGCCAACTCTGAATATGGTCCACTGATTACAATTAAAGAATTAGATATCACTTACAGTACTGATAGCACGTAGCATGTAGGACCAGAATACTTCCACTAGCTACATGTTTAAACTGCAATGGCTCAACCACTTAAATGCTAACCAAGTGGTAACTTCAGTAAGAATGCACTCTCAAATAGTTCTCCAGAAAAAACAACAGGCTATTCTCAAAGGGCGGTCATTTAGAAGTTAAAATTCTTTCAAAATTCTCTGAAGAGCCCAAGTCAAAACATTTAACATGCTGAGACCTTGGAGCTCTATCATAAATTTATTCAATCGTCAAACAAGTTTTAGTTTCTCCAGCAATATCTGATTTGTTTGCCATAAAAATATTCTCAAAGGGCATTTGAATGTGCAATGTCTTACTTCAATAAACAGCATTAGTCAGTTGTTTGCACAGCGTCTATTTTGAGGAATAGGCAATGAAACACATCTATTTGGTCAACCTGATAACCAAGTTGGGAAATGTGCGTCTGTGTGTATGTGTTCTGAAACTCTTGTAAGGATGTGCACACATGCCTGTGGACATGTGAGCGCTATCACTGGTAATCTGAACCATGACTGGACACTCTGAATAGAAAAAGTGATCCCTGAGCTTCATACAGGGTATTGTGTTGCTACTATTGCAGGGGTCATGACAGAAGCAGCTAGAATATGGCGTAGGAGAGAAGAGAAGTGAGAAATTAAGGAGAGCCTACATTTTTAGATGCCAGGAAGTCCATGCCCTTAGCAACTTGATAAGAGAAGCTGAGGAGGTCTTCAGTGTCCAGGGCCAAACCATCCTCTTGCAGAACCTCACTGAACACGTCACAGTCAGTGTAAGAGCCAGCACCTAAAAAAGAAAAAGAAATAAGGGAGTTAGGGAGAGAGACATATTATACACTGCATGAAAGATTTCTCAGGAGAAGAGAAGAGAAGAGAAGAGAAGAGGAAAAAAGAGAACAGGTTCAATTCTTCTCCACTGTACCATACCTTTAGGTAGTGAACGTTTCTCAGTGGACTGAGCTCCCAAAACCAAAGGCCTCATAGTCATATAGCCGTTTCTACCTTCACTGCAAGCAATAATCACAGCATGTCAGCAGGCGTCATTAGTTATCTTTTTACAAATTAATTGTAACAAAAGAAAATGCAAAAAGGCAGCTATATCATCAGGTCTCACCCTGCATCTGGATATAACAAGACATTTCTATAGTAAGAATCATCTCCCAGTCTGGAGCAGCAGAAGCAGTCACGCTTTCGGCGCAGGAAGTTCAGCAGGTCGCCGAAACAGCAGTACTCGGTTATCACCAGAGTCGGACCTAGGGAAAGGCCCAAGAGCAATCAAATCAGTATCTCACATACACATTTACATTACTTTTTACTTGAGGGCTGATTGTTTTATCTCTTCACCCCCTTACGCCTTTTTGCTAACCGCATTACCTAATCCGTTTATTCTCCCATTTCTCTTAATTCAGTTCAGTTCAACCAAATTCAATTTAATTCAATTCAGTTTGGCCTGCTTTATTGACATGGCAATCAATGGAATAACAAAAAGAAATGATTACAAAGTTTGGGAGTATTACAGAATGAAATATACTTTACTATTATACTGAAAATTTGAACATTTTAACTAAACATTGTTATGACTAACAATTTTAATTACAATAAAAATATTTTGCTGTAGAGTGTGCAATAGTAAATGTCTAAAGTATGTCTGTGTGTGTTTTTGCACTTGTGAAATTTACGAATGAAGGACCTGGTCTCTCTCTCTCTCTCTCTCATTATCTCTCTGTCTCTGTTGTGATCTCTCTCTCTCTCTCACCTCCAACAGTGCAGGCACCCAGTAAGTTGACGATGTTTATGTGGTTGCCAAGGTAACTGAGCACCTTCAGTTCTGACATCAGAGCTTCTTTCTCAGTGGCGTGAGCGCTCGCTGTGGCACAACATCAAATGACAGACAAATTAACACGAAAAAAAAGTAGAACAGACACACAAAGGCCACACCTGAATCTTAAATCCTGAGGGTTGGGCTAAAATAAAATGTTGGTTTATTCATGAATTCGTTTATCAATTCGTAAGTGACCTAAAAGCCTTATATATAATCTGCCAGAATGTAAAAGTGTTAGGATTATTTATAGCTTTCATTAACTGTTCTTCCTAAACATGACACTTAACATAAAGTACAGATTATGTTACTGACATAAGGATATGTAAGTTGTGTCCTCTAACACTTAGTCTTGTCTTAGTGGTAATATAACCTGATCTTTGTGAGGAGTATTGATCCTGGGTTCTTGGAACTTAAACCTGTTAAGTCCATCAAGTGAAAGAGTCAGTTTTCCCACAGTTTTATTTACCAGAGTGACTGCTGGATATCAGTGATACAGTGTTTCCGAGTGAGACGTTCTAGCACACCCTCTAACGGCTACAGCTGTCACTCTGTATTAACGTGAAATGTGTGATTCTTTAATCACCACAAGTTTCTACAACTCTACTTACGTTTTAGCATTTTGACTGCCACAGTCATCACTGTATCAGCCTTGGACATTCCATACGCTGTGGCCTCCACCACCTTCCCAAATGCTCCTGAGCCAAGAGTTTTGCCTGTGGATGCAGAAAAAAAATCCAGTGATATAGATCTGTTGTAACAAACGCTCCCCTTTAACACATCACAGAGAAACATGTGTATTTCCCTTAAACCTCTCTCACGGGAACGGTTACGGGATGCTGACCTTTGATCTGAATCAAATAGGGAACTTGTTAACTATTACCATCCATTTTGGCACAGGTAGTGTGTTCTTTGTCAGTTTGGAATGATGCCACACTTTCATAAAACACACACATAAAGTACAGTATGCTATAAAACACACTGACTAACACTCTAGGAGAGAAAAAAAGGAGAAGGAAGTGGGAGCCACACAGAGTGCCATTGACTGATGGCGCCAGTGATGGAGATAGTAAACAAAAACCCAACTGACCGAATCGCAGCCTGTCCCGCGGAAACTCCCACTGGTGGTCGTATGGAAGCTGGGTGGGGTCAATATAGACGTAGTTGTTGCCATGGATTCCCTCAATGACTTTCCACTGAATCTGGTATTTAGGTTTCTGAAAGACGTACATAGGATGAATTTCAGCAAAGGGACAGAGTGAGAGCCAGATTATAGCAAAATGCTCCCAAATAAGACATAAACACATTGATATACTGGTCCATTATTACAGCAATAAAACAGTGGACTTCTGCTTTTTCCTGTAGTTCAACAGGTTATAGTGCAGTTCCATTCTCACATGGAGACGATAAATTATAATAAATGTCATCCTTTGCTATTCCAATGGGAATCAACTAATATACTGTTGTTTCATGGTATATACTGTTATCTATAAAATGTTACTTCCATTAGCCTTGTGGTTCCAGTGCAAAACTAAAGAAGCCATTTGTGATGGCTGATTAAATACATTTATGTTAAGCTGACAACCTTTGCAAATTTGCTTTTACATATAGCCATGCTAGTAGAAAAACAGACCCTAAAACCTGCTCTGAGGGCTGACCCATAGTGTAAGTTTGTTTGTGGTGTGTGTGTGTGTGTATACGCAGTAGATGTGTAACAGAGTGTATTTGTGTACAATTTACGTTTGTACAACCCCAGGCCTGTTGACTGTTAAATAATAAGTGTCCGTGTGTGTGTCCGTGTGGCCGTGTGTGTCAGTGTGTTGTTGTTGTTGCTGTTGCTGTTGAAGTCATAAGCATAGTGGGAAGGCTGCCATGTATGACACATAAAAGATCATGGGTAACAGCTCACAAACTGATCTAATTACCCCCAGGGGTTCCCTCATGGGGCAAAACAGAGTGTTTTTGCTTGAGAACCACAGTTAGATAACCTGGAAACACATGACTAAATTTAATGTCTGGTTTGGATTCATAACGTGGCATACAATGAGGAGCTCTTCTCATTTAAATAGCCGTTAATAGTGCTGGTTCCCTTTTATCTTTAGGAGGACACGCTGTGCTCTTAATATGATTACAGTTATATTTTAGGCATCCTGGCACTGTAAGTAGTTCAAGTTTCAACATAAGTTTTGCAAATAGCAGTTATATTTGCTCAGGATTTTTTTTTTTTTTTTTGCTCAGTCTAAACTATTGTGGTAATGTTCTGCTAGAGTAATCTAAGGATTTAATAAGCATACATGCTGTTCCTTACAAAACTGGTCAAAGAATCATTAAGAAGCAACCCCCCCCCCCCCCCCCCCTTTTTTTTAAATCAGTACTCTAACATTGCCAGTAATTTCACTGCCCATTCTGCCTTGCATTGTGTGAGGTGTTCAGCCTTACCTGCATATACTTGTAAGTGAGAACAAACAGGATGAGGCAAAGGATGGCTGCTGCAGCAATGAAGCCAATCAGCAATGGAGTAAAAAGCTCATGAGGAACAGTATGTTCTGGAAAAAAAAAACGATAGCAAAAAGATATCAGAAGGAGAAAAAATGAAAGTGGATGGTGTGATTCTAGGTAGGGCTGGTGTTCTGCTTCATACAGGACACACAAAAAAGAAAGAAAGAATGTAAGGGTGTATAAGTTCTTCTAAAAGATTAACAGTAACTGATACTTGTCGTAAACAAGGTTGCAATTCCCTTATCTACACAGGGATCTTTAGGATCTGAAAGACAGTGAAAAGAGACAGAAATCATGCCAAAATAATGCAGCGGCACTGTCATATCGAAACTCACAATTTGTTAGCAGATGATTGACAGATACCGTAAGTGTACTGTACTATGGTAATTACATATAAACTTAAGCTTGTTTTGGTTTTGTCCTGTACGACTTTGTACACGTCTCCTAACGACAGCTATGTTGCTAGGTTCTGTGTTCTGTGTGTGTTTGAGTGTTATTGTTTTTCTGCTTTGTACTCTGAGGTGTAATAAGCTCTTTAGCCATAAGAAGCTTTCTCTCCATTTCAAATCAGAGAATGCAGACTCTGCAGGAAATAATCCTCTGTAAACCGGTCACTGGCTTTTACTGCTCTCCTCCCTCCCTCTCTCTCTCTCCGTCTATCCCTCCCTCCATTGTCCCAATGTACCTAAAAACCTGCACCTTCATATCATAAGCGTGCACACACACACACAGACACAGACACAGACACACACACACACACGTTTTCATGCCCCCTCTTGGTACATTTATCATCTGTTATGGGAGTTTAAACACATTAGTCCTTCTCCACTTAGCATACTTTACTTCTGGCAAACAGACTCAGACAGCCCCCTCCACCCCAAAGCCCTAAACTCGCACCAGTGCAAATACTTCTAACCACCTCCATCTCAATGCACCACTGCATTTACACTCCAGAAACCTGAGAGCCCCAGGCAGACACTCAGTCTAATCTTAAAAGTACTAATCAGATTTGGAAAGAATAAGGATGCTGGGGTGAGAAAAATGTCAAATGTTGCAATAAAACCCATTCTAACAAGACTATGGTTAACTTTGCTTCACCTTGCAGTAAATACATGTGCCATTGGTGTTTGGCAACATGAAAATAAACCAGAAGTTCAGCCCAGCATGATAAAATGCTCTGCGTTGGTGATGCTTCATCACCCCTGGGCTTCTACACACTGTTTTAATCCAACAGTACCCTGAAAAGGTTCAGTGCAAGCGAGGCAAACAATGGAATGGAGAGGTAAGCTGGCCAGATGACTTAAATTAAATTAAATTATCTGCAATAAATTACATGTTACAAGATACAAACAACAGAAGAGATCTAGGACATTTTCCCTCTACAATGAATGGGAAAGCAGGAACAGATGAAGCTAAAAGATATCCAGCATCTACAGCCAAGTCCCAAGCAGAAACATTAGAGAGATGGAGTGTGAGAGAGAGAGTGAGAAAACTGACAGAAATTCAATGAAGTGTAATGCCTGAATGGACCAAAAACCAAACAACAGCAGAACAGAATAATGGTTGTTATGATGAAGCCAAGCCAGGCACTCAGCTGCAGTGGACACTTTGTAATAGAATTGAACATAAAATGGAAATGATTGATATCTATGTTGGACAAAGAGATTGCAAAAGCATTAAGCCTTAAAGCCTAATTGCATGGGTGTTTCACAAACTGTTTATGCTGCTGAGTACAAAGATTTGTATCTTCTATGGTGTCTGGATTAAAAAAAGAAGAAAATGTCTTTTTTCAATTTCAATATCTATAAAAAAGGAAATCCAAGAACTTAACAATATGGTGTGTATCCTGCAAGAAGATAACAACAAATTAACAGAAAATGTTTGAAAAGGACCGAAAGAAAAGAAGACGGATTTCAGAATAGCTCTCTCAGTCTTCAGAACGTAATTTTGAAAAAAGCAGTGAATGACATCTGTCAAGATTATAGCAGATGTCAGGGAGAATGTTTTTGGATCCTCTCAATTACAACTGCCAAGAGGATTGGATTGGAAAGAGACTGGAGGCAGTTATAAAGGCAACTGGTGGGCATACAAATGATCATATTTGAAGTAAATGCAAAGAAGAAGTCAACGCAAATTTGAAACTGATATAATTTCGATTTTTTCACTATTAACATATACTATTCAATATTTTTAATTACTTATGATAATGAAAGAACATCTGAAACCTAACACAATAACTTGATACTTTTCTTTTTTTTTCTGCTTTTTTTCATTTTCTCCTAAGGGTATGCAAATTTTTGCACTTAACATACCTTGGTTCGTTAGTCACATGACATGTAAATCTACCAAACTGATCTTCAAACAGAATTATAGTCTTGCATTTCTGATGCTGTATTTTGGTATTTGTTGTTACATAATTGTTAAATTTTATATACATTACAGAATGTTGTTCTCAACTGAAGTCATTATCATCAGTCATTATTTTTATGTAAAAAAAACCCACTGTAATTGTGTCACTAAAAGTAATTACAAATAATTTTCTACTGTTTTGGCATTTTGGTATATGAGCATTAAAAAAAACAAGACTAGGAAGGTAGAGACCTAAAAAAAAAAAAAAAAAAAAAAAAAAAACTTGTTCAGAAGTTCCTACAAATGTTTGATGTTCAATGTTTTCAGTTCAGGCTTAGTAACTCCTAGCTCTCATTTAGTATTAGCAACACTGACATTGCTGTATACTGGAATCGTTTAGCAGATCTTATTGCATTAGAGCTTAATATTATTAATTAGTGCTTAATTAGTCTTTCATGAGTAGGGTAGCAGTATGAGTACACTAACAACATTTAATTTAATAACAGTTAATGACCTGGTGACAGATCACCTTGGATCGTGGTGACCTTGTCTGTTGTTATTTTTTCTTTCGGTTTTAGGTATGGGACTGGTTTTAAGCCTGGAATTAGGCCTTAACTGGGTGTGTGCTTTATTGTGTGAGGAGGGTGTACATGATTGTTTGTGTTCTCACCGCTGATGGAAAACAGCGTGTAGACAATCTCGCCTTCGGCTGAAGCCACACACTCCAGGGTGGGGTAATTGTTCTTGGTGATGTTTAAGCGGCTCTCCACCGCTCCCTTCCCAAAGGGTGGGTTAGTCATGGTTACAGTGACGACATCCTCCTCCTCTTGTGTGGCATTTAATAAATTAGAACACCTAGAGTGTCACATAATGAATTAACAATAATCATGGACATGCAGTAATGGATGTCAGGGGCCAACATACACATGCACACAGACAGACAAACACACACACACACACACACACACACACACAAAATAAACAGAACTACATACAAGTTACAACATGTATACGTGCAGTATGTATCCTTGTTTCAATTATTTTGAAAATGATTTGTCGTAACTATTGTCGTAACTAACACCAACATACATACCAAAGGAATGTTACACAGAAAGTCAGGCACTTTCTGATGTCCCTGCTTTCACATTCCAACATGTACCAACAAGCTCAACATGGATAACATGGAGATCTAGCAATCCTACTTCATCTAAGTTTTATCATGCAGGAATTCCAAAACACTGCGTCATAAACATAACTGGCATTTGTCGTTTTATTGTAAGGAACCTACTGACCACATGTATGTGTCAAGCTTGATTTTAGAGCAAATCAGTTTTTGTAGATTTTGTATCACTACATTGTGGGAAATTGTGTGAAATATAGCATCATGCTATTGCACCCCCTAACCATCACTGATTGCTGATTCTATCAAGGGAAGGAGTAGATTTCAAATCTAACATAATCTCACATAATCACGCTAACAAGCAGTGGTCACTCATAGTCCTAATGCTGCTTTGCTTCCCACCATCATTTAAACCTATTAAACTGTATAAAATAAAAGCAGAGATAGCTCTTAATGGGAGATTACTGGCTTATAAAGTTATAAAAGTAGTCAGAAAAATGTCTCCCTATGTGTTTTTCTATGAATGATGAACTGCAGTAATCAATGACAAGATCTGAGTAGTCTGTGCTATATTACACAATACCTTCTATATAGAGCTTGTGCTATGTATACATTTGTCGTTTTGCTGGATTGTACCTAAGAAAAGCAATAGAAGCCCATGTTGAGGTTTTGCAGGAGGAGACATTTATATCCCCATATGTATATATGCGTGTATGTTTAGAGAGCAGATTTGTGGAGGGATGGATGTTTAAGAAATGACTGAATGCACATGTAATGACCCACTGTCTGCTAAGTCATGGTTTAGTGGTGCTCGGGACATCAGGTATTCCCTCAGTAGTGTGTCATCTAAGAATAACTGTCCCTCTAAGTACACACTGTTCCTATATTATCTACCAGACTCACATGACTATTAGTCACCTATCACAGGCTTGTTGCCCTGATCATGATGCAGTCATTTGACCAATCTGCTTGCTCCAATCATCAAGCATCATGTTAGCCGATTAACTAATCAGTTCAACGTCGTGTTGTATCCTCACCTCAGTTAGCTAAACCCTACATGTAATTATTGAATTATCATTTTTGCAGTGGTTAGCCTTCAACCTCTAGGCTGCACAGACTCAGTATCAGCATCAGCAGGTTGACTGGTGAACAGGGGTATAACCGAATACGAATAAAGTATTATGGAACAATGATGGAACAAATGTGCTCTAAATGGATATAAATACAGATAAATACAAATATGAGGTACACTATTCATTTTGATTTATTAGTTTTTTTTTTTTTTTAAGTAAGCCTCCCAGAGAGGTTCACAGGGCATCTAATTGAGACTAAAGGTGTGCACTGGGACTGGGCAGGATGGAACAAAACGTTGTTTTTACTTTCATGTGGGCACTCAAATATGAAGCTCACAGGATAAACAAAGGCCATGTTGCATGAAGCATTTACAGAATTTATCTATGATATGCTGACACAGGCTGAAATTTTCCAGTGTTTTCCGGTGTTTCTTGGCGGGAATAGTGGTAGGGTTCATATTTATTAAAAAAAAAAAAGAAAAGAAAAGAAAAGAAAAAACAAATCACCTCAGCCATGACCACTTTAAATACAGATATGAATATTTGGAGCACTAAACTTACACAGACACAGATAGTGGCATTGCCCCTATCGGTGAAAGTACAGCTTGTGCATACTTTGCACTGCACCAATAACCTCAAGCATCACTTTAACAACTTCCTCCACATCCAACTATGATGTATAAACATTGGTTTTATAGTGATATTAAATTGTTACATGTGAACATACTGTAGCAGCCACTTAATTAATGTATTGTGACTTTCATAAATATATACATGGGCTGGAGTGGAACAGTTCTGCTGTGTGGTACCATTTTATCTGTACACACTATGTACATGCAACACTGAGCTTAAACACTGCCAGCACAAGACATTCTTCTAGATCACATCTCTAGATTTTCCCATAAACACCATTGCTACCTGTGGGATATTGCTTCGATGCACCAATTGCATGCAACATTTGGCTTAATCTAGTACTAGTACTTTACTTTCGGTAACATAGTTCTTACTTTCGAACCTTGTGTTTTCACTGTAAAGGAGACTGCAATGTACCAAAGGCTGGAATAATTGAGCATGCCTACCTGGCATGGGGTTGGTCGCAGTAGTACCATGTGATGTGAGGTGGGGGATAACCTTCAGCCACACAGCGCACTTGCCCATCAACCGGACCTTCATGAGATACAATTGCTGGTTTACCTAGAGATTAAAGCAAAGTCAGTGGTTAAATGCTTGGTGAGAGAAAAACAAGGACTTTTCATTTTTTATTACTTTCAAATATGCAGTCATATTATTTATAGTATATTATTTATAGTAAATTAAAATATAAATTGAAAGATCTGAGAATGGGACATACAACATTCAACAGGTAATGTGAGAATAAACTCAACAGTCAATGCTGCAGCAAAACAATCACGTTTGCAGAGTTTGCATATACTTCTGTTTGCTCTGTGCTATTTGACACTGTACTATCAACAGAGTAACACACTGCTGTGAGTCACATGATGAAGTGAAGCAGAACCAATGTGCCACTGGTTCCTCTCACATAACACAACTATATTTGTTTCTTAGGACTTACTTAGGACATGAACTTCAAATGTCAGGTGGATACTAGCATCACCATTGGAGGCCAGAAAAGTGTAGACGCCACTCTCTGATACTTTTAAACGCACAAGCTTTAACTGACTGTGATAACTGTAATGAAAACAACAACAAGAAAACATCTCGATCATATGTAAAAAAAAAAAAAAAAAAAAAAAAAA
>CM040472.1:3384519-3408862 GCA_022758105.1 Pangasianodon gigas | reverse complement strand
ACAGACTCTCTCCTTCTCGCACTCTCCATGTCCCATTAACTACATGGGTCAGGTTAATAAATCCTTTGCCTAAAAAAGACACACACATTATATTTGAATAATAAGAAGGAGACAGTCAAATATAGAAAAAAATGCTAAATAGAATCCTTTTGCCATATAAACCAAGTCTGAAATACAACTTTACTTAGTTTCAACTGATCAACTTTTAAAAAGCAGTCACAGACTTGAGGCTAGCATATTCACAAGTACCGTGAGATGTAAACATAAACTTCTGTGAAATACAGAAGTTTCTGAGGTTTGAATGTGAAAACCCACATATACACACATTTGGGGCAAATTAATTTGAAGTACATGCACCTGACTGCAAGATGTTTTACTAAAGCTAAACTATAATTTACATGTTTGTAGTGTATCTTATCTGTCATATGACAGGCAGCCTTACTGTAGACATCCACCCAGACTGTCTCAGCACTAATCCCTCTGTAGTTCTTTGCCTCACAGCGGTAGCTACCCGAATCCTGGGTTGTCACGGCTGGTATTTGGAGGGTGGCTGTGCGTTTGTGCAGGACTGGCTCGGTCAAAAGTTGGGAGCTTTGCTGCACGGATGCTTCCTGTAGAAATACAGCAGGAATATATTCCCCAAGTCAGTGAGAAAGACTCGGTAAAGAAGTGACAGATATTAACAATCACAGTAGTCACATGATGCTCTATTTACATATAGGAATGTTTTGATTTGCTTTTCTGAACCATTACTGCTCGAGTAGCTCCTGAAATCAAATTGAAATGTGATAACAATGCAGGTTACTCATTTCAGGCTTTGTTTGTGGCCTTTGAGATTGGCTATATCAGCGTGCCACGGTATTACATACATATTAAGTTGCAACATCTTGCATCATACAAACATTTACACTCCCAGTTCAATATTTCTCTAATATTTATATGTTGAAATGTTGAAAACATTTACATGTTAATATGTGCTCTTTTAAGAGCTACAGAGCAAGAGCAACTAGCAGCTATTACAAACTGGTGCTGCACTCTCATTTTGTGCCATGTAGTAATTATGCAGTTATTATGCAAAGTGTAAATGGGTCGTTACACAAAAACCTGAAGTGTGTTCGGGTGTGTGTGTATGTGTGCACAGAATATGGTACAGGTGTGCACAAAAGAATTTGCCTGCGTTCTTACCACACCATGAGGTGGGAACCAGTTAACCTTGATGTCACTGTTGACATTGGAAGTAGAGCAGGTGAGTGTGAGTCTCTGGCCCTGGGTTAGAAGCACTCTGTTACGCTCCTGAAGTGAAATACGGGGCGGTGCATCTGGAACTGACAGCCAATCAGTACAAAGAAAGTTAACTGAACAAATATTCTAAATAGATTGCTCTCTATAATACTATTACTATTACTATTCTCTATAATAAGAGAATAGAGCAAGATGAGAGAAAAGTGTCTCTCTCTCTGTCTGTGTTTCTCACCCAGTCGCACATTAAGCTTATATTCCATAGATCGGGCAATCTTCTCTCCCAGAATTCCCACGCAGACATAGCATCCCTTGTAGCTGGGCTGGACATTCACCACGGAAATGCCTGTCTCAGTGCTAGCGCTGTACCTCATCCCGGTGGGCAGTGGAAGTCCGTTGCATGTCTCCAGGTGCAGGTCGACCATTCTGGGGTCGGTGGCTAGGCAGGGGATACAGGCAGTGTCTCCTGCACCGGCCATGATGTCTGGGATGATGGACCTCCTGAAGGCGTTGTCAGGATCTGCTAAGAGGAAGGCTAAATCAAGAACCAATGAAACACAACCAAGGGTCTTAGATTAAGACATGACATTGCCGTATGAGAGAGAGAGAGAGAGAGAGAGAGAGAGAGAGAGAGAGAGAGAGAGAGAGAAGGAACCAGATTGAGAGAGGCAGACCAAGTGGTAGAGACAAAGAGTGTGAAGAGGGAAATAAAACAGGACGGATAAAAAAGATAGAGCAGGCACCCTTGTTCACAGTACACAGTAGGTTCTATAAGGTTGCTTATACAAAAAAGAGTAAAGTGTGTGTGTCTGAGCCTGGGGACGTCATTTCATAGCAATCCGTAGATGGTCACTGTTTAAGAACATGTTGGAACCCATAGTATTTAAAGTGAAGAATTATAAATGACACACATCTGTCCATACACACATGCATCAGCGGGCTATTAAATCTGTTACACAGCTAAAGAACTCTACTACTATATCTACCATTTAGCTATTCAGACATAACTCTCTGCTTTTCTCTCAAACACACACAAATAGTATAAGCTTCACCTACCTGTAACATACACATAAATAGAGCTCTTCTCTCCTGAGGACTCCTCCAAGCAAGTGTATTTGCCCTGATGCTGTGCCTTCGCTTTGGCCACATAGATGGTTGACATTTGGTGTCCCCTCTGCTCCTCCCTTAGTGTCCGGTTTCGACGTTCATCCCGTGCCCAATGCACTGGTGCATCACCATGGCAACGAAGAATGAGGCTGCCATCCAGCTGCACCGCGAGCTGGGATCCGTCTGGTGTAATTACGGGCCTGGTAGTGCCTGATTTAAAAAAAAAAAAAGACAAATAGGTCCACTGGTCAAAAAACATTGTCCTATAAGTAGTGCATTAAAGTGCAGAACTGAAATGGTCTTTAAAAGCAGGTCAATTTTTGTATAAAACATTAGTAGGTTGATGGTGATTAAATTGAAAGAAAGTGGGGTAAATAAAAAATAAAACAAAAACACACTACACATATAGCAACTTAAAGGCAACCCAACAGGAACAGAATAACTAGACTAATAACTAGAATTGTTGCTCATTTACAGCATACCAAGTGCCCAGATCTGTTCTTCCCTCTGGAGTCATAGAGGTTTCAGAAAAGAACTTCGTAGCATTTATTGTGCCGTGCTGCAATTCATCACAGTCTGTCTCACCTGAGCCAAGTTGGGGAGTTTGTTTATATACCAGGTTTTTGTTTTTTTTTTCCCAAGAATTTCATCCAGTAATTTCTAAGCTTCATCAATCACCATACTTTTATTTCTAACATGAGCAATACCGTGTGTGTGTGTGTGTGTGTGTGTGCGTGTGTGCCCGCATTTTCCCCATGACCTTGGCTGTGGCTGAAGCTCCTCTTGCATGTTATGACAAATTACCTTGTCATGACATGCACCAGTTTAAGTAGCTTACAAACATGTCTGGCAAAGTAAGAATGGAAAAATTCCATGTCTTGCTCCGCCGTTACAATTCTGAACAACTTTTAGTAACCAACATGCCCATCAAAATGTACTGTGACTTTTGCTTCATATCTGATGTCGTTGCAGCATTCATGAAATACGCTTTTATTTTGCTTTCTAGTATTTATTTGTACAAGTCCCTTCTGTGAATCTTTAGCAAACTGCTTGAGTGTGCAACTTGTCTTTTGAGTCCTCCTTGCATGTGACTGACAAACAAGCTGAAGAGTCATAACACGGATATAAATGTTTGAACAAGGATTTGCACAGAAAGATAGCGTGGCATACCGTAACTTTTTTTTTTTATGATATGGTACAAAAGTAAACAGAAACCATGCGTACAGAGCAAACAGTCACACTTACAGTTACACTTCAACCTTTTTGACATAGAGTGTGGAAACCAGTCAAACTGGTCTTATTTTCATTTAAATTGTATTGATTGATTGTGAGCTTCCTAGCAGCCAAGTATTCTGTCCAGCGCAGAACTTAGTGTGAGGTGTTCATTGCAGAAAACTACCAACCAACAATAATTAGCCATCATAAGTGAAACTTCCTCATTCTGAATTTGTGATAAGATTTATAAACTATCAAAAAAGTTCTGTCATTTGCTTCTATATCCAGCACTTTTAGTTTTAATGATTCTCAGGTACACCATCACTAATGTTTGAGCATGTCTACTTAGTACTTAATAATTATTGTAATCACAAGTTGAAGCAAGAGGAGGATTAAAAGGAAGACAAGGATGAAAGCAAAGTTGTGGAAAAATGGCTCACCACTATGCGGAGGTATGTGTATGTGTGTGTGTGTGTGTGTTTGTGTCTGTATGCATGGGCTAGTGAGAAAGAGAGTCAACACTAAATATGTCACCAGATATATGAGTGTGTATGCTTTGGGATTATCTGCTACCAGCATGTTTACTTTGGTTTAGAGGTTCCTGGTTTATAGTAAATGGCACTATTGTGAGATTTGACTGGTTCCTGTTGGGTTCTTTTCAGTCGATACACGGCTGAGTGATGGCTTTCAGTAAACAACAGAGAGTAAAAGACCCCTGAAGGTGGCAAAAGCATCAAAACTATAGGACCTCGACAACTAACCACGTCACTGATGAATCTCACGCTGCTTAAAGAAGACCTTTAGAGGTCAAATGAGGTCCTGGCAGCTAAGGCTGATATAAAAAATGTATTGAGAAAAAAATATGAGTTATAATGGGAAGATAATATTAAGTAGTTTCCCAAATTGCATCTTACTGAGGATTAAACTTCACTGTCGCTGAAACTAATCTGGCTATAAAATTCATTCTTGGTTTTGGCAGCTTGGTTTCCTTGCCGCTGTCACCTCTGACATGCTTAACTGATCTCCACGCATATTTCTGTAATGCTGCTATGTGACAATGTTAATTATCAAATGCGCTATACAAATAAAATTGAATTCATATGACTTTATCGAGTCTTCGTATATGCTGTACATCCTTCTTCAGATGTCTCTCTTCCTGTACTCACAAAGACCAGAGATCTAATTGGTGCTATGTCATAGGTGAAAATAAGTAACTAAATAAATGAATAAATATACTATATGGCCAAAATTATGTGGACACCTGATCATCACAACCGTATGTGAGTGCTGAACATCTCATTCCAGATATATTACCCCTTTGCTGTTATAATAACCTCCTCCACTCTTCTGGGAAGGCTTTCCACTAGATTTTGGAGCGTGGCTGTGGGGATTTGTGATCATTCAGTTACAAGAGCATTAGTGAGATCAGGCACTGACGTTGGGTGAAGAGGTCTGGCACATAGTTGGAGTTCCAGTTCATCCCAAAGGTGTTCAGTGGGGTTGAGGTCAGGGCTCTGTGCACTGAGTTCTTCCACTCCAACCTTCACACACCATGTCTTCATGGAGCTCGCTTTGTGCACAGGAGCATTGTCATGCTGGAACAGGTTTGGGCCTCTTAGTTCCAATGAAGGGAAATTGTAATGCTACAGCATACAGAGACATTCTATACAATTGTGTTCTTCCAACTTTGTGGCAACATTTTGGGGAGGAAACACATACGGGTGTGATGGTCAGGTGTCCATATACTTTTGACCATATAGTGTATATAAAGGTTTAAACTTTATGCAACACTGTAATGTGGCTAATTCATCTTAAATTAGTATAATTGTTTAGAATGGATGCTTGAACAATCAGTGCAGTGCGCAGACCACCAAGAAAGAGAAAAACAGAACGCAAGAAGCCTAAAAATGTGATACTGCCTTAGCTGACTTTTGACAGTCATATTGAACCAAAAAAGTGGTCTGGTGCTAAATTAGTCTTATAATCTTTCCTATTTAACCTTTTGCAGTAAAAAACTTGTTTGAACAAGATATACTATTGCCTGAGAGGAAGAACAGGTTGACGTGACAAAAAGTGCTTCATCTTTTGATACACTAATGATTGATGCGCTGACTGTGGTGGTGTGGATTGACAAATAATCTTATGAAATTGTCACTGCAGCAGAGGATCTGACATATACCCACTCAAGCATACATAAATACACAAATATTGAGTTACTGCTTATTTAATGCAGGAAGACAGACAAACAATCAGGTGTTAATTAAACGAGTCGAACCTGGGTTTCTGCCTTGTGGTAAAACAAATCAGCCAATTGCGTGCATCATTGTAGTTAGTTGGAGTACTTATTTGCATAGTGCTGGCTTCTGAACCCTGAATAACTTGATCGCAATGAAAATACACTATATGGCCAAAAGCATTTGGACACCTAACCATCATACCCATCATTCCAAAACTATGTGCATTAACAGGGTGTTGGCCCCCCTTTTGCTTTCACTCTTCTGGGAAGGCTTTCCACTAGATTTTGGAGCGTGGCTGTGGGGATTTGTGATCATTCAGCTACAAGAGCATTAGTGAGATCAGGCACTGATGTTGGGTGAGGAGGTCTGGGGTGCAGTCGGTGTTCCAGTTCATCCCAAAGGTGTTCAGTGGGGTTGAGGTCAGGGCTCTGTGCAGGACACTTGAGTTCTTCCACTCCAACCTTAACACACCATGAACTTTGTTGACCTCTCTTTGTTCACAGGTTTGGGCCTCTTAGTTCCAGTGAAGGGAAATTGTAAAGCTACAGCATACAGAGACATTCTATACAATTGTGTTCTTCCAACTTTGTGGCAACAGTTTGAGGAAGAACCACATATGGGTGTGATGGTCAGGTGTCCACAAACCTTTAGCCATACAGTGTGTTTTATTCTCGTTCGATTTGGATGCGAATAAAGCAGGAGGTAAAGATGCGAACCTTCCTTACTTTTCATACTAATTAGCAAGCGCGAGACCACGTCTATAGCCTGTTTTTACATCCAACTGATGCATTTCTATTTTCTGATTTTACGCATTGCCTGGTGTAACAACTACATGCCACCTACAGCATTAGTTCATGATTTGAAGGAAAAGAAAACACCCAGGATAAGGGCAGAGCGAAAAAGCGCGCGCTGGCTGCGCTGTCCGGTGCGCGCACGCGCTGGCTTTTCGGGTGGCACTGAGCGCGTGCATCCAGAACAGACAAGTCAAAAATATACCAACTATTTAGTGCGCAAGTATGCGGTATGGAACGTAGCTCTTTAACGAGATGCATGCAAATCAGGCAGCAGCTCACTAAATTAAAAAAAAAAAATCTTATTTATATATTGCTTAACGGTTTTCACGCGCCGCTCTCTTCAATTAAACTCTATGGCCATCACGTGACCTCGATTACCAGGCCACAATGGGCTAGTTGGACTGTGAAATCGCTTCAAGGCTGCTTGGTGCAACTGAATTTATAAATAGCTGATTTGTCTGCGCCGGTTTATGTGTGCCTGAGCGTTTTTACGCAGTCTGCGATCTGGCACGCCTTCTGACATGCTGTAATATCAGTCTTAATGTGGTCGGTTGACTGAGAAGGTGATACAGGCAGAAATAACCTGTTTCTCTTGGTAAGCGCTCTGTGTTCTGCACTACAGCAACACACTGCTTTCTTGAACTACCTCCAACTATTAAAGCGCGCTCATCCCATTTATCTTCCAGTAGGCAGTTCATTATAATGCAGCCTGCGGCTTATCTGGCTACATTCTGGAAAATAAACAAGCCAGAAAAGGTGCTTCAGAAGAACCGGTTTGGGTCCATAAAGAACATTTCGCTCTACATTTACTTCTTTGTGTTGCTGTTACTACAATAAACCAATAAAGCTTAGCATTTATGCATTTATGGTTGTTGTTTGTTTGTTCAGTGTGGCACAAACTATCAGCTGCATACACACACACACACACACACATATATGTGTGTGTATACACTTTTTGTATATACCCTATAGTATATACCTTTTTACCTAAAAAAAAGTGCATATAGTGTACATTTTTAAAGCTTTATTCAAAAAAGTGTGTGCTTTGAATCTCTTAAAGGTGCACCATATCCACATTTCCAGTTGAAAAATACAGAAGATAAGTTCAGGAACCGATTCTGAGACAGTGGGCCCCTGGGCACGGATGCACAAAAGGCCCCATATTGAATGGCATCAATAACAATTCGGCCCCCAGAGTCCTGCAGAAAAGTAAAATGATAAATGCTGACTTTTTTTTTAAATAAGGTGTAATGATGATTTCTTTCTTGTGGCATCTTTAAAGTTAATGTGAAGGCAATTTCTTCCGTTTTTCTTGGAGACATTTGGACCTTTAACTCTGGGGAGTTAATAAGGCTCTGGGCTTTGGGGGCCTCCTGACTCTTTGGGCCCCTGGACCTGTGCCTGGTAGACCCGTTCAGTAATCCAGCCTTGGATAAGGGTACCACGCCAGCAGCAAGCAAATGTACACTTCAGTACCCTTTGTTCCTGAGAGTGGCAGATTTTGGCTTCAGACCAGACCTGATAAGACACACTAAACACTGTTCTCAATGCTATAGGGTCATCCTGAGCATACTGAGTACAGACTGCAAAATAAAGGGGCATCGAAACGAACATCAAAGTGCGTCCAGTCGTGTCGAGATAACAGTCCTGCTAAGTTAATAATAAATAATGAGGTCATTCACCTGACAGCACTGCTTCACTTAGCGTCACCATTTTTGTATCTGCTCCATAAACTACATAATACACCTATAACCTATTATAACCTCTCTGCTCATATCTAATAAGCTACATAACCTATTAATACCGTCAGCATTAACTTATGATGACCCTTACTATAGTAAACAACAGTTTTATATATATATATATATATATATATATATATATATATATATATATATATATATATATATATATATATGTGGACTTGTTTATTCCTGCTGTGATGCACGGAGCGGACATGGGCGCGCGCGCCATGAATTATTTACTGCAAGCCGCGCGAGCAGCTCTGCGTTACGTTATCACCCCGCGGCTATGCACGCCAATATCCGGTTTCTCCGATCTCCTCCAGTAACTGCTCACCACCAAAGGCCCAAAACACAGAGAGAAGAAAAAGACAGACAGAGAGAGAGAGAGAGAGAGAGAGAGAGAGAGAGAGAGATCATAAAGTTAAGCAAAACAGCTTTGGAGTTAGTTCAACACTTCAACGCAACAAGTGTGTGAAGAGCCACAGCACAGTGTTAAATGCGTCTATGACACAAAGACCCCGTTAAAGCAGCGCTACAGGTGTTAATTCCACGTTGCTGTGTTCAAGTTTCATGCGCGTGCTTCAGCACTGGGGTGCTGAGAGAGCTCTGGTGCAAGAGCTCGTTATGCTGAAGTAACGGAGACACTCGAAGTTTCCAGACAAATCAAACCCACTTCCACAGCAGAGCAGCACATCTTATCTAACATCTCACATATCAACAAACACACGCCATGAGTACAACCTGAGCATATAGTGTAAGCACGTTTACACACTCTCAATCTCCAGCCAGATCACACACACACACACACACACTCAACCAATACACAGTTTACGCATCTCAGTCTGTGGGTTTTACGCACAAACATGTGAGAGAGCGCAACATGCTGATGCTTAGGAACTTTCTTTCTTTTTTCTTTCTTTCTTTTTTCTTTTTTGGTTGAAAGTGTGTTGACTTTGGAAAGCAGCAGGTATAACTGATTAAAAAGCAGCAGCTTACCTGGTCGGAAGAGAAACTGTAACACGACAGGAAACAGAACCCAGTGGTATTCCATTCTCAGAATTCCATCTATACTTCTCTTAGTGTGTGTGTGTGTGTGCACGTGTGTACGCGCGCGCGCGTGTGTGAGTGAGTGTGTGTATGTGTGTATGTGTCCGCTCGGTATCCTGGGCACTCACTAATGCCACTGGAGTGTCGGCTCTGGAGCGAGGCGAGTTGCGCTCTTAAAGGAGACGCGCTGTTTTCTGCCAAACAAAGCCGCGCGTAACGTTAAGAGTCTGAGGAAAGTAGGCGGGGCGTCTGCGTCTACAATAATAAGCGCGTGCGTGCGTGCGTGCGTGTGTGTGTGTGTGTGTTTTTAAGTGCCTTGTCATACCTGAGTCCTGACACGCACAAATTACAAGGTGTCGAAGTAGCCTTGAGCGTCTGCTTTCATTCTGCGGGAAGTGGGATGGCTGATAAGTAAATCCACCCCAATAATGACTACTCACAGAGCCACAATTCTTGCAATTTATTCAAGCCAAATAATAGTGGGATTATAGAAAGTTCTTTTTTGAAATACAGTTTTTATGTGCTGTTGTTAAAGCGTATTTATAATAATAATAATAATAATAATAGCATAGGACAGACACAATTAAAAGAATAAAAAAAAGTGATCAATTTGATAATATATCAAATAATAATATGTATATGTTCTTTTCTATATTAAGCATTGCATGCCCTCAGGTTAAATCCCCTGAAATTATATATATATATATATATATATATATATATATATATATATATATATATATATATATATATATATATATATATATATATTGTCTTCATATTTTTTATACTTTTTCCTAGTATGACATTTAAATTACTGCTGAAGTAGTGCTTGTCTATTTTTTTTCTTCATTTTATTAAATAATGTCAGTATCAAAACACATATGAACAATCTCTCTGTGCTAATATTTTCCCATCTTCCTAAACCATTTGCTTTTTCCTACATGGTGAATAGATGCTCTTCAACATTTTAAAAACAAAACTCTTTCAAATCTGGAAGTAAAGTCACCACAAAACACTTTGTAATCTTGCAAAAAAAAAAAAAAAAGTTACTTACGTCTATCAACATCTATGGCTGCTAGTACAATATGAGCATGTACACATTTTGAGATAAGTGCTAAAATAACTTGAATTGTCTCAATTGAAACACTCAGAGCTGAAACAATTATGTCACTAATAAAATTTTCATCTTTCTTTTTCTTGTTTGCTTTGGTAGGGGCGTTGAGTTGTCCATTCTGTACATATCATTAAAATATCACAATGTTACATTTTCACTAGTTAAGCAATTCAGAGAAAAACAGCCATTTAAAGAGAGGCAAATTTGCTGAAAAGCATGTCAGAAACCTTGCATGAATGTATAAAAAGGTCACAGACTACTCATTACCAGCCAATACAATATAAAAAATATCTACAGAAGAGGATCTCCACAGAGAAGCAGGTTATTCCATGATTTAGGTCAAAACTGAAATGTTAAGGTAACTACTGAAACTGTGATATAATTTGATATATTTATTTGATATAACATTTGACAAAGAATAGTTAGATTACAAATGTGATTGTTATGAAACGATATGACTTGGCATTCTATAAATGGTATATAAATAGTATATTAAACAAAATAATACTGTGCATGCTTAATCAATGTATATACTTTAGATATTTTCCAACACAAAGTTAAAAAAACGTGTAAAGAGTGTAACCTTTTTGACTGCAAAAGTGTAAATGTTGCTGATGAGACAAAAGATCTTGAGAGAGACATGTTTGAGAGGACCAGTTTGGAGGTCTAGTGGATACCGGTACCAGTACTGTAAGTCATTTCTGCCTGGTCCAAATATTATTAGTTGCTTAACTAGGGAGGAACGCAAACAAATCAGATGTGAAACTTTATTTTTGTGTGTGCATGTTTATTATTATTATTATTATTATTATTTACAATTGCCAACATTTCATATTAACACCATGACTTCAGGACTGATAATTTGGAAAATCTTGAGCTATTTTAAAACACTGAATACCACATTCCTCATATTTGTGTGAATGAAGGGGTCACTATACTGTACATTTTATATATAGAGTGCTACCTACACTGAGGCTTCTTCAGGACAACATGGCTCTGGGCCTGGTAGTTATAGTTACATAGTCACAAGGCCCCTGGATCATTTGTTTTTCTTCATCCTTGCTGGTTTTGTTTCCCCTCTGAGCTCTGTTTTTCCTGTGCGGTCCTGTCCTCATAATGCCCATAATGATTCCTTAACGCTTGATGAATTTAATATACAAAATACAAAGGCAGATATTATGCTCTTCATAGAAGACCTAGTCATACTCTGGACACCTGGGGTAAACCTGGGAGGCCCAGCCACACACACTGATATACATTCAAGCATGCACTTGTTAATAAGTGTTAAAGCAATTCAACAGCAAAAAGTGCTCCCTAATCATAAGCTTAAAAATGTCATTATTATATGCACTAAATGGTCAAAGGTTTGTGGACACTTTACCATCACACCCATATGTGATTCTTCGCCAAACTGCTGCCACAAAGTTGGAAGCACACAATTGTATAGGATGTCTGTGTATGTTGTAGCTTTACAATTTCCCTTCACTGGCACTAAGAGGCCCAAATCTGTTCCAGCATGACAATGCTCCTGTGCACAAAGCGAGCTCCATGAAGACATGGTGTGTTAAGGTTGGAGTGGAAGAACTCGAGTGGCTTGCACAGAGCCCTGACCTCAACCCCACTGAACATCTGAACACCTTTGGGATGAACTGGTACGCCAACTATGTACAAGGCCTTCTTGCCCAACAACAATCCCCAACCACACTACTGCTCTTGTGGCTGAATGAGCACAAATCCCAAAGCTACAATCCAAAATCTAGTGGAAAGCCTTCCAAGCAGAGTGGAGGTTATTATAACAGCAAAGGGTAGACCAACTCCATATAATGCCCATGCTGTTGGAACGGGATGTTCAACAAGCACATATGGATGTGATGGTCAGGTGACCACATACTTTTGGCCAAATAGTATATATTGTAAATAAAGTCTGCATAATTATTACACCTGGCATATCGACTGTGTTTCCTTCCTCCTAGTCAGACATCTACTTTAGTTTAGTCTTATGCATTAGCCTGACTATACAAAAGTGATATATAAATAGTATGAAAAAATGAATGGTAAGTGAGATTGGTCAGAAGTCTGAGTACGTATATAGACCACAAAAATCTAAATTAGTCTTTTGATATGAGGTTTTGTGACATCCAAGTTCATCCACACTCCACATCACCTCACTAGTCTAATATCATTAGTTGATTCACCTGTGTCCTTTTGTCCTTAAATGTATACTCACCTGTGTTTGCTAGTCTTTGCAAAGTCTTACCCATGTCACTGTGCAATTACTGAGCCTTCTCTTTACTAATGTATTATCTAAGTTTTCCATTTCTAATTTTTACTTTTGCCTTACATAGTTTATTGATATTACTGACATTTCAAGCAACAGAATCAGGCTCCATACAGAACGAAACAAGGCCATCTTTTGAAGATGCATACACAAAGCAGCTCACATACAGCCTATCTATCATCATTCCCACTACTATTTCTATTGCAACCCATCCAGCAACCATGTCTATGCCACAAATACAGCTTTTCAAAGCCCTGGTCATGGAAGAAATGTCGTTTTAGAAATGGTTAGCACTCCATGACATGTACAATTGCTTCATGTCTGTATTCCAGTCTTTTTTTGACCACCCACCAGATGGCAAGAATTTCCGCCATAATGGTCTTCCAGAGAACATACAGTATTTATGGATTTGGGGGCGTGGAAATCATAAGTTATGTAACTTACATGTGGATACAATACACAATTAGGTAGCCAAGCAGAGCACATCATCTAGATGTCTACAAGTCTCATGCCATTTCAATGTATACTGGTGATCAGCTGCCATTGCTTCCCTGAAACTGTATGCAGATGGCAATGCTTGATTTCAATGACTAGTATGGAAAAGGGTATGGGAGAAACTCCAAACACACCTACAATATACTGTCTGGAGACAAAAACAACAGTGATCCTCTCAAGTTCCAACCAGGGGAACACCAGGGAGCTTAATTTCCACCTGCCATTCCCTAACCTGTTGCATCCCAGGCAATGCCTACTCCTGAGTTTTCTGGCACTCTACTAACCACCTAATCACTCAATTCACATGTGTCTCATTCTTAGTTGCATAGATAGAGCTGGAAAATGTATTCCATAGAGTGTCTGGTGGACATCTCTGAGACTTTACCTTTACATGATGGAATAATGTCCAACCGCTGTGTTGAGATTTTTTTTTCAATCCCAACTCACAAAGAATTCTTGAGACTGACAACATAAACCAGTGAAAATGAAACCAAAGCCACTGTGGAATTAGAATTGGTCTATTGCTAAGGTTTATGATTTCCAATCAGCTCTGTTCATGTTGTGTGCTGGGTTGCTAAGCAGCCATCAATAGTGATGGAAATTCCAGCTCGTTTCAGTGAACCAGATCAGTCGGCTCAGTTCACCAGTAAGAGCAGCTCTTTCAGCTTCCAAGCAGCTCTTCATTCTTCATTTTCTTACAGCCAGTTAGCAATATCATAACTATAATTCCTGTGTTGCTAAAATGACTAACTTATTTTCCCTTTGCCTTTATTGCATAATTGCATCTACCTCTATTTGCTCTGTGCTTATAATAAAAATAATTTAAACAAATGAACAACAAGAACAGCAAGATGATACACATACACTCACTGTCCACTTAAATAGGAACACCTGTACATCTGCTCATTTATGTAGTTATCCAATCAGCCAATCATGTGGCAGCAGCACAATGCAAAAAATCCTGCAGAGCTTCAGTTAATGTTCACATCAGACATCTTAATGGGGAAAAAGTGTGATCTCTGTGACCTTTCCCGTGGCATGGTTCTTGGTGCCAGATGGGCTGGTTTGAGTTTTTCAGAAACTGATCTCCTGGGATTTTCTGATCTCCTGGGATTTTCACACACAACAGTCTATAGGGTTTACACAGAATGGTGCAAAAAACAAAAAAAAAACACTGAGTGAGCAACAGTTCTGGGGATGGAAGCGCCTTGTTGATAAGAGAGGTCAGAGAAAAATGGCCAGATTGGTTCGAACTGCCAGGAAAGATATAGTAACCCATATAATCACAACTGGACAGTTGTGATTTTTTTTTCCTAAACTGTCCAGTTTAGGTGAATCTGTGTCCATGATAGACTCCGATTCTTGTTCTTGGCTGACAGGGGTGGAACCTGATGTGGTCTTCTGCTGTTGTAGCCTATCCACTTCAAGGTTCAATATTTTGTTCATGCTGCGATGCTTTTCTGCTCACCACAGTTGTAAAGTGTGATTATACGAGTTACTATATCCTTCCTGGCAGCTCAAACCAATCTCGCCATTTTCCCCTGACCTCTCTTATCAACCAGGCGTTTCCACACACAGGACTGCTGCTCACAACGGTTAAAGTCACAGAGATCGTTTTTTTTCTTCATTCTAATGTTTGATGTGAACATTAACTGAAGCTCTTGACCTGTATCTGCATGATTTTATGAATTGTGCTGCTGCCTCATGATTGGCTGATTGCATAGCTGCATGAAAGTGCAGATGTACATGTGTTCCTATTAATGTGGACGCGGCATGTGTATTGAAAGTAGGTGAATTTATTTAGATAGATTCAACAATGAACATAATTTTACCGTGTAAAACACTTTGTTGAAAGGGTTTACTGAAAGTATTTCTCTACCATTGTCCATTTTTCCACTTTTTACAATCATGGGAAAAAGAAAGTACACCCTCCTTCAATTCTATATTTTTATTTATCAGGGCCTAAATAACAATTGTGTGGTGCTCAAGGCTGGGAAAATCAAGATGTTGGAATGGTCAAATCAAAGTCCCAGACCTCAACCCCATCGAGATGCTGTGGCGGGATGTTAAGAGAGCTGTGCATAAACAAATGTCCTCAAATGTCAATGAACTGAAGCAAAGTTGTAAAGAAGAGGGGGTCAAAATTTCTCCAAAATGATGTGAGAGACTGATAAACTCCTACAGAAAACATTTACTTCATGTTATTGTTGCTAAAGGTGGTTTTACATGTTTTCCCACCTGTTTTCTGAATTTTGGTTTATTTTATGGGAAAAAATGACTATGTATTGAAATCTCTTGTGGTTTTTTTGTTGTCACCTGAGGTTAATTGTTTATAGAAGTCAGTGAGGACCACACAATTATTATTTAGGCCCTGATAAATAAAAACACAGAACTGAAGGCGGGTGTACTTTCTTTTTTCCATAACTGTAGATGTTAATTAATATAAACAAGATGTGATAAGTTGGTAGACTCTTACCCAAAAACACTGAGTGCTGTATTACAAGCAAAAGGGGCTTTAACAAAGCATTAGTTAAAGGGTGTGCACATTTATACACCCAGGTTATTGTAAGTGTTCGTTTTTCTTTTTTTTTTTTCAGAAAACATTTCTATTTGTTGTTCACTTGAATTTTGTTGGTTGCTATACCATATTAAATGGGGAAAAAGATCTGAAATTATTTATTTTTTCTTAATTTTTTAAATTACAAAACCCTGCCAGTTTAATGGGGTGTGTAGACTTTTTATATCCACTTTTTATAGCTTAAATAATCTGCAATACATTACACTTTGATGGCAGAACGCTGGAGGGAAAACAGTGGTGAATCCTGGGAGACATTTCTCCTTGAAGACTGAAAAATATTTGAAAATTATGTGTGAACAATCTCTACTGTGTACTGTGATCTTGTGTTTTTTATGTAGTCTAGATCTAGTATATTTTATTACATACAGAGAATAAATATCACACAGTGAATTAAATTGTTCACCCAGATAACTGTGATGGATTGGTGTCCCATCCAGGTTGTGTTTCTTGCCTTGCACCCAGTGTCCCAGGATAGGCTCTGAGACCCTGACCAGGATAAAGCAGATACTGAAGATGGATGAATGAATGTTCCAGATAATTGCATTATCTAACAAAATGAAGGATGAAGGACTGTTCTTCAAAAGGATATTTCCCTCTATTGTGTTTTTGATGATGGTGGTGAGTGCTGTCTATCATGTTGCTTCAAAATCTCCCATATATGTGTTCAGCTGGGTTGAGCTCTGCTGACTGTGAAGGTCAAAGCATATGATATACATTTTCTACATAATATGCATGTTATTCTTTATTCTTATCATACCATTCAGAGAGCACTTCCATCAGTTTAGAAATTTTTCATCATAGTATAAAGGTGATCAGTCAGAAGAACATTGTATTGATTTCCCTCTAATGGGACGAATGGTACCAAACCATAGAATGCCAGCAAATCTATCTAGACTATATGGCCAAAAGTTTGTGGACACTTGACCACCACACCCATATGTCCCCCTTTGCTGTTATAATAAGCTCCACTCTTCTGGGAAGGCTTTCCACTAGATTTTGGAGCGTGGCTGTGGGGATTTGTGATCATTCAGCTACAAGAGCATTAGTGAAACCAGACATGTTGGATGAGGAGGTCTGGGGTTCAGTCAGTGTTCCAGTTCATCCCAAATTTGTTCAGTGGGGTTGAGGTCAGGGCTCTGTGCAGGACACTCGAGTTCTTCCACTCCAACCTTAACACACCATGTCTTCATGGAGCTCGCTTTGTGCACAGAGGCATTGTCATGCTGGAACAGGTTTGGGCCTCTTAGTTCCAGTGAAGGGAAATTGTAATGCTACAGCATACAAAGACATTCTATACCATTGTGTGCTTCCAACTTCGTGGGAACAGTTTGGGGAAGAACCACATATGGGTGTTATGGTCAGGTATCTATCTATTGCCCCTCCATGTACATATGTTTTGTTTTGTGTGGTTTGTTAAAAACTCCTACTTTACAATGCAACAAAGTAGCAAGGAGAGCTTCTAGCTCCAATAATTTGGCATGATTGCATGCTTTAGTTTTTCTTTCATCTGAAATACTGTATAAACTACATTCACAGGAATATTTGAAGTCCTCGACACATCACACTTCAAACCTTAGAGGACACATACCCCAACAGCTCATATATCTCACAGATGCTTTTGGAAATATCTGGTCAATAAAGAAGTCAGGTGGTTAGCCTTAAGAGAAATATGATCCCAATGTCAATTTAATCAGACCATTTCAAATGATTAACAAGAAACATAAATATCCTCTCATAAAGCCTCTGATCGATTCTTATGCTCCAAGCTACTCATTGTCCAATCTAGTACAAGAGCCTGGCGTTTAAACACAACATATCCTACCCAGGGGAAAAACCGCTTCTGAGATAACAGTGATCCATCATATTACTGTAGCACCTTCATGTGCTCTTGGAACATTGAATACATTGTGTTCCATCTCTAAAGGATGAATCACAAGAGAGAAGAATGACATAAAAAAAATGTATTAAAAAAACAGCTTGGTTCTTCGTACATGTGGTGGTAGGGTTGTGTTTTTGGGCCAGATTAAAAATCTAGCCTGCTCAGCTCCGAGAGAATAGGTGAGTGTGTGTACATGTGTGCGTACGCAGCCTCAGCAAACAAGAGCCTCTGTGTGCACTCTCTGTGAAGCCACCCTATACATGTCTGCAGGCAAAGAACAGAAAGAAAAACTATTTTTTGCTCTGTTTTATCATCCCCAATCTCAATCACATGACACATGACCTCGCCGTGTATGCGCACTCCAGTGAGTATGTGTGTTCTCTTTGTTGCCAGCTGTTCAGCTGTGTCAGTCTTCACAAATATACCAAAACACTTTTTATTATAATCAAACTATGTATGAAATCTTCCACAGCTCCACTGTCATGCCTTAAACACATTTAAATGCATTCAAATAAGCTCATCCAATGAACAGTATTAATATTAAATATATTCTATAGTATTAAATATTAAATTAAATTAACCTAAGTGCAGGTCGGTATTCCCAGGTGAATGATAAGCTTACTGTGTGAGAGGTTTTAGTTAAAAATGAAAAAGAATAAAAAAATACTTTAGAATATAATGTTTCTGAGTGTGCTGTGAGTCTCACTGACAATTATAAAATTCACAGTCTGAGGTGTCGGCTCAAAATTGGTGGGTTATGTGTACATATACTTTTCGTAATATGACTGTTCAGATACATTAAACGTCATCATGCCCCAACTTTAGGCATGATGACCAATCAGTGGAAAGACAGAGCAACACAGAGAGTATTGTATAATCAATAAGAGGAAAATTCAGGCATGATGGAGTTATAGCGTTTTTTCTTGCTTATTTACTGGTTCTCTAATTTGGCGGAAAGCTAGTGAATGATCGTCATCTGATTTATCCGCACTGTGGAATTTGTATCTTTACCCATTTGCGAAGTGTATTTCTGTTTCTATGCACTGTTCTACTTTTGATACATGTATTTTATCCGACAATCATTTAATAAACAGACATGCTAATTTTGTCTTCTATATTGTATTTTAGCTAGTCAGCTAGGTTTAGCAGGCTAGCTTATAACCATTTATGTCTATAACCCCTATATTGACCCCACAGCCCAGCACCAGCAATGTGCTGGGAGATTAGATTAGAGCAGAGTAGCCTTTTTCCCTTCAACCAGAGCTTATATTTTAGCTAGCTAGCTAAAGTTAGGTGACTTGAGCATTTTGTAGAGCGTGTGGTATTTATGATACCGAAGATCGAGCACTGTTCCTTCAGCAGGTCTGTGATGCACAGGCGCTTTTGCTGGATCAGGCAGTCACAAAATCTTTTGAAATCTTTTGCATAATACTCAGTAAATGTGACAGTCATTTTGATGTGCACAATTTTTTTTTATTATTTAGGCACACTAATTAGTGTGCAGTATGATGTTTGGAACACATTCTTGAATTCTCAGAGAGTTTTATTTTCTTACATCCAGCAGCATTAATATAATAAAATAATGAGGGTAGACTATTTTTTAAGTTTGAGGGTGAAATTGGCTTTCAGTTATCAACCTCTTTATAGACTAGTGCATGTGATTTTGTAAACATCGCCCAAAGCCAGCACTGTCCCTTCTCTCCTTCCAGACCCAGAGAACATGAAGACACTCCATTGTTTTATGTCTGCTGTCCAAATAGCATGTGTGTGTGTGTGAGTGAGTGTGTGTGGGTGTATGTGTGATTGAGTGTGTGAGTGTGTGTGTGTGTGTGTGTTGGGGGGGTTCATTTAGATGCTTGTCTTTACTTTGAATTTGGAAAGCTGGGTGAAGAGTGATAGAAGGAGGAAAAACAAGAAGATCAGTTCGATGTTTTCAGCTGAAGTTGTTTGTAAGCTTTATTTGAATGGTGATGTGTAATATTGTGTAATTGTTTAAGAAAGGCGGTTGTTGTGGTTTGAGAGTGAGGCTACTACAATTGCTTTTCAGTGAGACATAACGCAAATAAGCGTGACTGGATTATTTTAGTCAAATATTCGTTAAGGAACATGAACAAATATTTATTACCAAAAAAAAAAAAAAAACAAACCAAAAAAACCTACAGTCGTAGGCATAATATTATTTAAAAATGTGGATGTTAAAGCTAAATGCATCAGAATTTTGTTGTTATAATTCCACTCAAAACTCAAATTACACTGAGCATTGCACTGCCATCTAGATCTTTTAGCAACATATTCAATACATATCAGCAAATAATTATATGAATTTAAGAAATTCACTGCTGAGCACGGGTGGCACAGTGGTGCAGCGAATAGTGTTGCCAATTCACAGCTACAGGGTCCCTGGTTTGATTCTGAGCTCAGGTTACTGTCGCTGTGGCGTTTCACACTATCCACACACACACTCTACATTGGTTTCCTTCAGGCTCTCTGGTTTTCTCCCAAAAACAATATGAATTGTCAACTCTAATGCTGCATACTTCAGAACTGGGAAAGCCAAACTAGAAATTATGTAATTTTCAACCAAAGAGGGAAAAACCATAGACCTCTCCATGCGTGCTATAAACAGTGAACTGTTATAGGTTTAACAAGCGAATGTGTCTGTATGCTGATTGATCTAAAGCAAATATTAGTATATACAGTTTAACTCATTTAAAGGTAAGAAGTGCTACTTCGTTTACTGCTGATGCTGTGAGCAGCCATGTTGATTTGACGTCACTTGCTGAACTCGGGGTTGAGGAGGAATATTTTTTGCTGAATATTTTATTTGGTATAATCCAAAAGTCATTGTTTATATAAGTGTAAATGTAATTTAATAGATACATATATATGAATTTGTATGCATTCGTTTATTTGTTTGCTTGCTTATTTGTTTGTTTTTTAGCTATCTAACTATTTTTTCTTTAAATACCATTAATACCATTAGTATTTTTTTGTTTACTTACCCCACTCAGTGCTTTATCAGCGGTTGCTACGATTCATGCCAGTAAAGCTGTTTTTGATTTGAGAGAGAGAGAGAGAGAGAGAGTCTCATTTTGTACATACCAGTTTACCTCATTCATGCATTCAGGAACATTGATGTCATTAGCACCTTATAAAACTCTATAGTTAGGTCACTTGAGCAGAGGTCAGTGTGAAAACAGTAAGAGAATGTTGGGCATATAAAAGTGCTGATAATGAGATCCTTGAATAAGATATCAGCTTACAGTTAGATATTTTTTCTGATCTGCTCCACTGCGATGAAATAAATGAAAGCAGTTTAGCTGAAAAACACCTTTTACTATAGTTGCCATTAACCAAGACAGTTGGTCTAGTTGAACAACTGACTGTTTATTCAGTTAAGACCTTTCTGACACTGTCACCACTCAACGTTTACAATATAGCCTAAGAAATTGCACCATTGTTTAGTGTGTATTGCCAGTTACATGCCGCTGTGAACATTATCCTGTATTTATTCTCTACCTTACACACTCTTTGCACCAATCACAGGTTAATTTTTGGGTCATTTAGTTTGGGGTATTTCATATTATGTTACACCAGCATTTGGTTTAATGCTTCCACTGGAATATGAAAGCAACCCATCATTTGGGTCAGTTTTACTGATAGATAGACAGATAGATAGATAGACAGATAGATAGATAGAGCTAACATTATGAAAACTGAAAATAAGGTGTAGGGTAAGCTCAGATAACACCATCAGATTGTTAACTAGTTAGATAAACAGTCAGACTACCTGTTTTCTGTATGGACATTGCATTGATTTTGCAATTTATTTTTAATTTTTAAGTTTGGTGGTATTTATTGTTAGCTAGCTAGGTAGCATCAGAATATAGATAACATCTTTTATTACCACCTCAGTTAGTTATTGCCTGCTGAAATACGAAGGCAAGGCTAATTCTATCAGTTAGAATAACAGAATTAAAATGCATGCCTGCTAAACAGACGCCCACACGCAGACTGCCGAGTGGTTAGAGAAGGCAAAAGTAGCAAATGTTAGCTATCAAATTCTTCCTCCAGTTGTCTACCAAGAACAGACAACGGACACTCCATCTTTCAAATCAAACTAGAACAGAACCTACAACATCATCCTGGCATGTGTAACATGGTGGTTTCACTAAGATTCATTTCACTAAGATCTTTGGACCTTGGTTTCATGTCTCTTGGTTTCATGCCAAAGGTGTGAAGTCACACACTTGATTAAATGGTGGGGATTTCCACATGTTCAGGTAGAAATGAGGATGTGCCTTATCAGTGGAAAAATGCATTCATGACTGAATAACAAATCCATTCACTAAGGCTCTGAGAGAAATGTATTGCCTTGTTCTTTTCTCAGTGACAGACCCTGAAAAGTGCAAGATGTGCAAGATGTACTAAATTATGCACGCGATTTAGTTTAATACTAAATAAAGGTCATGAAAATGCAAAAAATGTGCACACGATTTACTTTATTAATGCTTTTAGTTTTGTATTTGGAGTTCTCAAAATAATAACATTGTGCTCAACTTTTGATTATTTTGTGCTCTCCTCTGATGATAATGGCCACAGAGAGCTAGGGTAGTCTACTGGGGGCAGTGTGACAATGTTAAAGCCCATGTGCCATTAACTCTCTAGTGCTTATTGTTGCCATATGGCAACATACTATTTATCTGGATTTTACCTACTTACTGTTTGGAATTTTTACAAAAGTTGGGTTTAGTTGTACCAATTATGTACTTGTATGAAGACACATTGTTTAAAGACATTTAAATCCCCTACAGTCCCCCTCTTCCCCACACTGAACATCATTTTGAACTAACCTCATAAAAACTCTCCAAATTTCTGCATGCAAAAAATTTCTTGAATCTAAAGAACGTTTTCATTGTTAGGATCTTGTTTTTGTAAAATTATTTTTTATTTGGTAAAATATGTACACTATATAGCCAAAGATATTTGGACACCTGACCATCATACCCATATGTGGTTCTTCCCCAAACTATTTCCCTGTGCACAAAGCGAGGTCCATGAAGACATGGTTTGCCAAGGATGGTGTGTCCTGACCTCAACCCCACTGAACACCTTTAGGATGAATTGGAAAGCCGACTGCACCCCAGGGATCCTTGCCCGGAATCAGTGCCTGATCTCACTAATGCTCTTGTGGCTGAATGGGCATTGAAGTCAACAGAAAAAGCTTTTCATTTGCATATGATGATATGACTTCCATTGCTTTTGCAATTTTTGTAAAGAAGAATGTTTTTTGTAAGCTTTCATAATAAAAGTTTGCATGTTCTTTGTTCAGAACATGGACATAGAGATGTTCTATGGTCAGCATATAAAGAGGATGACATTGGCTAGTCTTATACATAATAGTGAGGATGAGTTCGATCATATTGAATAGTGTCCTAATAATGCAGGAAGTGAGGAAGAATCATTTAGATAAAGGCTGGGAAACTAATGGATGGAACACACTCGGGGTTATTCTAACACATTGATATGGGTTGTTCATTTAAACTAGAATGCTAAGTTGAATATTGTTAACTATTGTTATTTAACCTAACATGTTAGATTGACTAATCAACCCAAATTTTGGTTTATATTTACCGTAATGCTGGGTCAATTTTACCATCTCTGTAGATAATCATTACGTGAATCCCTTAACTTAGTTCTGGTTCAAACAGTTGCCATCAGAAATTACAAAAATACTTCCCGGAGATTGTTATAGAACAATCTAAACAAACCGCATATTTTTTTTAATATAAAATTGAAAAATCTGAAAACTGAGAGAATTAACTTAAAGTCAGACAATTTGATAAGCTGTGTAGAGAACAATATAACTTCATCAGTCTAGTGATTAGTATCTATTGGCCCAAACAGACTGAATTCATTTCACTGACTTCCTTTTCAAAACTACTAACTTGTGTATCTTAACTTCACCTTTTCTTAAACACATACTACTTCTGCTAGGGCCACAGGCAGCTAAAATAAGTTCTCTGAGGCAGAAAAACTAGTTATGATGCAGAAAAACTAGTTATACAAGTGTTTTTTATTTTCAGTACGAGTATTTTAGATAAGTGGAGCTTTGCTCTTGGTAAAGGCTATTAAAAAGGCTAGTAAAGAAAGCTTAAGCTTCAATCCCACAGATATTTTAACAGCAGTGACCTCACTTTTTTTTGAGTAGATACTAGGCATGTTTTACTGTAATGTGGAGCTTCTGTAAAGGACAGCTCACAGAAGTTCGTGGACAGCTTTCAGCAAAAATTCCTACCTCAACTGCAACTCAAAAACAGACTTGAAACTAGCCCAAAAATGTTAGGGTTAGTTAGATGTTAGAGTTAATAGATTGATAGCGTTGTTCTTCTTTTTCTCAGTCTTTTTCATGGGAAACAAGTTAACAATGGTGCACATTTCTGATTTGCAGTATTGCAATACGTGGCCATTATACAGAGAACCTGGCAAACCTGTTCATGGGAAAAAGACAAAGTTAGTTACAGAGATGAGTTCATCGCAAATACGTTGCTAATGTTTTTTTTTTTTTTTTTTTTAATGATCATTCTCCATTGTATTAAAAGAAAATCTATT
>CM040472.1:3348379-3384419 GCA_022758105.1 Pangasianodon gigas | reverse complement strand
AAATATTATTAGATGGCTATTGTTATCAACTCTTTATGACAATTTCTTGATTTGGGAAAGACATTATTGTTTTGAAACACAGTTAGCTTGCTTACTCAGTCACATTAGATAGAAGATAAAGGTTTGCCAGAAAGTTCCACAGGGCATCAGGTTCAGGAGTTGAATAAAGTTATGTTCTGCAAATTGCTATTTGTTGTTATAATGTGTGAATGAAAACTTTTCAATGAGCCCTGTTTTTTTCAGTGTTTTCCAGTGTTTCCAGGGTGTAGTGGACTTCCACTATACTTCCAGTACAGACCACGCTCACTCCTGGTTTAAATCTGAATCTGAATCAGAGCACTAGGCAGATAAAGATACAGATAACGGTATTGTGTTACACTTGTAGCAGACACACCTGCTAATGGTGGAAGAGAGGAAGTGCGCAGGTAGTGATGCATGCGGGGGGGGCAGTAGTTATTAAGGGGAAGAGGAGGGGTGGTAATGAAGGAGGTGAGGGAGAGGGGTGGTAGTGATCGACTGATGGATGTCTTCAGCGCCCCTGAGACTGAAGCAGTCATTAACCCAGCTGCTGGGCTGCACAATTTAAGCAATTACATCTATAGTGGGGCAGCATGGTGGAGTATGGGGTAGTACTACCACCTAACAGCTCCAAGATCCTTGGTTCAATCCTGAGCTCCACTTACTGTCTGTCTACATGTTCTCTCCATATTTGCATGTGTTTCCTCCCAGTGGATTGGTGACTAAATTAAAATTACCCCTAGGTGTGAGTGAATGTGTGTGTCCATGATTCCTTGTGATGGACTGGTGTCCCATCAAGGGCGTATTCACATCTCATGCCCATTATTCCCAGGATACTCCGGATCCAACAAAACCCAGACCAAGATAAAGCACTTGTTGAAGATAAGTGAATGAACATTCATTATTTAGTAATTTCATCTACTGTCCTCTACGTAAGTATTGGAATTCTTTTGGCCAATTCTTTTGTCTCTGAAGACATTTGGGTTTGAGATCAATTGATGAATATTACGATAGGTCAGAATTTCAGCTTTCCTTTCCTGATATTTACATGTAGATGTGTTAAACAAAACTTAGAACATGACATCTTTTGTTTGAACCCACCCATTTTTCAAGTGATCAGAAAATATTGGAACATGTGACTGACAGGTGTTTCTCGTTGCCCAAGTGTGCCCTGTTAGATTAATTATTTAAACAATTAAAAGCTCTGAATTTCTACTCTTGGTTTGAGCCCTGGGTTTTGCCTGTGAAGCCTGCATTTGTTGTTAAAAAGGATAAACCAACATGAAGACCAGAGAACTGTCTATGGGAGAAAAACAAGCCATTTTGAAGATGAGAAAAGCAGAGAAATTGATCAGAGCCATTGCACAAGCATTGGGCATAACCAATACAGCAATTTGGAATGCCCTGAAAAAGAAAGAAACCACTGGTGTACTAACAACCAGTCATCAAACAGGTCGGCCAAGGAAACAACAGCAGTTAACGACAGAAACATTGTGAGAGCTGTGAAGAAAACCAACAACAGCCAGTGACATCACCAACAACCTCCACAGGGCAGGGGTGAAAGTATCACTATCCACCCTTCCAATAAGACTTCGAAAGCGGAAACATCGAGGCCATACCACAAGATAGCATTCATCAGCAGTAAGAAACAGAAAGCCAAATTGGAATTTGCAAAGAAATACAATAATGAGCCACAAAAGTTCTTGAACTGAGATTAACCTCTAGCAAAGTGGAAAGGCCAAAGTGTGGAGAAAGAAAGGATCTGCTCATGATCCAAAACAGACAAACTCATCGGTCAAGCACGGTGGAGGTAGTGTCATGGCTTGGGCTTGCATGACTGCTTCTGGAACAGACGCACTAATCTTGATTGATGATGTAACTCATGATGGTAGCAGCAGAAAGAATTCAGAAGTCTACAGAAACATTCTGTCTGGCAATTTACAGAGAAATGCATCCAGTGTAATTGGGAGGAACTTCATCATGCAGCAAGACAATGATCCAAAACACACTGCCATCACAACAAAGGACTTCAGGGGAAAAAGTGGAAGGTTTTAGACTGGCAAAGTCAAACACTAGACCTTAACCCAACTGAGCATGAATTTCACTTCCTGAAGAGAAGACTGAAGGGAGAAATCCCCAAAATAAACAACAACTGAAAGAGGCTGCAGTACAAGTCTGGAAAAACATCACAAAAGAAGAAAGCAACAGTTTGGTGATGTCAGTGGGTCGCCAGCTTGATGCAGTTATTGCAAGGGATATGCGACCAAATATTAAGTGTTATTTACTTTAATTTTCTTTAAGGCTATCTATTCCTATACTTTTGGGAAAAGAAATTGGGTAGTCTCCCACCAAAGTCTCCCACCAAACTGAGTTGTTTAAGACATCTAGATGTAAATATCAGGAAATGAAAGCTGAAATTCTGTTCTATCATCTCATATTCATCTACTGATCTGAAACCCAAACGTCTTCAGTGTATAACAAAAACAAAAGGATTGGCCTTGCCATTCCAATATTTTCAGAGGGGACTGTATTGTATATTGAATGAATGAAAGGAATCAATGCTTTATTAATAAACAGGATCTCACTTTTTTCAGGGGATGAAAATTATGTAGGCATCTTAACAATCTCTTGGCTGCTCTTTATTATTTCATCTTTAGTTTAATAAGAAGAGAGCTAGCAAAAGGACAGAAATGAACACAAAGACAAAGTTGTCAAAAATTGCCTGCACTGAGGTCATAAAAAAGTAGAAAGGAGAAATGGAAGGAGGGAGAATTCATACTCATGATTGATAAACTCTAAATTAGGATTTTGCTCTCATCCAAATAAGCGGATCATATACTTTTTTTCTCATCCACTGTCACTATGTCTTTCTCACAGTTCCTCAAATGGCAAAAAAGAGGTACAACACACTATGTCAACATCACAGGCTATCTATGATGATAACAGAACTGTTAACTTTAACTATCATACATGTAGTTAGTGAACCAACTTAACTGCTGCCTAACACAGATTTTATTGTTTCTGTGGACTTCGTGCCAATATGAGGGAAAAGCTGTTACTCAAAAAAAAAAAAAAAAAAAGAGAGAGCGGAAAATATATATTTTTTGATATCTGAGCTTTTCAGCCAATCTGTACCTATGTATCTGCTGGGCTTCATGTTACAGAGACTGCTCCAAGAGAAAAATTGCAAATGTTAAAGGAATAAATACTGTTACCATAGAATTGCCAAACTCATAAATGAGATTACAGCTTTATTTTTTTTTTAACCAAATTGAGGTGCAATTTAGATGCAAGGCAGTAATCAAAGGCACACATTCACGTGTGCAATATTTTCTCCCATATTTCCCACACACTTCTATGGCTTATGTGGTAACAGTAATGAGAAACGAATGAAAAACGGAAAAAAAACCCAGAGTGCATATTCCAGAGGCAAAATTTAACTCAGCACCACACGGGACTGGATGTTATTCAAAAAGAATGATAGCACAATTGCTGTTTCCTTTAATTGTGTTTCCTTTCCAGCATGTTTTAAAACCCCTGTTTCCACAATGATGCCATGAACAGTTCTCATACACTGGGCTGTGTAAAAGCATTTGACGGCTGTAAAACTGTCATTCTGATTTTTAAATGCCTTGACATTTGCCAAAGATAATCAAATTTAAGTTTGAAAACAATGCTATTTAAGAACAGGTTTGTGGTAAATACAGCTTTACGTCATGCAGTCTGGCATGGCTATGAAACACCTGTCAGCACTTCAGACCTTAACAAATCTAACAAGTATGTAAAGGTGTTTGAAGCTATTTTCTAATCACTAATAGATCTTGACAAATTGTGAAACAGCATTAATCTCAAGTCTTGTTTGATTTGAGATCAAATATAAATGGTTATGAAGTTATACAAGTTGAAAGTCCTGCTAAATGCTATACATGTTATAAAGGGCTCTCTGTTTTTAGGAATAATAGCTATTCTAATGCGTTAATATGATTCAACAATCTCCATGAAATATCTCTAATGTGATCTGCTTTGGATCAGGCACACCATTTTCTCACTCTATTAATTAAACTTTTGCTGCCATATATTTGTCATAACATTAGCTCAAGATGTTACTGTGACCTACTATGACATCTGAATGCCAGATGGTTTGGTTTTTCATGCTTAGAGGAATCTGGAGGCTGTTGTTTAGCCAAAATATCTTTTATTTTACATGAAGTTTAAACTAGGAGAATAAAGAGAACTACAGCAGGCTCCAGTACCACTATCGAAGCCACAGCGGAGCTTCTTCTTTGGTAGGTTTAGAGAAAAAAAAGCAATCTTTGTTCTGTGTGGAGGATGAGGTAAAACAGAATCTGAGGCGATGAAAGAGAGCACCTAGTAGCCAAAACATACTGATTCATCCCTTCTGATCTTTATCCTGGCTAGATAGTAGAAATGCAAGAGCGCAAACGAATGAAGGTTCAGAAACATCACAGGTCTAACTATGAAATTGTATAGTGCTAAATCTGATCTGTGCTTGGCAGAGAATCATGATTTTGGGAGCCAGCTCTGTGTAACTAAGCTCCCTTGCCTCTTTTCAGTAGGAAGGTGGGTTAAAAGTCTTTTTCTCTTGTACAACTTGGAGTTTTTAGTTTGTATGTGTTTATATCCTCCACTTTAAGCTAGATTCAAAGTTCTTTTATGGTAAAATCATGTCACATAGATATACATGTATGGGTTATGTAGGCCAATGAATCATGCCTTTTGATATGATAAGGGAGGAGCATGATGGATTAACCTGAAAGACCAGGTATGAAATCAGCAAACTTTTTAATGAACTACAATGAGCCTGCAACGATAAAACCTAGATCACTTTATGACCCCTGGATTTTGTATACTCCACTTGCAGAATAAGAACAGATAAAACATTGAGCAGTTTTCTACAGAACAGGCTTTGTTCTGGGTGGCATGGTGGTGCAGCTGGTAGCATTGCTGCCTCACAGCCTTAGGGTCCTAGGTTCGACCCTGAACTTGGGTTACTTTTTGTGCGGAGTTTCACGTTCTGCATGTGTTTGTGTGAAGAACCCCAAGGTTCTCTGGTTTCCTATTGTCCAAAAGCCGGCAGAAAGGTGAACTGAATGTGTGTGTGGTGTTCTGTGATGGACTGGCATCCCATCCAGGGTGAATACTCCTGCCTTGTGCTCAGTGTTATATGCTCTGGATCCTTCCTGACCAAGATAAAGTGGTTACTGAAGAGTGAGCGAGCAAGGCTTTGGTCCTATTTCTTCATAATTACTATATAATTAAGTGTAAAACAGAATGACAGAATGATGATGAACCACATTGCAATGCTAGTATGTCACACAAAGCTGCAAATCCTAATAATAGATCAGTTTCAAAGTTGCCTACTCTCTGTGAAAGATATTGTATGGAATAAGTAGTTTGAAACAGAATAAAACTGTTTATGCACAAATTCTCTCTCTCTCTCTCTCTCTCTCTCTCTCTCTCTCTCTCTCACACACACACACACACACACAAAGCTAAATCCTTTTTCCGCTTGCTCACAAGGGGCAACAGACTAGCATCTTCAGGCTATAGCTAGAATTTGTGCTCACATGATATTCACACACACCCACACACACAGCACCCCTGTGGGGAGGGCATTAGTGGTGATGGTGATGGTGATGGTGGTGGTGGTGGTTGTGGAAGAGTTTTACGATTTTTCCAGAGTGCAACAAAATGCAGTATCATTTAGAACAAATACTTTTAAGATCAGTGGGCTAGAAGACATTTTAACACTCAACTAATGGATTCATCTACTGAGCAGTTAAATATTCCCTGGCATTTTAACGTCTGAAGGTGGCAGCCCGGGTCAGGAAGCTTGTTAAGGTCACATGGCAACTTTCATAAACATTAGTCACTAATAGCAGTCACTAATAACCTTGTTGTGCATTTTAATGTGTGTGCAACTGCCATCTTTTCCAATTTTTATTACTACATTTTACTGTTACAGGCAATAAAACCTTTATTGCAAACATATTTTTTCCTACTTGCTTTACACAACCTAGTAGATAAGACCTCTTATTACCTCTTTTCATATTGTTTCACTTCATTTGTGATACAGCAAGAAGACAGAACAAACAGTAAAGCAGGAAGAAAACAAGAGGAATATTAAAGAGGTGGATTTTCACTTCATTTTAAATCCAACACATAAAACCGCTGCATGACACAAACATGGTTGAGATTGAGATTGCCTGGATTGAGAATCGGTAACGGTCACCGTACAAACCAACCAATTTTACTCTATTATTGAGTAGTCTATTATTTTACTCCATAATGATACCACACTGATTCTACAACTCCAGGTTAAGACAACTAAATTTATTCCATGGCCTTTGACTTTTCTCTGGTGAGAAGAATGTTTGCAATATCAGTGATGTGAAACTTGAGGTGAGTTTGACATGGTTGGGGTTAATGCACCATATTGTGTGCCACTGATGAACAGATGATGACCTGGTCACCTCAGGGTCAGCTGGTGGTAGGCTGAAGATCTTTAACCCTACAGGCAGCAAGATGAACTTTGAACTTCTTTGCTTTGAACTTTAGGGCTGTATCTGGACATCCAGCAACAGTCAAAAGCTCTAGCTTGAAATAAACAAAGATAGGTCTGAATAGTGGAAAAACCTGTGTTACCTGCAAATCCAGCTTTCAGCTTCTCAACAGACTTGTGTGCTCCTAACCTCTTTCAGCTCACTTTCCTCCTCCATCCAGTGCTCTGAGTAAATGTAAAAGACTCATCGTGCATGGTAAGACATGATTTATCTATTTAAAAAAAATTAAAAGCCTTCTTAACATTCCTGAATTTCACTTTTTATGTTGAGTTCAAAAGGAAACATCTGCCAAGAGATTTGTGTTGCTACAGATTACTTTCAAGAAGACAGCTGTGGTCTGTATGAAGACGTAGCAGAAAACATTAAATAAGCAAAAATATTTGAAGCACAGCAACAGAAAAAGAAAAATGGATTTCACATGATGCTAATAGGTGTAAAATGTTACCAGATGATGAATTGTGAACTTTTTCAAAATGGGCAACAATACAATATTACAATATTTTATATGCTATGGTGATGACAAATCAGGCAGTTATAGTCATAAAAATGTGTGTGAATGTAAAGCATAGCAAAATTATGGAAATGAGTAAATACTCTACTGTTTAAATGAGAACAAATATAAGATGCTTCAAAAACACATGCAGAAAGAGAATCATTATAATATACCAAGACATTACAGCGATAATAATGTCCTTCATCAGCTGTGCAATGAGGCAATTTGCAACTTTTTAATTAATTAATGAATGACACATCATACTTTTTATTAACTTCAGTTATGTTATTATTATTTTATACTGATTTTATTGCAGCTATAAAAAGTCATCCCTGTACCATTCCTCTTTTCTCTCTCTTGAAGCAAAGAAGACAAGCATGTTGTCTTAACCCCAAAGCCCTCTGTCCTGAAGAAGATTTTCCTTTGGCAAAAAACAGCTTTAGCTCTGACTATTAAATGTTAAATAAACATCCCCTTACAGAAAACCTCACCATATAAAGCATACATTACAGTATATATAATGTGTGTGTATATATATATATATATATATATATATATATATATATATATATATATATATATATATATATATATATATACACACACACACATAAACTCACAAGCCACTTTAATAGGAACACCTGTACCCCTGCACTTTTGTGCAATTATCCAATCAGCCAATCATGCGGCAGCTGCACATTACATAAAATCAAGAGCTAAAATCAACAGGTAAAGAGCTTCAGTTAATGTTCACATCAAACATCAGAATGGGGAAAAAGTGTGATATCAGTGATGTTAACCATGGCATAGTTGCTGGTGCCAGATGGGCTGCTGTGAGTATTTCACAAACTGCTGATCTCCTGGGATTTTCATACACATCAGTCTCTAGAGTTTACACAGAATACAGAAAACTAAAAACATCCAGTGGGCAGAAATAATGAACAGAGAGGTCAGAGGAGAATGGCTGGACTGGTTCGAGCTGACAGGAAGGCTACGGTAACTGAAATAACCACTGTGCTGAGCAGAAAAGCATCTCAGAACGCATCGAAACTGTTGAAGATTGGAAAAAGTCCAGACAAAGTTTTTTCCAACTGTACAGTTATCTGCAGTGTCTTTTTATTCTAAGTTTATGTGTGTGTGTGTGTGTGTGTGAGAGTGAGAGAGAGAGAGAGATAGAGAGAGATTTAATTTGGGTACCGTACCTTACCCCAAGCGCATCTCCACATGACAGAGTGCAAACTTTTGATCTCAGTCATAAGACCAGCACTATATAAATGACTTGTCTCCTGTACCTAGCTACCTTCCAAGATAGTTGCACACTGTCAGGCATCTGTGTCTGTATGTGAGTATGGACTGGCTGCTTTGTTTACCAGCCATACAGGAGTATATATATATATATATATACATATATATGTGTGTGTGTGTGTATAAGGAAATTTTGGTCCTGTTTGTCATTAAAGATAAAATATACAACCATTAAGCTAAGAAAGACCATATGACTGTAGCTAAGACTATGTCTACATTTAAACACATTGCTCAATTTTTATTGCAAAACACACTGTTTGGATGTACCCTGTTCACTGGAAATATTGTGTTCTTGTGTTTAAGGATGTCTTTAAACATACGCCTTGAAACAAGTACCCCAATGGGTGCACTCAGGCAAGTCTGAGTGTTATTGAGTAGTGGAGGATTTAATGTCTTTGCAGTTGAGGCTGCACCATAATCGATGTAGAGAAAAGAGTGGTTTGTCCTGGTGCAACAATGCGTAGTGTTTTCCAATATGTAGTGGCAGCGGGTTTTTTGTCCAAGTGATAAATCAATTGGAGGTATCACTTACAACTCAGGAGTTTTAATCTGGCCTCGAGACTCTGCAAAAACAGCATCAGTCCACGTGGGTAATTAGAGCCAGGCCGCAGGCAGGGTGTAGAGGCCTACCATGCACAAAGGAGGTGCCCAAACTCTCACAGCAATACTGTCCCTGCTGAGTGGAGAGAGAGAGAGAGATAGAGAGAGAGAGAGATAGAGAGAGAGACTCATGTTAAACCATGGAGTCGAGTTACACCTGAAAGAGAGAATTTCATATCGAACAAGGCTGAGAGGTAACTAATCTGATTAGGCCCCATTACGCTTCTGCAATCCAAATGCATCATAAATGGGATTTGATCTCCTTGTTAGCGCCAATAAAACAAAATAATCTATGGTTGGGTTTCACTTCATCGCTCTCCAGGGACTTGGGTGATCTGCATGGTTTACTGTTGAAAGACATCAGAGGCAAACTTTTTGTTAACACATCAATATCTTAGCCATTGTATCATACTGCTGTATTACCTAGAAGCCCAGCAATATCAGCTTACATATATTATGTATAGCCCTTTATTTCACAGGCTAACTGGAAACAATCTTTGATTTAATACTGGCTAGCCGATACAGGTGTGGTTTGACTGTGCTGATGTGTGCGCAACTGCTTTAGGTTCATAAGTCATATTTGTGCCATCTGTGGCCATAGGTCTGGCATCAAGAGCCTGGGCCCTGATCATGCCAACTGGCCAACTAATGGAGTTCAAGATTTTCGTAACTCCTCGCTTCTTTTGGGACATGACCTGCCTGGTCATGTGATAGAGTCCACACTCCATACCGAGCATACTCAACAATGTCACTTAGGCTTCAGCTCATTGGCAGGCTTTATCTAGCACTGAGAGGCCTTGTGATACTTTCACCACTGCAGAACCATTATTTCTGATGAGACAGAGGCGTTAGTGTGGCAATAAAATAATAATTTAAATGGTAATGTTTACAAAGGGACTGTTGTGTTGACATCTGTTTGGACAGAAAAGTTTTAAACAATGACATTCATAGGAAAAAAGTCTGTTAGAACCTAATTAATTTGGTGATAAGCTGAAATGGGTGAGCAGAAATAACTGTGGCCCTTTCAGGTATGTAGTTTTAGAGCACTTCTAAAGCTCTGCTTTCTCAATACATGCAACAGTAAGTAAAAAAATATCTTGAATATGAGCAAATGTATCTAATATTTCTTATTATGATATTATTCTAAATCAATTAAAGGATTATTCAGCCTGTTTTTAGATGCTTTTTCTCATTTAAAGCTTTAAATGAGATTTTCATAACTCCACTCCAAAGTTCCTTTTCATTATGGAAAGTGCTTTAAGTATGTATACATTCTCACTGAATTATATATTAAAGATGCACCGACTGCTCACTGGCAACACATTAGTGCCAGAGATCTCAGGGTGAGTCTGGAGTCTGCAGCCATGTCCCAATTGGCACTCTAAGCCCTGCAGTCATCCTCCAAGTTTGCACTTTGGTGACATCGTAAACGTGTAGGCCTACGGTGCACAAGTGAGAGAGGGAGTGAGGGTATAAAAGCAAGCATTTGAAACAGTCATTGTGATGCCTCCACAATGATGACAAGTTAAATTAATATCGAAAGACACTTTTGGACTTTTTGATTATCTACTTTTTTGCCCTTGGCCATAACTTTGCTCCATCCATTGCAACCCATTCGCTGCAATTGATCCTCAAAAATAATCACAAGAGACTACTGCTGAGTTCACTTTGCTTCATGCGCAATAAGGATATGAAAAGGACAATTGTTAGCTCTGATTTAAAGCCTAAAATGAGAAATGGAACCACCTCTGGCCTCATAGACCTAGAGGGCAAGTATGCCATTTGGGACATGGCCTGCCTGGTCATGTGATAGAGTCCACACTCCATACCGAGCATACTCAACAATGTCACTTAGGCTTCAGATCATCAGCAGGCTTTATCTAGCACTGAGAGGGCTTGTGATACTTTCACCACTGCAGAACCATTATTTCTGATGAGACAGAGGCTTTAGTGTGTCAATAAAATAATAATTTAAATGGTAATGTTTACAAAGGGACTGTTGTGTTGACATCTGTTTGGACAGAAATGTTTTGAACAATGCCATTCATAGGAAAAAAGTCTGTTAGCACCTAATTAATCTGGTGATAAGCTGAAATGGGTGAGCAGAAATAGCTGTGGTCCTTTCAGGTATGTAGTTTTAGAGCACTTTTTCAATACATGCAACAGCAAGTAAAAAATATCTTGAATATGGGCAAATATATCTAATATTTCTTATTATGATATTATTCTAAATCAATTAAAGGATTATTCAGCCTGTTTTTAGATGTTTTTTCTCATTTAAAGCTTTGGTCTTATTCTATTGGCGGATAATGTTGCTTTCTAGGGTAAAATGTCTAAAAACAGGTTTAATAATCTCATATTTGGTTTAGTGAAATCTTATAATAGGAAATACTTGATCAATATGACTATATTCGTTTTTACTTCCTAAGTTGTTATTTTAGCATTGTGTCCATCTCTCTCTCTCTCTCTCTCTCTCTCTCTCTAATTGTTTTTTATCAGTCTGTTTTGAATGATTCTATGACAGTATGAGTACTTTGATGTTTATTGTGTTGGTTGAACCTCAGGCACTAAGTGTTTTGAGTGACAATTTGAGTAACAGATCTGACACTGTGGAGAGCAACTGAATATAGAGCTGTCACAATGAAGCACCACAGACAACATCAACAGAGACTGGTTTAATATTGTAGAACTGTAGAATATATAGATGATGTTTCATATCACACAGACACACATACATAGACAGAAAACTACTCCACATTAAATATTTACTATTTATTGGCTATATTTGCATTTAGTTATTTAGCAACAGCTCTTATCCAGTGCAGCCTACAAACATAGGCAAAGTGGGAAAACGTGGAAACAGTGAACTTCCTGGATCATAAAAAGGACATACTTCATAAAAGACGTTCCATTTTAATTCAGTGCACAGTTATTGGAAGGATACATTTTGCGGCTCAGCACTACATACATGATTAATTTGCCTGGAGCTTTGCTGGCGTACAAGTAAACATCCATACGCACAGTTGCAACCCCAGACACTTGTGCACACTTGTGCATGTCTCTACATGATTCTCTTCTGTCTGTCTTTTGCACTCAGCTCAGTTACTTGTCATGAGTTGCACTTTAACTGATTCTCATTTTCATAGAGGGCTGACAGTGCCTTGACTGCAGCTCAGTGCTTTGCATACCCCCCCAACCACCCAAGTCTGCCCTCCCCATGACACACACACACACACACACACACACACACACACACACACTGTCTCTCTCACATGTATACTATTTGCATAAACACTTTATCAGCAAGATTGGTTTCAGTTCTCTAGAAGGCAATACCTGGAGCCTTTTTTTTTTTTTTAATATATTAGTCCAGATAAAGAAAACACCTCACTCCGAATGAAAATGATCCTGCTATATCAGTCATAACTCCACCATAAACTCATGATAAACAAGACCTGGTGCCAGACAAGCATAGGTTCCCAGGATCTACAGAATCCATATAACTGATGTAGCTGTTTGAGCCTGAGAGAATTTTTTATAATTTCTCATCTGTCTTAAATCCTATTCTGTGAGTAATTTCTGGGGGATTTGGGTAAAATACATACATCTAGCTTTAGTTCTTTTAAAGTAGCACACTATCTAAACAAACAAAACTCTGACCATATTACAAAGACAGACCATATTAGAAAGTACACACAAGAAGTGAGTGACACCTCACTTACCTCACCTCAATTTGATGGTGCCTATTGCCCTCTAGTGGTGCACTGCATATAGTACAACTTAAATCTACTGAGTGGGCCAAAACCCATATAAACATTATTATTATTATTATTATTATTATTATTATTATTATTATTATTCCATCCATCCATCCATTCTCTGTACCGCTTATCTTATACAGGATCACTAGTTAACCTGGAGCCTATCCCAGGGGGACTCGGGGCACAAGGCGGGAGACACCCTGGATGTCTAACCCATCGCAGAGCACAATCACACACACACACACTACGGACAATTTCGAAATGCCAATCAGCCTACAACACATGTCTTTGGACTAGGGGAGGAAACCAGAGTACCCAGAGGAAACCCCCAAAGCATGGGGAGAACATGCAAACTCCGCGTACACAGACCCCAAACCCCAACCTTGAAGGTGTGAGGCAACAGTGTTAACCACTAAGCCACTGTGCCCCCCATTATTATTATTATTATTATTATTATTATTATTATTATTATTAGTAGTAGTAGTAGTAGTAGTAGTAATGAAACTTTAAGCATAAAAGGCAAAATAATAACCAGTGCTGTATAGCAATGAATAACAACAAGCAAGAAATAGAGCAGCTTACTTACGTATGTTTTAAAAATATTACTCCAGTATAGGTTTTATTCCAGTCTGCTAAATGTTATTTACTTCAATTTTAAATAAGAATAAATCAACACTTACATGCAAACACAGCATTCAGGACACCTCATATTATTTCAATCTAAGTACATTGACCAGAAATGTCTGTCCTGAGGGGGGGGATGCTACACTATACGGCCAAACGTATGTGGACATCTGACCATCACACACCCACATGTGGTTCTTCCCCAAACTGTTGCCACAAAGTTGGGAGCACATAATTGTGCAGAATGTCTCTGTATGTTGTAGGCCCAAACCTTTTCTTTTTCCAGCATGTCAGTGCCCTTGTACACAAAGCGAGCTCTGCAAGGACATGTTTTGTCAAGGTTGGAGTGGAGGAACTTGAGTGTCTGGCACAGATCCCCGACCTCAACCCCACTGAACACCTTTGGGATGAACTGGAACACCGACTGCACCCCAGACCTCCTCACCAACATCAGTGCCTGATCTCACTAATGCTCTTGTAGCTGAATGAACACAAATCCCCACAGCCACACTCCAAAATCTAGTAGAAAGCCTTCCCAGAAGAGGGGAGGTTATTATAACAGCAAAGGGTGATTAATTTCCACTTGGCGACCAGTCGAATGTTCCCGCAAGTCAACTATCATTGTGGGGACATTTAGTACCCGCCAAGATATAAATAAACACACACACACACACACACACACACACCAAAAGACAAAATACCAAATGCAAAACAAATCACATTATTAAATCTCATTTATTGAAATATAAATCATCTGAATGGACATAGACATAACGCATAATAAGACAGGAGGATAACATCTTGTACTGGGAGTAACTACCTATTATTACACATACTGTACCATGGAGTATAATTCATACCGCTCTTCTATTAACCATCTCTTCCTGTACAACACTCAGTCTGCTGTCTACAGAAACTGGAGGCATTTTAAAGCCAAATAAATCTCATGAAATGTATTTGCTCATCATATAAACTCTTCAAACAAACATACAATGACAGATAAAAACAACAAAAGAAAGGTCTAAAAAGTGCAACAGTTTTTTTTTTCTTCTTCGTGCCCATTGAGTAGATCACAGTGGGTATACACTCAGAGGGAGGCAGTGGATTGCTGGATGATAAACTCTACATTGAAAACCCATTTAATCCGTGCAGTGATGTATAACATCAAACTAGCTACACAAAGACTCTCTACCATGCTTCAGGACGACTGTACACAATATAGGTGAGATGGAAATCAGCTCGGCTTTAGACGTTATATGCACTGAAGCTGGACATTTGATGATATACCTGTGTTTCAGTTTATATAGTTTTTTTTAATGAAAAACCTAGAATACAAGGGTTTTATGGTCCATAATGTCCAGCATCAGTGCTCAGGAACAGAACAGAAGGTCAATATTGTCTGGGGATAATCATCTTTTGCAATATTAGTAATATTAAATGAAAACCACAAATCATTTGAATGCAAAAAAATGACATCAAGTGAAAATATCTTGAATATAGTCAAATTTATCTAATATATTGTATTATAAGATTACACTAAAACAAATAAGAGTATTAAACCTATTTCTAGACATGTTTTGTTTACTAATTTCACATTTTCATTTTTCTAATTTTAAGCATTTATGTATGTCTAGCAAGAAGCAAAAGTATCTGCCAAAAGAATAAGACAATTTAAACCTTAAATTTAGTAGAAAATGTCTAGAAATAGGTTTAATAATCTTTGGGATATTGTAATCTTATAATAGGAAATATTAGACGACTATATTCGAGATGTTTTTTCAGTTATTGTGCTACAGGTCTAAAGCTTTCAAAGAAAGCTTAAAGGATGAAAGGACATCTTTGGGTAAAACATCTAAACCAGCCCATATAATATGTCATTAGGTTCAGACTATTCAAACAGTAAATAGATGAACATGTTACATTATGTTATACACAGCAAAAAAATGTTCCAGCTTATTGTCAAAATTTGACCTTTAAAGGCCAATTAAGCTACCACAAGGTTTATCCTCTCACTGAAGTGATTAGTTCATCGCTGCCACAGGGTAAAAACACAGTTCCTGTGCACTATAACACTGGTAGAAATCTTGATATATTGCCATGGCTTCTACTTGACACATTGAACAGAATGTTTAATCTTTGGTCCATGCTTTGGTACGGTTTTACTGTAATGTGTCAAAATTGCAATAGTGTGAGGTTTGTGTGACCTACAAAAGTCAAAGTATTATTGCTGTTTTCTTCATTTAGGAACATAAAAACCTTTCCCTTCCCTCCCCAATATTCACAAAATATTACACATTTATATTCAGTAATATGTTAAAAAAAAAAAAAATAAATTCAAACTGCTGCACTTATTGCGTCACAGACGATATACTGTATGATCAGGTACAGGATCTATATATTTAGTCCAAAGTTTGTGCTTTTTAATGCAATATGCTGGGAAATGGATGTGGATGGAATGTGAATGGAAAGAAACTGCGTCGGGTCAGTTCAGTTGTTCAGGTGTTCAGGTGTAGTGGTCATTGAAAGCTCAGACTGACTCATCTGTAAATCAACTGGTTATGGAGTATACAATAGTACGTTCAGGTCTTGACACATTCCTGCTTAATTCACTGTTCTGAATGCCCAACAAAATAAAGTTCTATACAAAATGTTAATATTCTGTATTATTTCCTTATTCCTCATAGTTTGAGTACAGATACAGTCTTTTACCGGACCGTCCTCCGAGCCAGTAGAGGACGCTGTCTCTAATTATAGATGATCTTCGCAGGACATCCAGGCAGTGAAGAGGCTTTTTTTTTTCCTCTGAGGATTCTAGGGGCAGGTGGATGACACAGGGGAGCAAGAGTTCAGAGAACAGGTGGGAGATAGAAAAGGGCTATTCAGACGAGTTCTTGTATTGATGCTTGCATTTTAGCCCTTCTCTCCTCCTCCCTTTTGGATGAATTGCTAAATAGGGTCTCTCTCATCCTCTCTTTCTCTCTTTCCATCTCTATGTCTCACTCTCACAGGAAGCTGTCCTCCACCAGATCCCCTGAGTCCAGGCACATCTCATCCAGCAGTGTTATGTCCTCCAGAGTCTCTATTTCCCGCTTGGGAAGGGTGGAGCTGCTCGAGCCTGTCTCTATAGCGCTCTCCTCAGATGTCTGAGAGCTACAAACACACCACACAAAAACAGATCATTAATTATTTTACTCCTTCACATAGGTAACATAATAATAATGATTGGCCTGGACACAATTTCATGCTGAAGAATTCTTGAATCTGATTGGTCAAGAGGTGTGGATGAATTTTCAATGCTAGCTATAATTCAAATCACAGGTTTTTATTAATGTACTCGTTCTAATCCATTATTGTTTCTATAGTAACAATTTGTTCTCAAGGACTAATAATAGACTGATTTTTTTTTTTAAATGTGCTACTATTTAACAACAAAAGTACAGCCATTGACATGGTGAAGCTTTGTAAGGAGATGTGTTTGTATGTGTTTATTTCACATTGATGGAAGGAGTCTCCAGTGTCAATGCTTTGTAACAGCTTTCCACAACAGGTGCCTTCAGGACAAAGGACTTTCCAGTTTACCAGTAACATGACAAGCTGTGTTTTTTTGTCTTGTTATTAATTTCAAGGGTGAGAAAAAGAGGCTGGTGAGGGAACGACTGTTAATAGCTGCTATAATGTAAGTGATAACAGGAACTAACTTGTTTCGTGGAACATTAAATGTAACTATAAACAGATAAAAACTACAACAGGTTATTAATTAATAAATTTAAAAAATTGCAGTTGTTCACAAATTGCTGTGGCATTAAAGGAATAAAACACTTCAGGATGTGCTGTGATAGGAAAATAATCTAATCACATCACCCTGTCATTGTCCATCGTGATTTGTTCCTTACTTAAGTCAGTTTTTTTTTCAATAATATATTAAATTTAGTCAAGAATGTGAGTTTAATTTAGTTGAACTATTTAAATAAAAGGTTATATAATTGATTCACGTTGAAATATAATTTAGCAGGCATTTAATCCAAGGATTTCTCCAGATATCTGACCAAATACATTTAGTTCACATGTGTATGCTTGTCTCTAAAATGTGTCTATAATATCAAACAATTTAAAACTCATTCCTTTTGCACTTATCAAATAACAGTACAGTTATTACCTATATACACTGCTTTTATTAATGTATGCATTACAGCATATTTTGTTCCATTTTTACAGGTTATAATAAATATTCTATATTTTATATGTTTACAGCCGGGTGTGGTCTGCCTACCTGTGACGGTTCCTTTTGGTGTATTCTTCGTCGGAAAGGGGGTCAAGATCAGGCAGAGGGATGATGTAGCCACTGTCTGAGCTCAGTCTCTGCTCTTCGAAGCCGCTTTCACGCTCCCTCATCTTGCACTGGTTCTTATAGGCCACACCCAAATAGGTCTCATCGCTCTGCACACACTGCACGCGGGTCACCGCCGGGTGGTCGCTCTTCAGGAAGTCATTATTTATACGCTCATAGCTCTGCACAGACACAAACACCTGCTATTAGACAGCTGACCAATTTTGACCCATTCATATGTTCATGCTACATGTGATGTACTTCAGCAGGAGCTATTTGAGATCTAATGGCATAACTATATCTGCCATTACAACATGTGTTCCTGTCTTTCAAAATGCTTGAAGGAAAGGGGAAGGAAATTCTATCATCTTTAGTGGTCTCTATATTCTTCATTATATTCCCTTAAACACTGTTATAAACATGGCTCATTCAAACATTCTGTTCCATTTACACACCCGCTCTGTGGTTCTGCGAGGATCTGGAAAAAACTATAAAGAACCGCATTTCCCACCACACCCCTTCCCAAGGTGCTATTACAGAATCTAGTTAGCCCCTGGCCATGTGACTCTGGGAAACCTCGTGTTTTGAAGTGCCACGTGTGGTGCATGTTTAGGAAGGTCATTATGGCTAACAGGCGAATGCTCTGGGTGGATTTGGTCCTGTTGGGTGTGAGCCAGTTGGAGAGTTAGCATACTAATTGTTGTTACTGAGAGTCACACACCTAGTTTCTGTGCTCAGGCTGACAAACTGTATTAATACCACAGGAAACAGGAAGCTAGTTTAGGCAGTGTGTGGGCAGAGTGACATGATTACTGATGCACACAAGTTCAAAGTTTGTGGATGGGGAAATAAAGAGAAGCATTGACAAGAACAGAGGCAAAAATGGGAAAAGGATTCAGTAAAAATGCCTAAAAGACCAACTGGTCTACTAGATCTTACCCTCTTGTATCCGCATGGCAGCAGGGTGGCCACACTCTCACTCAGACTGTGGAATGAGGGTCTCTTCTCTGGCTCATTGTTCCAGCACTTCACCATAAGCTCATAACTACATTGACACAAGCATACCAATCAGACAGGAACGCTTGCAGTACTCAAAAATAACAATGTGTTGTTAAGCTGAACCTACACATCACTGGAGGCGTGCTCAGGTTTGGCCATCCTGTAGCCACTCTTGATCTTGTTATAGAAGCTGGAGTCCACAACCATGCCAGGATAAGGGGTCCCGCCTGCAAAAAAAAAAAAAAAAAAATATTGGTTTTATATATATCTTAAAAATATATCAATGAATCTTCAAAAATATAGCCAGAAACTGATGATATACCCAGAGAAAAGATCTCCCACAGTAAAATGCCGTAGGACCAGACGTCACTCAGAGTGGTGTACAGGTTATCAAAGATGCTCTCAGGGGCCATCCATTTTACTGGTAGGAAGGTCTGTGTATGTATGGAGATAAAACGCATTGATGCCTCACACAACACCGCAGTGTATGCTTATGTAGGCCAATGTATTCTTATGCAGGAAACATTTAACACAGAAGAGCATAGCAAAGAAGAAGAGACACTTACACTTCCTTTGGATACATAGTTGTTGTCATGCATGATGTCCCTGGCCAGCCCAAAGTCACAGATCTTCACAATCTTCCCTTGAGACAACAGGACATTTCGAGCTGCCAAATCTCTGTGAACACACTGTATATAACAGAGAGACATTAAATTCAGTTATAGGATCTTTAAATCTTTCCATCAGTCTGTAAGATTTTGATCAATTCTTTGGCTGATGTTTCAGTGATCACACTGTGCTACCGTACCTAAACCTGAAATTCTTATATTCTCATTCTCATTCTCTATTCACTCTCTATCTGTCATTATCCTACACCTTCCTCTCTGTAAGACTGGCCTGAAAAAAAGAGAGAAAAAAAAGTAAATCTCCTGGATGATCTTCGAACCTCTTCTGGAAGCATTTAAATGCCCACAAAATTAAATTCATTCTGATGTGTGGTCCTTTAATAGCATATCTTAGTAATATGCAATAGCATAGTTTAATAACATGTCATAATGTACAGAAACACGCTCTTATGTTCTATTCTGAGTGTTTGGGCTTTTCTCAAGCCACCCCAACCCCACAATTTAAACAGGTCAGTTGGGAGTTTCGCAAACACTGGCTGGAGCAACAGTTGCACCCTTAAGGATTGGTGTGTGTTACAGTATATAAACTAAAGTTACGTGTTTTAGTTTGAAACAAAGAAAACAATGATTTTCTGTGGTGGAGTTCGGACTTCTAACTAGTAGATCTGGGAGCCATTTAATGTAACATTTTAGCTAAAACTCAAATGTTTCGAGAAACAGTCTGAGGACAATCATTATTAAAATCAAGCCAACTAACAGCTTCTGTAACGTTTATCGCTTTAGGTTGAGAATCATTATTACACAGCCAGCATCAGTTATGGCTTTAGACTTACATTTTTGGAGGCCAGGAACTCCATCCCTCTGGCCACTTGATAGGTGAAGCTAAGAAGATCCATTGTGGTCAAGCGCTCTGAGTCATCAGAGAGAAGCTTTTCTACCTCACTGTCTGTTGGAGACACACACACACACACACACACACAGTCTAAGTTATACTAGCTTTGTTTGGGGAAGTGGCTTCCCCATTACCCCTTTGAATGTGTGTACATATGTGCTTGTGTGGACAACACGCCTTGGTCTGTTGTACGCGAGCTGCGAGTACATTTTTAAAGTGCTGCTCGTATAAGTCCTTGTAATGGCTGGGTGAAGCGTGCAGCAAACCCCATGGACTACAATTATCTCCAGTAAATGCAGGGTGCATGGAGTGCAATGCATCACATACACAGAAACGAGGGTGGACGCCTTCACAATTGCTGCCAAAACATCAGTGTGTATGTAGATGTGTGGGTGTGTGTGGGTTTACAAAATTTTTGCCAAGTCAAACCAGATGCAGGCAAGCCAAATTGAACAGGGCAAACAGAGAGAAATACAGAAAGAGGAGAAAATGAATAAAGACTCCAAAACAAATAAACTGGTCAGGCAAAAGTGAAAGAAAAACATCTCACTGCTATTATGTTTTCTGACCCAAGGAAGTATGTGTTATGTCCATGTGCATGAGAGAATGAGTTACAGTCATGTTTTTGTGGCTCATCTGTGAGAGCGAGTTTGCTGAGTGTGTGTTTTACCATTGATGTGTTTGTGAGAGGGAGGGTGATCATAGTCATCTCTCTGGAGGTCGAAGTATTTGGAGGCGTTGCTCCTCTCCAACATGGGGACATACTGCATTGTGTCTGCTTGCTTCATATCCATGTAGTCTCCTTTTTCCTCAAAAGACAGGATCACGTAGCTGAGGGCACACACACATGGTAACGTTACTTTATCATGACAAGTTGAAAACTAGTTGGATGTCAGCTTGTTGTATATGTGTGTGTGTGTGTGCGTGCACGCTGACCTTCTGCTGCTCTCATCAGCTGGATTGATGCCAAAGATGTCCAGGTCCTTCTTGCCCTTCTCACCCTGTCGGCTCAGGAAGGTGTCTCTGTTCTTATGCAGGTAGTTCACCAGGTCTCCATAAAAACAGTACTCGGTAATGATGTAGATAGGACCTGAGAGACAGACAGACAGAGAGAGAGATAAAAAAGATGGTATCAAATCACACTTATCTCAGACTTACATAAAGTATCTATAAGCAAAGATGGTAGAGCAATAAACAAAAAAAACAAACAAAAAAAAACCCACTGCCTCCCAAGCCCTAAATTTACACTTTTGTGCTTGTGTGTGTGTGTGTTTGTGTACCTGATTTGGTGCATGCACCCAGCAGGTTAACAATGTTGAGGTGGGGGCCCAGGTGAGTCATGATCTTCAGCTCTGACATCAGAGCTTGCTTCTCACTGGAGCGAGCTGTTGCTGAGGGACCAATCAAAAATCAACCAACCAATTATCCAATCATGCACAAGAATTGCCAGATAAATTAGAGCACATCAAATAAAACTCCAACAGATGATGAAGCATATTTCTTTGCTCTATTAAAAGTGTGCAAGCTAACTCACGTTTGAGCATCTTCACTGCGACCTTCATTACTGGCTGAGAACGACTGAGTCCATACGCAGTGCCTTCCACCACCTTCCCAAAGGCCCCCGAGCCCAGAATACGGCCTGTGACAGACATTCACACAGTGAATCATACGCTTGATTAGCATATGCAAAGTTTCACACCTTCCACCGATATGGTCAGTGCTTTGGGTGAAAGTTAGCCGAGGCTGTTTTGAAACTCAAAATTTAAACAAATATAATCCCTCCCTACAGTATTTCCTTCAAAGCCACACCCAAAAAAAACACGCCTGAATTCTCGTGCAAGCAACACCATGTAAATCACGTTGACTGTCCTGACTAGCTGGAGGTTGGTAATCCACAGGATTTGTTCTGTCTGCCATTTAGGGAGCTATTTTTAAGCCGTTATTTTAGTGACATCTGCTGGAATGTGGGGAGACCTTAGAATAACTAAATAATTTTAAAAAATACCAAATGTGATTTGACTCACAACGCATCGATCCCCCCTTTAAGCTAAACATTTCATACTCTCATTGGTTAGACTTACATACCAAATCAGTCACTGGTATGTAATTTACATATGGTCTACTGAAGCCCAGTGATTGCTCTACAGTCATATCAGATTTTGCCTTGATATTTTCTTCCTGAGTTTGAGCAATAATCAGGTGAACATTGGTTGCCCTGTTGTGATTTTTGAGAGAATGTAGCAGTTCAGGGAACAAATGACATTACCAAGCTAGCTCAATAGGTTTTCTTGCAGTTGTAAGCAAAAACTTCACCAAGAAACATGCAAGTCCAGTGTATTGAAATTGCTACATAATAATGAATAGTTGCTCTATTTTTCAGGACCACAGTCTGGTCAACCCTTGTTTCCTATTCACACTTTCTATGTTGGTGAATTCACAGGGTTAAAGTTCACATAGATTATTCCTTTTTTGAATTCCTGCTTCTGTTCCCTTTTAAGTAAGTGGCTTTTTCGCCAGAAGATTTTCTTTACATTCAGTCTAAGGCCTTCTTAATGCTGTGCGGTGCCTCCAAAAATCTGACTTGCCGGGGTTAACACATGGCTAGACAACAGGACATCTGTGACTGTTCAACTACACCACTATGCCTTTATGTTAAAGAAAAACCACCTTTGATCACAGCCACTGTGAACACACCAAGTGACCGCTGTGCAGACGCACACACACCACATCTTGACAATGCTGGTATCGCAAGGCTGCACCCACAGCAGACTGAAACAAGCCAGTGCACCTGACCACAATCCAATCAATTACATCACCACAAGTCAAAGAGCCAGAGTGAGGAGGGCGGAACATGGAAGTGTTTGTGACTCACCAAGGACAAGGCCATCACGTGGGAACTCCCAGCGTGTGTCGTAGGGCAGCTGCATGGGATCCACGTAGATGTACTCATGCCCATCTGGACTGACTGACTCAATGACCCTCCACCTGATCTCATAACGTGGCTTCTGAAATGCATATAGATGAGATAGGTTTTTAGATTGATAAGAGCTATGTTGTTGATCTTAGAACAGCATTTAATACCACACAATATAAGATAAACAGAAATTTGATCATTGGTTAACTTATCAGTTTACAAAATCTAAAGTCAAATGTATTCTGGAGCAGCAGGGAGAAGATTATAGTCACATAAAATGAACAAGTCTTGGAAATCAGACTGAGTGAAAAAGGTGATTCAATGAACGAATTAAAAAAATGCTAATTATAAATTGAGTGAGTGAATTAAAGTGAAGTAAATTACAGTGTAAACAAGCACTAGGATGAATGGGTGAATACAGTGAATCTGTTGGTGATGGTATGAGTGAGTAAGTGAGTGAGTGATTGAATGTTGATTGACTGAAAAAAATGACTGTGGAAGTGTGTACCTGTTTCCAGATAATGACCAGCACAATGAGTGAGATGATGACAATGACCAACAGCACCAGAACAGCAGCCGCCACAGTGAGCTCTGAGTGCGGACCTGAACACATCATCACCATTGGCATAAGAGCAAATTCTAATTTGATAGTTTAGTCATTTTGAGAATTTGCAAACCTATGAATAATCAATTATTTTGCTAATTTAATAATGTCTTTAGATATTGACCATGATTGAATACAAGTCTGTACAAATTAAGTCTTAATTTCTTCTTTAAATTGCTTAATCCAATGTACCATCATGAAGTGCATACTGAATTTGGTTAAACGATTTACAATGTAACTCAGCTATTTTGGAAAAAAAAAAGGCCCACAGACACTGAATGGATAAACCAAAAGGGCATATGGCATATGAATTTCCCTTTCACAAGTGCCACATGGGGAACCCATCAGGAGTTCACTACATGGGGAGCCTGAAAGAATGATGCTAACAGATGTAAGGGTTATCAGCAAAGAGTAACTTTTGGTAGAGTTTCCCTTCATGAAACACACACACACACACACAATACCAGGACCAAATGGTATATAGAAGTAGCTTGGTGAAGATATGACAAGGACAATGGGACGGATGTGAATAGATGATTAATGAACATTGAGGAAAGTGTTGATTGCTTGTGCTTTTGACTGACAAAGTGACATTTGACAAGTAACAGATGTACAACAAGAGAGACAACAAGCTTAGAAGTCTACGCCAGTGGTTCTCAAGCTTTTTGTAGCCAGGGACTGCTTTAACTGTAAAATAAATTCCATGGACCCCTTAGTTTGGATTTATTCATGCACAGTTTTGAAATTTGCCAAATAATAGTTTATGGAGCCATAGAACTTTCTATTCCTGAATTTTCCACCGAGAGAAGACATTCCGTCTGAGTTGACTTTGGTGCTTGGACCCCTAAATATGATAACTTTGACAATGTGGGTTGGGATTTTCATCACCGTAACAAGATAATAAAAAACACGGACCCCATGGCTATGCTTCAGAGACCCCTGGAGGTCCTGAGACCCCACTTTGAGAACCACTGGTCTAGGCTGGTCAATGTCTTTAACATGGTTATTTGTGATATCTGGAACTGTTTGAAGGAGTTAAAAATGATTGTCATTAACCCTACATTAGACAGTATTGTGCAAAATCTCTTGCCAAATCAATTCAATTTCATAATTTTCCTGAAGAGAAATGTAGTCAGCCTATGAGAGCCACAGGATGATGGATATTCTCACCATTGGCCACCAGTTTGATCTCACGGGACACAGCGACCATCTCGTTCCGTGCCAGACAACGCACGGCCAGCGTGTTCTCCAGATGTCCAAAGATCACCTGACTCTCCAACTGGTTGTCCTGGTCTATGTGTGTATCAATGGTGATGCCAGTGGTGTTGGTCTGAATAGGTGACCACTCGTTTGAGTCATTGGAACACCTAGGCAATAAGAAAAAGGGGTGAATGTGATGATGTCAGGATGCTTTTGTCACACTGTCATTGACAATGACTGTGAATGTGACGATTTATAGTTAAGAATGAGGAACAGAACAGTTGAAACTGTACATGTGAACTAAAAAAAAAAATACGTGAAAAAAGAAAATGAAAAAAGAAAAGGAAAGGAACTTGTGGTGCAAAAAAAAAGCAAAATATGAAATAAAATAGAAAAAAAGAGAACTGTTGCAGTTATAGTGAGAGGAACATGTCTCGGTCATACTTACTGTTTAATGTTTTTACAGATGTACCACTCCACCTCAGGGACGGGAGATCCTCCGGCAATACACACCACAGCCTGGCCTGTTTCTGATCCATGGTGCAGGTCCATCAGGTCCACAATTACAGCAGGAACTACAGTACACATACGGGAAAGCTTTACTATTAGCAGAGGTATACACAGCTACATCGGTTAGTACATATACTCCAAGAATCCATATAAGACAATGACATTCAGAACAACTAAAAGAAAAAAACAGCTTAAGAGAAAGTTCATGTAAAATTCTAACATAGATGAAAATGCAGGCAAAACAGAAACAGATTGGACAAAGAAAGAATGCATGGACAGTCAAAAGAAAAAACACATGCAAATGCATGAAAATGAAGTTGTGACCGAAACCCCTGCAAATTCAGAACAAAGTGAAGACAGAGACACAGGAGAAATGACAAGGCTTCAAACATTTCTAGATTTTACCTTTGACCTGAAGGTTGAACGAGTGGCTGGCGCTCTGGTTGCCTATCTCAGCTCGCACCGTGTAGTTGCCACTGTCCTCAGCCTTAGCTCTAATCAGAGCGAGAGTGCTCTGGTACCTACACACACATACACACACACACACACACACGTTATGTGCATGCTGGCATAATGGAATTATTAGAAAATTATCACACTCTATACAAAAACACCTCCAAGTATGTTGAAAATGAATGTGAATGTGAGTACATGAACTGGATGTCCCTCAACTAGGTCACATTTAGAGTTAAATCTTTTTGCAAATGAGTTATCTGAGCCTCACTCCAAAAGTGCATGTGTTACGTCAAATCGCGCGTGTACCAGGCTTCTAACCTCGTCTCACTGATCGTCCGAAGGGAGGTAGTAAACTCTGCAGCAGTATCACCCAGTACAATGCCATCCTTCAGCCATGTGACCTTGGGTGCAGGAAGAGCCTCAATGTCCACTTGGAACTCGCGAACATCATTCAGTTTGGCTGTCTCCACAGGGGCAAACATTGGAGCTAGAGACACAAACTCCATCTCTGGAGAGTTTGGGAAAGAAGAGTAAAGTATACATCACCAAACAGGAATAGCATGTTCAGTTCAGAACACCAAAATGCAAAGTAAAACACTGCTTTCTAGTCACCCAAACCCAAACCCTCAACAGAAATCAGTTCACTGTAAAGACAAAGAGACAGCTGAATTGTGTTTCACACCACACATTTCTCAGTTCACATATATCAATTACTTAGATTTTTAAATTCTAGTGTATTTAACTTGAACTAACAGACAGGTGACAAATTAAAGGAAATACTGATGTAAAGTGTCTAAATAAGATGTTGTGCTATCACAAATATTCTTCCAGTCATGACTTTGGACCTGTGCTGGAACAATGAACACTGCTCTTCTAAAACATATTCCCTGAACTACTGTTTTTGATGATGGTGGTCCAACACACTGGCTCAATTTCTCCCATAAGTGCTCAACTGGGTTCAGAGCTAGTGACTGTGATGGCCATAGAGTATGATACGCATCATTTTCATACTCATCAAAACATTCAATGAGATCTCGTGCCCTATGAATGGGGGCATTGTCATCCTAAAAGAGATAGACAGATTTGCAGATGAAGGTGACCTTGTATTAAGCGTCCCTGGAGGACTAGTGGTTAGGCTTTGGCGCTCTCACTGCCGTGGCCAGGGGTTCGATTCCTGGCCAGGGAACCAACCCCAACACCAGCCACTGGGGTTGCACACGACAGTGCACTCCCAATGCTGGTCCTAAGCCCAGATAAAATTTGGGAGAGATGCATCAGGAAGGGCATCAGGCGTAAAAACTGTGCAAAATCAAATATGCAGACCAGTGATCTGCTGTGGCAATCCCTAATGGGAGCGGCTGACAGAAGAAGAAGAAGAACAACAACAAGGTGACTTTGTATGCAGTGATGCTTCTCTCTAATAAGACAAATGGGGGAAACAATGCCAACAAAATCCCCATTTATCACCAGTCTGTATAAGGTATATGCTGTATGTACCATGCATAAAACTGTGTATTAGACTTTGTAATCTGTACCATAGACAGTAATGGTGAGCTCTTTGGTTTGGCTCTCATTGCTCATAATGTCAGTGATGGAACAGGCATAATTTCCACTGTCTTTAGTTCTGGCATCAGACACAGTCAGGGTGTAATAGATCTCCTGATCTTTCTTGTTCTCCTTTAGTGTCATCTTAGCACGATCCACCTGACAGAGACAGACAGAAAGAGAGAACCATTATTAATTAATCGAAGAAAATGTGACTATCATGCATCTATGCCTGCAACCTAGTTGCAATGTTAAAATGGCAATATCTGAGACACACAGATTGCACAGATATTGCCCAAATAAAGACAGACTATGTTAAAATATTTGTGGAATATTTGCCTCTCACCATTTTTCCAGGATATTTCCATTGTTGATCCAGCAAGTCACTGCCTTTGGCTACACAGTTTACTATGAGGGTTTCCCCAACCAGCAGAGCTTTCTTCTCCGCCTTCATCTCTACATGCATCCCTGAGCCCCCTGAACAAAAAAGAGGTATACTAACATAAATTTGATATTTGAACTCCTGTCAAGGTGATGCATCTTACCATGTTAATATACCTTTTTTTGAAGTTGTATAAAAAATATTATGAACACACGCACACATATATCCTTACCTATCCAGCCATGGACAATGTACTCCTCGCTCTCATGCTCTTCTCCATTCACAAGAGCCTGACACACATATGTCCCAGGTGTGAAGTTGCCTAGAAAACCTTTCTTGCTGTCATACGTGGCGGGCACGGCCTGCTGAGTCTCCACATGGAACAGCGTCACTTGAGCACTCGGATCAGACACGCGGCAAGGAACCTCCATCTCCTCTGGGCTCTTCAGGACATGGTGCCCAAAGGGCAGTGGGGGGGGCACGAATGGCATGTTCGGATCTGGGGGTAGCAGGATTAGAGCGAGAGAGAGAGAGGGAGAGAGAGAGAGAGAGAGAAAGTAGGAGCAAGAAATAAATTTTGGCTCAAAAAATTTTGCAGAACAGGATGTGCAGACAAATGCCATCAGTTTCTAAAGAAGCAAAACAAAATTCAGTCAAATATGTAGCAAGAAAATACAAATGTAGTCAAATACAAGTTTACATAACACCACCAATGCAAGTTTACATAATCACAGTGTCTTGTGTCCTGTCTTCTATTTTTCTCTATCTCTTTCTCTCTGTCTCTCCATACCTGGCACAAAGATGTAGATGCTGCTCTCCTCTGTCTGATTCTCATTCTTGTAGAAACAGGTGTATTCTCCTGTGTGTGTGGCTACAGCATTGTCCACAGTCACTGTGGAGACGAACAGGCCTCTCTTGTCATCTAATTTCTGCTTGTCAAGGGGGATCGGACCTTCCCACACCACCTCTGCTTGGCCCCGACACGTCAGTCTAAACATGGAGTGAAGGAACACCACCATAGTCTCTTCCCTGGGCCAGATTACCGGAGCCAGCATGGACTGTATTATCTGGGGCTCACCAGCTGGAGTGGACACACACACACAATTACTACATAAGCCTGATTTCTAGAAAACTAGGACAGACATAAGTACCATGGCAGGATTGCTCCACTAAAGTGAAAATGCCATATCAAAATAAACTACATAGTGTGAGGCATCTCAGCCAGTCTGTGCATAAATAAAGTACCTAAAGCATATAGCACAAGGAATGGATAGGATGTTACCTTTAACATAGAGTTTGAAGGAGAACTCTTTACTCTTTGAACCAGCTGATGCTAAAATCTTATATGTTCCACTGTCCTCTTCTACAGGGTGTCGCAGAACCAAAACACTCTCGTACCTTGATGGAACAGATATGAACTTTAAACAATTCATATTTACATACTTTGAACAGTGCAATTCACCCAGGCTTTCTGATCTGGACATACAGAATATTGTCTCACACACACTGTCAAATTTCATTAAAACAGATTTCACATAGAGATCTTAACACTCTAAGTTCTCAACCAGCAGAAATTATCCTGAGAAAATATGAGCACTGCTAAAGAAATGGTGATAAGCGTGATGTTCTGCAGTATCATGTCTAACTTTACCTTTTGTCTGCTAGAAGAGTGGTCTTGGCAGTTATATAATTGGTATTCAATACATTGTCATCTTTGAACCACGTGACCTTGGGAACAGCATCAGAATTGATGTAAATGGTGAATTCAGCTTCCTCCAGGAGAGAGATGGTTTCTACTGCTCCAATCCCACTGTGATCCAAAGTAACAAAAGAACCCTCTGTAACCCAGAGAGAAGAAGAGTGAGTGAAAAAGAGAATCTGAACAGAATATCTAGGGGCACTGACACACCAAGCCAACTATTATCTGTTGGATATCATCAAGCCTTGGTCAGCAGCCACCGCCTGACGTTTTTCAGGTGTGTCCTGCCCATTGGCACTAGTCGACCCTCTTTAGCACTCATCAGCAACTGAGCAGGCTGAATTGGTGTCAAAGTCTGGCAGAAGAAATAGTTCTCTGATTGGCTTCGGCAGAGTGCACACATACAATATTTATCAACTGCTCATCTGTTGTAGCTAGCTATATGTTTGCAGCAAGAGTGTGCAAAATGTTTAAAATATTTGCTCACAGTGGCATAAAAGTGATAGATAGGCTACTCTGTTTGTCCAAAACTTCATATTTCAACAGTGTCAAATATTCTATTACAGGTACTGATATTGATAGGTGGTGTACAATTTGGACGTACTATGATGTATACTGGTTGGAGATTTTAGACAAATGTTTTTGACATTGGATCTTTATGCTTTGGACAAATTACATGATTTGTGCCTTGGATTATGAATACATAATCTGCTACTTTCCCCTCTTGGTATGACAAGTTATGTCATACGGGCACTGGCAGTACTTATGTACTTTTTGTGGAGTACTTTGACTGCACCTTTCCAAACCGTGTGAGGAGTAAATGCACGATCAGTGAAACTTGGTTGTTGCTAGTTCGTTGGTGTTGGCTTGGTCTGTCAGGGCCCCAGTATGCATCTGTTTAATTCATTTCCTCCAGTAGCTTTGCATGGAGAATACAGAGTTGCAGGATAATCAAGCAAGAGGCAGATTGTTACCATGGACAGTGATGGTCACTTGGGAGGAGTGGGTCTTGCCGCTGGACTGCTCTGTGACAGAGCATTCGTAGAAGCCAGTGTCATTCGTTGAGGCATGTGGGATACTGAGGATATACAAAACCTTATCAGGGTAGGTCTCCTTCTTCTGAATAGCACCTACAGCCTGGGGTTGGGTCAAAGTGAAACAGAGATACAAACTATTCACTCATATATATATTTTATGGATATTTTGAACAGTCCATACCTAGTTCGCTCACTCTCTGTCATCTACCTTAGTCATGTTAAAAATATCCTGCCTAAAAGATCTGCTTTAGTCTTTCTTTCGATCTGGCTATCTCCACGTCTGGCACTGGCTTCAGCATGTGGGGCTTGGGAGAGCATCCATCTGTCAGCAGAAGTAAATCTGTCCAGGAGACTGAAAAAAGAGTTGCTATCTCAGCTCTGGTGCTTCTAGAGGGAGTTTCTCTAATAAACCATTCTAAACAGCCAATGACCGCAATCCCATACAAAGCACAACTCTTTATGTATATGGCTATCAGAGCACAGGGAAATCACAATTTACCATTTTCTATTCTGATCACAATATATAACGTTTGCTACAATATGCCCGTATGGATGAAAAACATTGAGGCATTGCTGAGAAAGTTGTTGTTTTGGAGACACACCCAACCCCACACACTGACAAACCCCCTCATAAACACTCGAGCAAATGGTCAGCACTAAAAGTCCTCCTTTAATCTTTTACTGACATACAGCCACACACTCATTTTGCCTCACACACACACACACACACACACACATACAAAGCACAAACAAAAAAGCCCACTGCAAAACAGAGATCCCCAGAGAGTAAAGCTTTGCTCTTCAGTGATTTTCTGGCTTACATGCAGTATGTATCTTCTCTTTAGCAGATTAATGAAGAAAGAGCACGGTGTTGTGGGACTGACAAGTCGGACAGTGTATGGGTGGGAAAAGAAAATAAAATTCCCTTACCTCTTTACTGAGATGCAACCATTTTTGGACATAAAGACCACCAGGTGGAACCGTGCAGGTCAGGTTGAAAGCTTCCCCCTCTTTTATCTCCTCTTGACTGGCTGTCAGTTTCACACCGAAATCGTTCTCCAGCACATTAAACATATCTGACCCATCTGAACACAGACACATTCACACACACACACACACACAGAGTTAGCAGCGGTCAAATAAAATCGAAACTCACTCTTGATCCCTAATTCAAATGTGGACTTAGGCTTACTTGGCATGTCTGTCACTGTGTACACCATGCTCCGGACCACCTCACCATTCACAATGGTCTCACACACGTACTGGCCAGGAATAAAGAAGCCCAAAAATCCATACTTCTCTTCATAGTGATATGGGAGCTCATCTCCACTTGGTAGACTCCGTAGAATCACAGTAGATTGCGGATCCGTAATGCGGCAAGGAATGTTATACTGGGAGGCCTCTGTCGGATCGTCAGGAACAAATGGAACTTGAGGGTCTGAAGTAAAACATAGCAGGATGTTAGCATCCAATATTATGTAAGAAAATACAAAAAACAAATAATATTTGTAGAATTGCCACACATGATGTCACACATCTCATCAAGATCGACTTATTTGCCAGTGGTAATTTGTGTAAGAAAAAGTAAGTTTAAGTACTACATTTTATATAACTTAATAGACAGAAAAAACATTTTTTTCTCTGAGAAAACAATTGACTCTACTGGTACAGAGTTACAGTTTTCCATTTTCTAATTAATAAATAGACACTAATTGTTTTTGCATGGATAGCACAAAAGAAAAGGAACAAATTAGTACAAACAGACATCTGTCAGGTTATATTATTAGGGTCAACTCATAAGTCCGGGACTGCTGTTATTTTGTACATGACTTTTACAGACAGGCTCCTATTATGTTTTAGGCAGCCTAAAATTTATTAAATTGACTTCATTGAACTCATTTAGGCCATTTCGCCATTTCATACAGTAGGCTCATGCACTAATCACACAAAACACCTCCATCGTACTGACTGTAGACCATTGATAATACTTGCCTGGGACGAAAATGTAGATGCTGGCCATGTTGTTTACGTTTGGCTGCTCTTCGTCTGAGCCCTTGTAAACGCACGTGTACTCTCCCGTGTGATGAGCTGCGGCGCCGTCGATCAGCAGCGTAGTCGTGTAATACCCGGGCAGCACGTGTGTGTTAACTGGTAGCGGCTCTTCCCACACGACGCTCTTATTCCCTGTACAGCTGATGTTAAAAACAGAGTGCAGCTCTAACACGAACTCCCCTCTATCCGAAACGATGGTCGGAGGAGGCAGTTCACACGCCCCATCTGGAGAACATGCACACAGGTTAAGCATTTTTTTTCTGTCGGCTTTATTCTGTAGGTTAAGCAACACTCATGTTCGCTGCAAATAAACATAACTTTCTTTTTTTTCTTTAAAAAAACTTACTTTGCAATATTCCGAAGAGGACAACCCCCAAAAGGAGATGTGTCTTCAGTATCCACATTATTGCTTAGGTTGTGTTCAGCTAAAATGAAAGACAGAGAGAGAGAGAGAGAGAGACAGGTTAGGCCTACTTCTTTGTAAACGTAGTGCCACCTTTTGCAATTGTGATGCGCGTTGCAATAGCCTATTTTAAACACATCTGTGAGCTGTCTGGGTGACACAGAATTATATTCCAAAAATGAATTTTCTTGGATGATGTGAATGTCACGAAACGTTATTATGAATATCTAAGGTTGGTCAGGATGTTCATACCACATGAAAGTGGTATGAAAATTTTCCAGGGTTCAGGGTTCATATGCACATTGTGGGCTTCTTATAAATAAATAAATAAATAAACTCTGACAAATTAAACGAGGCTGTCTCTGAATGTGAAAAGAAATGGACAAAAAAAAAAACAGGCACATTTTGGTGTGGAATATGTGGTATACATTTACACTTGTGCTTCACGCTGATCTGATAGTAATCCCAGGTGTAAACAGAGCCCTAGATTCGGGTCTTGTTTAGGATTGCATTAAATCATCGTCAGAAAAGGTCTTCTTCTTCACAGCAATGTCCATAAAAGCTCCGGACGCTGCCGAGTCACAGGTCACCAGTCACACAGTGGAGCTGCTCATCTCTCTGCACTCGCTAGGGGGCGACACAGTACAGGCTTTCTCAGAGGGGCAAATGAACAGGAGTCATTTCTAAGGACAATAGAATGACTTGAATTATCCGAGTACATCAGCCTAGGTTTTTGTCTCTTTAGATATCTGAATGCGTTTTTTTGAATATAAAATTTGTGAATATATACAAATAGCCTACATAGTAAATGTTACTAGATATACGCATTAGTGATTACAAATCTTAAATAAACACAGTGATGAAGGTTTTTTTTTCTCTTCCCACCAAAATGTGAGACAGTAATCATTCCAAACAGGGTTCTGATCTGTCCTCGGTCGCCAAAGCCTACTTCTTATTATCAAACTAGCTCTTATCAGGAAAAAGCTCTCTTAGCGCAGAGTGAGTGCAGTTGGACATTCCGCGCGTCTCGGGTTTATCTGTTTGTCTGCTCTGGATCCACCCCTGGATCCCATCAGCACTCGAGGGACAGAAAGCCGCTCTCTGTGAGATAGCTAACATCTCATAATCTCATTCTTCCTTAATTATGGCCTTTCCTAAGCAAAAATGTGTCACTTAGGCAGTGTGCGTTTAATCATTTAACAGATGATTTTGCGCAATTTGGTTATGTCTACATCCAAAACTGTGTATAAACATAACCTGGGAAATAATCAAAGTATTGCAGCGCGTAGGTGATGGTCGGATTTGTAGATAGCTTAATCTGTGTGTTTTTACTACATCCATCCATGGAGGTAGATAAATCCACTTTAAAGTACTGACAGTATTAACCCAGTAAAGGAACAGCGGGTGGTTGGGGTGGGTTGCCTGTGTTCCTTTACTGCCCTTAGTGTCGTTTGCTTGAGCACTACTCGGATGGGAGTAATTGTCCTTGGCCAATCCAGCTGCACTTAAACGAGCCCTCTGTCCTCTTGGCGCCTAACGCACTGGTTTGGGAATCCTTATCCGTTGAACAATCCCGCGCACAGTGATCCCGCTCGAGCCCAAAGGGACGGGATTGGAGAGTGGTTTTTATTTCAGATCTCGGACAGACCCTCACTCCGTACTCCCCCACCTCCACCCGCTCTCCACCGACTGCATTCCTCCCACGCGCAGATGCGCATCTGTTTTACCCCAAAGCCGCGAATCTGCGCGCCTGACACTCTGGAGCAACAGCTGAGAGAGGAATGTTACAATTTACCATCCTCTGTCGTTATCTCTTCTGTTTAACCTAATCCCACATGCTCCATGGGAATCCAGGAGAAAAGTTTATCCAAAGATAGAGAAGTCTGCAGGGCGCACAAATTGCTTTAATCAGAGAGATGGAGCCAGTGGTCGTATACGTGGCCGTGTGCTTGTGCTCCTCTCCAAAGTGCAGCATATACTACGACTCTTCAGAGGAGAAATAAAAGAAAGAAAAAAAAACATCCGAAATCATCCACGGCTATGAAAATGTTGTACTTCAAGCATCCAGAGGAGTCTATATTCTTTCTCTATTAGTGGAAGAAATGTATATTATCTGCGTAAATTACTCCAGATGCACGATATTCCATTTTACTCGGGCGCATTCCATGTCAATGGGAATCAAGCTGGTACAGAGTGGGGAATGTGTTTGCCATTAGATGCAGGATGGCACCCCCAGCTGCGCGCTGGAGCCCAGCCGCTTTTCTCTCCTCAGCTCGGACTGGACACCATATGGGGAAACTCCGAAATGCTTGTAAATCCGCTCTGGGCTGAAGTTGGGAAGTTGGGGTGATCATCAAACTCAGAAGCGGAGAAATCCTGCAGTCTGCTCAGACGCAAAAAAAAAAAAGTGGATGGACGTGGAAAAAAAAATCACTGCAAAGGTTTTCTGGGCAAAACCATGCAATGATTCGATCCAATCCAATACCCGTGTTTGGCTGAGAAAATGCTGGTCAATTATTTGTTTAATGAATTAAAATGTTTCTAGCTGGTCTATAAATTCAGAAAGAATAAAGCAAATATAAATTGGAATTTAATCAGCTAATTTATGCCTTTAAAAAAAAGGCACAAGAAGCTATTGTTTGGAAAGAAAAAAAAAACATGAGGAGCCAATTAGTGTAATCAAACCAATTTACTCACACAATACCTTTTTAAAAATCCTTTTGTGTGTTCCCTCGACGAAAGAAAAAAAAAAAAAAAAACAAGCTGAATGGCAGTACTCCTGTACAACTCTCCACTGAGCACTGGTAAGGGTCCTCCTGACTTTTGTAGCGCTTCTAATCCTCAGTGCGTATGTATGTAAGTGTGTGTGTGTGTGTGTGTGTGGAGTGTTTGCAGTCTCTCTCTCTCTCTCTCTCTCTCTCTCTCTCTCTCTCTCATGCGCCTGCACCGCCGCTCATGCGCTCTCTAATTGATTCAGCCTTACAGTCCATCCTTCCCAGAGAACTAATA
>CM040472.1:3333379-3343379 GCA_022758105.1 Pangasianodon gigas | reverse complement strand
TCCTCACACACAATCCCCAGTGAAGTACAGCAGTGAATTGGCACATTCCTTAAAGAAAAGTCACATGTGAATATGAACTTCAAATGAATTTCACATGTAGTTTTTAAACACTTCACATGTAGTGTATGCTTTATTTTTACATTATTTTATTTTTCAGGTGTTATTTTCACACACTAATTATTCCTTTTATTCTTTTTCACACCATCATGTATTGTTCACATGATGTCACGTGTTTACTTGAGTTCACATGTACAATAAAACACATTGTTAGTGTTAATGTTAATTAGAGTTAATTCTGGTGTTAATTCAACACTCAGTGAGTTAATTCACTTCTGTAGCTGTTACATTAGCATTTTGTGTTGATATGCTATGAAATTGACATAATTCTGATTTAATAGCTATAGAGAAGAGAATTTACTCAGATAATGTTGAATTAATACCGGAATTACATTGACTATTACAGCGTGTTATTTACACATACATTCACCAGCCACTTTATTAGGAACATCATACTAATACTAGGTAAGGATCCCATTTGCTCTTAGAACAGCCTCAATTCTCTGTCGCATGGATCCAACAAATTGTTGGAAACCTCCTTTGAGATTCTGATCCATGTTGCCATGTTCATGCTGAGAATCTCTCGTTCCAAAGGTGTTCTAGTGAATTCAGATCTGGTGACTTTGGAGGCCGTTGACTGTCACGCTCATGGAACCAGTTTGAGATGATTTGTGCTTTCTGAAATGGTGCATTATCACGCTGGAAGTACACGTTACAACAGGAATAAATTGTGCCCATAAAGGGATGCAGATGGTCAGCAACAATACTCAGAAAGGCTGTGGTTTTAATGGGCTCAATTTGTGCCAGGAAAACATTCCCCACACCACCACCAGCCTGAACTGCTGACACAAGCCTGGTTGGCACCATGGATTCATGCTGTTGATGCCAAATTCTGACCCTACCATTTGCATGCTGCAGCAGAAATCAAGATTAATCAGTACCAGTGACATTATTCAAATCTTCATCTGTCCAGGTTCAGTGAGCCTGTGCCCTCTGTAGATTCAGCCTTAGACTCAGATTTGAAACTGATGTGGTCTTCTAGTCTTGTAACCCATCTGCCTCAAGGTTTCTGAAATGCTTTTCTGTTCACTACAAATGTAAAGAGTGGTTATTTGAGTTACCGTAGATTTCTTGTCAGCTCAAACCAGTCTGGTCATTCTCCTCTGTCCTCTCTCATCAACAAGACGTTTTTATCCGCCTGCAGAACTGTTCCACTCACTCACTTTGTTTTTTGCCCCATTCTGTGTAAACTCTAGAAAAGGCTGTTTCCCAGGAGATCAGCAGTTTCTGAAATACACATACCAGCCCATCTGGCACCAACAGCCATGCCACAATTACAGCCACTAAGATCACGTTTCCCCCAGTCCGAATGTGGCTGACTGGATAAGTGCATGGATGAGATGGGGTGGGGGTGTTTATAATAAAGTGGCTGGTGAATACACAGTAATCACTTAACTTGGTATTGTTGATTTAGTACCTGTTCTGAATGATTAAATTACTCCAGTAGTGTTCAGTACACTATAACAGTAATGAATTAACTGTTACAGTGTTGAAAAAACACACATGCAGTGATGCCTATACATTTAAACTTGTACTGTTAAACCTTAAACCTATCCACGTATATAGAATTATGCTGTATGTGCATTGTAGATGTATGACTGAGGATTCTAAAGTGTGTAAAAGTGTTACCTGTCATGGGTGCCTGGCAGATTTGAGCTCTTGAAGCTCTCATCCATGGAAAGGCCATGTGCCCCGTCGTCTCATCGGTCCTTAGATGGTAGGCATCAGCCTGCGGGCCTTCCTCCTGAAGATACCCGGGTGAGGGGGTGTGCTGACAGGATGGCAGCTCGTAGGGCGCCAACTCTCTGTCCTGATTCCCAAGTGCCGTATTACTGTGCAGCTCTAAATATGGCATCTGGTCTGTGCGCCGGGAGTACAGACACGCCGGTGGCTCTCGCTCCACACCGTCGTGGTTCTGCGGCTCGAAGGTTCCGTTATAATACACGTCCAGTGAGTCCATGTCTCTGCTCAAAGAACCAGTGTGCTTCCTGCAGAACCTGAGCAACAGGTGCACGCTGTGGAGTGTGTACACACCCGAGGGCCTCAATCTGAAGCACAGCCACGTGTTTACCTGCTGGTGGTCACGTAGCTGTCATGGATGATGGACGAATAATTAATTGCGCCAGGTTGGCTAAAGTGCATTTCATATTTGCTCTTGAGGCAAGGCGGTTGCTCCACCGTGTGTTAAAGAGCCTCTGCGCTGTTTTGTTTTTTTTTTTTTACAGGCCGAGTACATAATTTTTTGTTTTAGAATAATTTTTAATTTTAAATTTTAATTTCATAATGTTTAATTTTTTGTGCAAGGAATTATTTATATTATATAATGCTGACAGCCCGTGTCAAATAGGCCTAGATAAATATGAGAGGTGAGACCGTGGATATGAAATACAGGAGTATACGTGCACCATGTTTGCAGAAGTTTTGCCTAATACTTGCGAAGGGCTTAGCGACACATCTCTGTCAAGCCAATGCAACTTTATTTTATGTAGCATCAGTCAATCAGTCAATCTATCTATCTACCCTAAGTGGCTAAAAGTATGTGGACACCTGACCATCACACCCATATGAGGTTCTTCTCCAAACTGTTGCCACAAAGTTGGAAGCACACAATTGTATAGAATGTCTTTGTATACTGTAGCTTTACAATTTCCCTTAGTTCCAGTGGAAAAAAGGGAAATTGTGAAGCTACAGCATACAAAGACATTCTATACGATTGTATGCTTCCAACTTTGTGGCAACATTTGCCAGCATGACAATGCCCCTGTGCACAAAGCGAGCTCCATGAAGACATGGTTTGCCAAAGTTGGAGTGTCCTGCACAGAACCCTGACCTCAACCACTCAACCACTGATGGTCACAAACTTTTGGCCATATAGTCTATCTATCGATCTATCGATCTATCGATCTATCTATCTATCTATCTATAACACACAGTGAGGTGCAGGCCATATTACCAGCTTATAAGGTGTTTATTAAAGTTAGTCAGAGCTGGTCATTTCATTGCATTCATTTCACTTTCAAAGGTATTGAGTAAAGTGTGAAGGAGATTTAATAGCGCTACATTATCCCACTCACGGTTCTACTCGTTGGAGAAGGGCTTTACATTATAATCCACTCCAAACACACTCTTGCTATATTCATAGTGGGCGCCTTGTTTTGCGCCACAAAGAGGTCGCGCGCCCTGAAGAGCTGTCACTGATCAGAAAGGAGAAGGGAGCTCATTCTGCACTGCGCCTTTCTGTGCACTGACGAGTTCCCACTAACTTTAATCACTGTAGACGACACTGCTGGCACACGCGTCCTGACAAGTCGTGCTTTCCCATTTCAAACTGTTTTTAAAAACAAGTGTACTGCACATGTGCAGGGCTCCGAAAAGCACAACTAGGGATGTTTTTTTCTTAGCTTTAGTGACATGCAGAAACACTGTTAAAGGGCCTGTGAAAAGTCTTTGGGAGAAAGGCTGAGTGTTCTTCTCACAGCTCAAAAGCAGCTGCAGCCGCCTGAAAAAACCCTAATTGCTCTTTGTTATGCGTAAATGCCCTGCACCCAATGGACAAAGTGTGATTAATACATTGCATTTCTGTAATATCTGATGTCCAAAACAACAGGTGCTGAAACTGTGACAGAGCTGAAATGCCATGACATCTACAAATTTACAGTCTACAGATTTGCCAGCATTTGCCACTGAGGTGAAGTGTGAAGTGCAGGTGAAGTGCAAGGGTTGAAATCTGCGACTTGAGCTTGAGAATGAGCCACACAGGCCTTGTTTGTTTCCAAATTTCTAACATGATTTATGTATAAAACATGCCTATTATTATTATTATTAGTAGTAGTAGTAGTAGTAGTAGTAGTAGTAGTAGTAGTAGTAGTCACTAGTAGTGGTATATACTACTACTACTACTACTACTACTAATAATAATAATAATCATCATCATCATCTTTGGACTCCCTGTGACAGTTCAGGGTCAGGCATTCTCGGGTGGCTGTAAAATCTCATTGTCGGATCATTTAAATAGGAACACAGTCTTTCACACTCACACCTGCGAGAGGCGAAGTCTAATTCGATTAATAGGAAATTCAATATATATTCATTAGGTGGCTTTCCCTCTATAATATATGATCGCCAGCAGGACGTGAAAGGAGTCTATTGATTGTGGTTGTGAAAGGACCTGCGTGGGACTGCAACTTCACCTGCTTCCCCTCTCAATTAGGAATGTATCCCAAACTCTGACGCAAAACGAGTTAAATTAACCGTTCCCTAATTTGCTATCTCGTCCCTCCCGCCTAATCCCCCACCTGTTTTTTTTTTTTTTTTTTTTCAGCGTGCCCCCTTCAATTTAGTGTGAGCTGAAAGGTTCCAATAGGGTCTAATGAAACAGTGACTAAATCGTTCCCTCTCTCTCTCTCTTTCCCAGTAGAAGGATGGTGAAAAGGCCCGGAGCTTGGCGCACTGTCGGGGGTCCGCCGGCTAAAGGCGAGTTCCTGGCAGGACAATCTAACCTGTCAAAGCCTTTGGCCAGCTCTTCATAGCCTGCATCACCCCCCTCCTCCACCCCCCACCCTCCTTTTCCATGGTGTTGAAGGAATTGCTACATAAGCGACCCCGACGTGGGACAGAAACCGCAATTAAACTCCTTTTGGATTAACTTAACACGAGGGACAACGTTCAGCTGAAAAGCGCGCATAAAGCGGGGTGTGTGGGGTGGTGGGGTGTGTGTGGTGGGGGGGTCGGGACGGGGGTTCGGAGATCAGGGGCTCTATTATAGACAAGATCACCTGGACTCTGGGAGAGAAACTTCTAGGAGCCTTTTGTGCTCATGAAACAGGAACTGTTTGAGCCTACATGGTGCGCCATTAGGACAGGAAAAGCCGTGGCAGCGCATAAGATTTAAATGAATACACAGACTGAGCCCACACACACTATCAAATAAGACTGGTGAAAAAAAAACTCAACATACTTAACATAAAAAAAAACCTCTCTCCCCTTTTAATTAGATGAAAAGCCCACATTTGCCTGCTAATATTAATTATTTTAACTTAATGGATAAAAAATGTTTCTTAAAGTACCATTTATTATTTCACTTACTAGACAGCAGTTAGTTGCATATTTGGCATAATATCTGATCTCGAAAATTGCCCAGATTCAGTAGGTTATTAATTTCCCATATCATTATGATCATAGTGATTCACTAGGCTTTAAAACATACACATCTGAATCTGTATAGACATGAGTGATACAGTGAGAAACTCAGAGTACTGTGTTTTATTTTATTTTATTTTATTTCTTAGGCATGGTTATACTATTTGCACTTGCATTTCCAGTTAATGGTTTTCTCTGAGGAATTTTCTCTCTTTTTTTGGCAGTTATTATTAAACTTCACTTAAGTTCATCATATGAGTGCTAGTTTCTAGAGCAGGCTACTTTTTATTTCACTGGCTGTTCTTCAGAAGTGTTGTCCTGGTTTATTAGAGTGCAAGCCTTTTAGAGAAAAAACATTTTTTTTTTTCACATTTAGAGAAAAAAAAGTTATATATAAAATCGTTAATGGTTCTTTGGACTCTACCTCTAGATGACCCCTTAAAGGTTCTGTGTAGAAGCTTAGAACAGAGTGGTTCAATATCAGAGAGGGTTCCAAGTAGAGTCTCTTGGGAAAAATAAGACCCCTTACATATCCAAATAATACCTCAATAATCTATGACATTAATTCAGGGCATCTAATGGTCTAAATGCGTCTATCATCAGCTACAGAACCAAATAAAACCTGCGCCTGCGAGTTAAAGCAGAATAAAACATTCACATTGCTCATTTCTCTCCAACCTAATATGTCACTACTGGCCTATTACATTAGATTATGAGATACTGTAGAGGCCAGTAAGATGTTCATACTTCTGCATCAGAGAAACAAAACGATATTAAGGATATACAGTAGCATCAGGTCAGACATCCACAACTCAGAGAGAAAATGGGGGTTGTGCGCAATTACGCCAGTACCGCCAGGTACCGTGCTTTTTTTTATTTAAATAAATACAAATATACACATATACATATTTTTTGCTTATTATAAACATAAAATTCGGGTGAGCAGAACAATCACAGTTTTGGAAATATCTAACACAAGCATTTAGCACCCGTTTATTTACACTGCGCAACAGTTTTCTGCACAAATGCGCCAAACATTTCTAATTTCAAGCACATTGGTTCCAGACTGTAAGCTTGTTTTAGGTGGAAAAGACGCATGAGAAAAATCCGCAGACGTCACTTTTGTTGTAAAAACCACACAGCAAAATCCTCAGGGTTAAAATCACAGCTACACTGTTTAAGCTCAGATGGACATGTATACAAAAAAAGGTTAATTTCAACCACATAGATGTAAATGCAACCCTGGGGAGTTTGCTGTATTTATTTATTTATTTATTTATTTATTTTTTGGAGAAAGAGTGACGGGGAAAGAGAATAAGACCATAAACATCCACTTTTCTGAATCTACTTGTTTTCGGAGACGTCCAAGGATCCGTGCATACGGAAGACTAAGTGCTAGTTAGAGTGAATAGTCCTAGAGTGATCATCGAGTCCTTATGTGTGTCTCATTTCTCTGTTAAATGGGCGACCCCTCTTTCTCCTCGGTGGCTGAGGCGGGTGAGAGGGACTCCTCGTCCTCTGATCGCGGGTAGGGTGCATGGTTTCCAGAGCACTTGCACCCCGCGTGCGCGCTCCGCTGCGCGCCTTTGCCCTCCTTCTTGTGCTTGACGCGCCGGTTTTGGAACCAGATCTTCACCTGCTTCTCCGACAGGTTGAGGTATGTGGCGATCTCAATTCTGCGCAGGCGCGACAGGTACATGTTAGAGGAGAACTCGCGCTCGAGCTCGAGAAGCTGCGTGCTGGTGAAGGCCGTGCGCATGCGCTTTCCGTTCTGAACGTGGCCGTTATCCGACGCACCTGCAGGTAACAGAAAGGTAGTACAACTTTAATATGAGCAATGACTCGTCGTGTTTTATGAATGACTATGTAAAACAACATAACACTGAACTTGCTGTTTATTCCTAATGAATAGCTCGCATTTGATTAAGTGCGCACACTATATTATATATTAAGAAGCACACTTAGAGGCAGGATAAAAACACACGAGTGATACCAGTGTGGTATTACATTTCATTTGGCACCTTAAAGGATTCAGCTTTTTATTCTAGGGGGTCTAAGTAGAACTCCTTTAGAAAGCTAACCATCTAAAAAGCTCTGTTATAAGGGCTGTAGTAGATAGCTATAAGGGTTGTAATGGATAGCTATAAGGGTTGTAATGGATAGTTATAAGGGTTGTAATGGATAGTTATAAGGGTTGTAATGGATAGTTATAAGGGTTGTATTAGATAGTTTTAAAGGGTTGTATTGGATAGCTATAAGGGTTGTATTAGATAGTTTTAAAGGGTTGTAATGGATAGCTATAAGGGTTGTAATGGATATCTATAAGGGTTGTAATGGAGAGCTATAAGGGTTGTAATGGATAGTTTTAAAGGGTTGTAATGGAGAGCTATAAGGGTTGTATTAGATAGTTTTAAAGGGTTGTATTAGATAGTTTTAAAGGGTTGTAATGGATAGCTATAAGGGTTGTAATGGATATCTATAAGGGTTGTAATGGATAGCTATAAGGTTTGTATTCAATAGGTCGGTCAGGTAGAAGCAGGTGTGTTAAAGAGCACTTGCTCCGCCTTACCTATGGAGAGGCAGTGGTATCTCCGTGGGTCAGTGACGCTGTAAGCGGGGGGCGTGCAGACAGGCGCGGTGTTGTGTTGCTGTGCGAGCCGTTGGCAGTACGGCGCATCTCCGCTCGGGAATCCTGGAGCCTTGAGCAGAGGCAGGCCAGCCCGGGGCGAGTGCACATGCGAGGCGACGCAGAGCGGACAGACGCAGAAAGCTCCGCTTTTCCGGGACGGACATGCAGCCGCAGGGACACCCATCACACCCGGTGCGTGCATGCCGATGGGGATGAAGAAGTCCTGCGCTGTGTGCTCGCCCAGAGGCGCGGGTCTGGCCGAGTCCTTGATGATGAGTGAGTCGACATAGAAAGACCTGGACATGGCTTCTTGTGATGATGCCAACCCGGGATTACAGCCGGTGTGCAGAATATTCAGTGCTCTTTGCTGTCTTCTGAAGCCCTCGGGAGCTGAGAAGGAGCTTATGTTTGATGGGTCAACAAAAGGGAGCCTGGAGAGGGCCGGCCCTAACGTCACCCACGTGCGACTCCCAGCATAGGGGCTTTAGTCTCTCCCGTGACCCGAGACACGTGATGCCCGAGCGCACTACCAATCAGAGCCCTGGCCATCCAGTCGCGTTACTTCTTGCTGCATGCTTTTTCACGCAGGCACCACAGTTTCCCTTATTAATGAGAGTTGCTGGCAACACAGTTTACTGACATGCCTACACTGACGCCGTGTTATGCCACTGGCCCTGCATCTATCTATCTATCTATCTATCTATCTATCTATCTATCTATCTATGATTGAGATGCTGGACATCTAGGTACAGTAACTACCTAGCAATAAAACGAAACTGGTTGTTTGTCCAGCTGAGTTCTGAGAGGGCTTTTTCACAGATGGTTTAAAGCAATAAATCTTGTGACTCTATACAGCATGCACACTCTTCATGGCTCTTAAGCAAGGCTCAGGAAAGTTTGGACAAATGGTCCTGTCTTGGGATTAACAGTTTATAAAACGCAGTCGAGTGTGGGTGCGTGCAATTTGATAGCGATTAGGATTCAATTAGAAAGTGTTGATTGTCGAGGTATTAGAGCCGGACAAACAGACAGCTATTCCAGAAATGCGCTAATCCCTCAACTTGTGACAATAATTAGCCGGTTTGATCTGCAGGCGGGTCAGGAGCGGGCTGAGTTTTCACTTTCATGTGTGCGCTCGCGCCCTTATCAGCGTGCGCCACTCTCGCGAGACTTGAGCAGCCAGAGCTCACACTTTCAATTATTATTATTATTATTATTATTATTATTATTATTATTATTATTATTATTATTATTGTATGTCAGTACTAAAATGTTTTTAGAACATGAAACTCCTTGCACTTCTGAAATTATTATTATTATAAATATTAGAAATCATACTGAGTATCTGGCAGAGAATATGTTCAGACTATTTTAACTGTGTGCAATATAAAATACAAAGATGTTAACATGCTACTTTTGGAAGGCTGAAAGGTGACATTAGGGCCTGTCACATTACTCCAGTCTCCATACCTGTCCTGTCATCATCATAAATATTATAATATTGCGATATTTTATATGAAGATAACACATACTGGGTATTTTAAAACAGGCCTACAGTGGATAAGTGCACGTTATAAAAAAGTGCACTTTATATTATATTTGTTTTTAATTGATATAAAATCAAAAGAGATGGAACTAGAAAAGAATACAACTAAAAAGTCGAGCCCATGCATGCATCAACATAATTACCATTAATTACACCATTAATCCTGCAGCCCAGATTACAGGCCTTGATCTGAATTGTTTGGTTAAAATGTAAATCATGGCCAACATAGCCATCATTCAAGATGCTTTTAAGGATACTGAGGGGTGAGTAAATACGGACTTACAGTAGGCTAATTGAGGACAGGGGGTAAACTGCCTAATAACGGCGGTTTCATGGCGGTGCTTTCTGCCAGCTGAACGCAGGGGAGTCTGCTCTCATATGTATTTAATTGCTAGAATCAGGAGAGGCCTCGTTCTTCAACACTGGAGAATAAGACCTTAAATCTGGCCCAGGCGCAGAGGAAGAAACGAACACATCTGTCAAGCGGGATGTAATTGCTGTAATGGAGTGAACACGGCGTAATAACAGAGAGAGAGAGAGAGAGAGAGAGAGAGAGAGAGAGAGAGAGA
>CM040472.1:3230211-3324105 GCA_022758105.1 Pangasianodon gigas | reverse complement strand
TGAGCCTGTGCCCACTGTACAGACTCCTGTTCCTCTAGATTCCTGTTCTTGGCTGACAGGTATGGAACCTGATGTGGTCTTCTGCTGTTGTAGCTCATCTGTCTCAAGCCTTCACTTGTAGTGCATTTTGAAATGCTTTTCTGCTCACCGTAGTTGTATAGAGTGATTATTTGTGTTATCGCAGCCTTCCTGTCAGCTTGAATCAGTCTGCCCATTCTCCTCTGACCTGTGTTATCAACAAGGCATTTCTACCCGAAGAGCTGCCACTCACTAGATGTTCTGTTTTTCAGTGATTCTGAACAGCATCAAATTGTATCTATCTTTCAACATGTCATAAAATGCATCAATAACATGAGCTGAATTTGAAATTTTGACAGGACCAAGGACAAGTTGATAGTCTATAGAATATCTACCAGTAGATAGACCAGTAACGCTAAACTATTGCCATATTATTTAGAATTAGTTCATAGTTTGGTGTAGAGTATTTACAACAGGAACCTGTGTTAGCAAAGATTTGGATGGAGGTCATTTGCAATTCTGTAGATACATAGGGTATGTTTTGACCCTTAAAGTAAAACCCTTTTTTTTTTTTTTTTTTTTTGTCCAGCGAGATCCCAGTCCCTGAAGCTGGCAAACTTTCATATTCATTTAGGACACAGTAGTCTACAATGGACTACCCACATGAAGTGTTTCTGCACTTTGGAGTTTATTTAAGCTAGGAACGAATTTTTGGGCCCAAAAGCTCACCTGTGGTCTAGAACAACTGGTTGTTGTTTTATTAGTGTTTTATTATTATAAGTTGTTTTATTATTAAAGGTATTTCACTTTGCTTAAATAAGCCCAATGCTGTCAGTCAGCTGTCTCTTCACCTCTCACCTCTAGCTTTTGACTCGATGATGTGCTATCTACACTGTTAACAGACCCAATACACTGTAAAAAAAAAAAAAAAAAAAAAAAATGAAGTGAAAATATATTGAGTATGGGCAAATGTAAATCGAATCCTTTCTTAGATGGTTTTACTCAGTTCTTATTCTATAGGCAAATAGTTTCACTTCTTTCTAGAAATAAAAGCTTAAAACTAAAAAAATAGCTGCTATTAGAACTATTTCAAGCTTGAATTTAGTAAAAGAAAGTCTGCAAATAGGTTTAATAATCTTATTTTTGGTTTATTGTAATCTTATAAGAAATACTATATAATTTGACTATATTCAGGATAGTTTAACTTGCTAAGATGTTATTTTTTACAGGGCAGAAGAGAGAGTTTGAACTCAGAGAGAGAGAGAGAGAGAGAGAGAGAGAGAGAGAGAGAGAGAGAGACCACAGGGAGAGATATAAAAAAAACATAGTTTGTTGCAGAAATAAAGAGCAAGAAAGCCATAGATGGAGGCCAAACCTAGGGACAGCCAAACACATACTCACCTTAGCAAATTTGTTGCAAAGATTAAAGTTAGGGTATGGTTTAATTATAACAAATCAAATCCAACCATATAACCCTCATCTGGTTGAATTTGTAGGAATCTTTCATGAGCTCATGATCAGACAGACAGATAGTGTCTCATCCCTCAACCTGGTCTTCATTCAGCATCAGTAAGCCTGGTCAAACCTTAGTTGTCTCTTTATGGCCCAAAGCACATGCAATGGCAGAGGTCAATCTCGTTCACTTTTCAGGCCACTGCCATGGAAATCAGCCCTGAGCCTGGCACTCTGACCACCCCCAGAATTTTATACACTCTCCTCTCCTCCCCACTCCTCCAGCCTTCCTTAAATCTCTTCATCCATGCATTTACAAAGTCATTAATGAGACATTCAGGGCCTTTTGAGTTGGCCAGCTACATTGTGTTTTTAAAGGAGAAGAAGACAGAGCAGGAGAAAGAGAGAAAGAGAGGGAAAGAATGGAAGACAAGTGCAAAGAGGGAGAGCAAATAGAAGAGTGGGCCAAAAATGCACCCCCAGCTGAAAGCAGTTAGATCATGTTCTTTTCATGGTCCGATTAGAATCAAATCGATCCCTCCCTCCTCCCTCGCTCTGTGGGCCGGCCCAGGCCTTTTAGGACAGGAGACCAAAGAGAGAGTTCTCCAAACGGCCCAGCCGGCTGCTCCACCTGAATGATAATCACCCTCGCCCTCTGGCCTGACAAGACACAAGTGTCTAAAAGTGTTCAGAATGGACTCACTCGTAATGTTGTGTCTATCTGTAAGTGTGTGACAGAGTGTGAGAGGAAAAACAAAAAATGTGAGACAGACAAATCTGGTACAAAAAGATTTACCTGAACTGAATATGATGCCAAATTTACAATGTCATTTCATAATATGGGGTATATACAGTTTGCTTTCATATTTCATATTGCCTTTAAAACTCAAACAGCAATAATAATAATATTAATAATAATAATAATAATAATAATAATAATTATTATTATTATTATTCTTGTTGTGTTAAATTGCCACCTTTCACACATAACAATAGCAACTCACTTAAATCTGATTTGAATAAATTCGGAATAATTTTAATATAGAAATAGTTTATTTCTTATATAATACACATCAGCAGTAAATATTCTAAAACAGTTTTACTTAATTACTCAACAAATATTAGATACCTAAACATTAAGTGTAATCACCCTGACAATCTAAAGTTTGATTTCCCCTAACCATGTTAATGGATGTGCATGAAAAATGGATGAAAAAAAGTAATTATTCAGCACATTATTATTATTATTATTATTATTATTATTATTATTATTATTATTATTGTTGTTGTTGTTGTTGTTGTATTTGAAATGTAAAATGCTATTTCATGGCAGTACTTATTCTGCCGGGCAATTTTGTTAAGTGGGCATTTAAAAATGCGATGGGGAGATTTTGTGCATAAGTGCTTTTGTGTAAGTGATATCTTGTATGCAGTCTGTATTGGATCTTAGGCATTTAATGTGTCTGCAGTGTGTCTAGGGTCTATTTAATGAATAAAACAGAGTTGTGTAGGGGGATATTTAGTGTCATAGTACCAAGTGCTATTAAAGGCCCTTGGAGAATGGATGATACCAGCAGTCCCCTGGCAGCTGCACCCACTTGAGAGAGCAGGAGCGAGGGATGGAGAGACAGGGAGAGAGGGATGGGGGGGTTCGCTTACTCAGAGTGCTATATGAGATGTTGATGGTTTCAACAGAGGGAAGGGCTGCATTGAGAGGGTGGCTCTGATGGACTCTGTCTGTAACCTTTACTCTTACAGCTGGGCCAACACCTGCCTCCCCTCTGAGCACCAGCACTGCAACTCATTCAAATTTTAATACAAGCTCAACTCTTTATGTCCCCGAGATGACCTCAGCACAGATTAATGAGTCAAATCCAGTGAGTTATGATCTCATTATTGGACTCAACTGGTAGAATAGGAATCCTCCATTTCTATTCCCTCTAATGTTGGCTGTGGCTCACCCTTTCTCTCAGGGGTTACTTTTAACTGAAAGGCAGCTGCTCTGTAAGTTTGGGGGTGGGGTTGCCCTGTTGCCTGTCATGCTGCTCCCTCTCTCACACCTTATCCTCATCTCTATTCATCCTGCAGCTGCATTTCTCTATTTCTCTCACTCTTCTCTCTCTCTCTCTCTTTCTCGTTCTGTCTCTCTCTCTTACTCTCTCCCAGTCCTGAAGATGGATGTCAGAACCCCCCAAAACAGTCCAACAATAGCCTCCAGCACAAGGTGAGCTCCCGCAGCTGTGGAAGGGACTTTCTCGGGGCCGCTAACTGGCTAGCATGAACGGCCCAGTATGGCAACAGTATGCTTTTGTTCTGGCTCTCAGCCTGAAAAGGGCCGAGGGGGGCTTCAGCGCAGCGTCCTAACACCAACTCATTTTTCTCTCTCTCTGTGTGCCCTCTTTACCCTTCTCCCCCTCCATCTTTCCCCCTCTCCTCCTCTGCAGCTGTGTATGTGTGTGCGCTGAAGTGGGCGGGAGGAAGTGTGAGGGCATGGGGATGATGGAATACGGGCGTGAGGCGGGCGGTTGGGGCCTGTTTTGGGCGCGTTTTCCCCGCCGCCTGATTAGAGGGTCGTTTATGGGCCTTGTGACGCTTTTGTCTGGCATGTTCAGGGGCGGCCGCGCTCCGTAATTGGACGATTGGCCACGCTCTGCGGCGGCACCGGTGATTTATAACGCCCACTGAATGGACCTGACTTCATAACGGCACAGGAACAGTGCTGAATGCACGGCAGCAAAAAACGCCCGTGAAAGGATGAAACATCCACCGAGGCCTTTGTGTCGGTGTGAAATCAGCCAACGGGGACAAAGAGAGTCCCCCTCTTTCTTTCTCCATTTCTATTTTTCTCTACTTCTCTGTCTTTATTAATCTCTTTCGCCCCTCTGCCTCCCTGTTTATCTACATCACTGCTTTTTAGGCCACTCTCTTTTTTCTCTCCTCTGGCCCTCGTCTCTCTCACTGTCAAACCATCTCTCTCTGTCTTGGGTCGGCCTCGTCCCCTTTTCTCTCTTCCTTTCTCTCCATTTGCTTTTGTACTGTCTTTGTATTAGGAGTTGTCCTCTAATATTCATTTCAGGCCAGGGCTTTTTAGTCTGTCTCGTTTTATCTTAATCTCACAGTCTTTACAAAGTTGTCTTGCAGCACAAGGGGACAGTACGATGAGGCTAAACCTTTAAAGTTTAGCTGCAATCTCTCTGGATTCCCCGTACAATTTCCCAGTACAAATATTCTTCTGAAACTTTAGATCAGCACACTTTTAGGAAGTCTGAGACTCTCTTTCATAGATAGTTCTTCTGTGAAAGAAGTGAAAGTCCAAGCATGGGACCTAGTTTGGGTCCCAATCTAGAAGATAGATAAGCTCCATTTCAAAGGTCCAAAGCATCAAAAAAGATTAGTATTGCAGAAAATCAACACAGCTGAACACACATCATCATTTGAAGATTTCGGAGGAGAATGTATTACGGTATCCTCTGATTCTGGATTTTACTTCAGAAAATATTCTCTTATCAAAACAGATTACATTTGCCAACATTCAGTAAAAACATCTTGAAAATTCATATGGAAACGGATACTATACTATATCTAAATGCATGTGTCTCTATTTATATTTTAAAATGACTAGTAAGGCAGATTTAAAGTCTAGTTCTTTTAATTTGAATATGCCAGGTTCTATGTTATTAAATATGTTACTGCCATGCCTCCTTACATGGTAAATTATTATGCTCTAAGAGCATAATAATAAATAAATTTAAAGGGTGTGTGTGTGTGTGTGTGCGTGTGTGTGTGTGTGCATGTGCATGCGTGCATGTGTGTGTGTGTTGCAGAGCATGAAATCTTTATCAAATGTCTCCACGCATTAGTGTGCATGTGTGTGTGTGTGTGTGTGGTGGGGGTAGCAGTAAAGCTCATGGTGTGTACAGGGCAGCATTTAATGACCTCCTAATTAAGTTTTACACTCCCACCATTGGCCAGATCATGTAGTAGGGGTTAAAGGTTGAACATATTGCAACCATTGACAATCGTCCATTTCCATAAAAGGTTCAGCAAAAGAAACTTTATCTTTTTATTATTATTACTATTATTATTTTTTAGCAAGTATAAACAAAATTCTCACTTTAGCTTATCTAATTAATGCACATATCTCAAAGATGACTTATATGCTGACTGATCACAATATCTGAGAATACATGGGGACGAAATAATCCTTAATAATTCTTAATTCTGAACATAAGAAGCTATGGGATTTCATATAAAATGTGTACATTTACAGGTTTAAAAAACTGATATTCACCATATTTGAAGAAATTCACAATTTCCTTATTTTCTACAAATCTGAAGAAACAAGCAAACAAAGAATTTACATTGAAATTTGTACTTTTCTAACCAGAACCTTTCACAGATCAGATAGCTAGGAAAATGGATGGATAAAGAGGTTTAAGAGCATTGAGTGGCTGAAAGATCTGCTACATATATATAGCATGTATATAACATATATAGCAAGCCCGCTTTGTACCTGGTTCTAGCCCTAATGAATAAGTGTGGCCAATTATTTCTGACTTTCCTAAGTTCCCTTGGGACTCGGGTGGGAGTGAGCGAGTATTAAAAGTTCCAACAGTTCCCCCTCCCCTTAGTCCCCCTGCCCCCTGATGCTAGCCTGCAAGGGGGGGTTAATATAGTCGCTTTTCCCCTTGTGTTAAATAGGAACAGTTTCTCTTGTGTTAATTCCCCATTTTGTCGATGTCTGTGCGCAAGGCCTCTTGCCGTTCAGTTCCTTATTCCCTGCCTAAATGCTTCACTATCCCTCCCCTCCTCTAGTCTTTTTCTCCTACCCTCCCTGTTTTGCCTCGTTCCCTTTTCTTCTCATTCCTCGTCTGGTTCTCGTGAGGCCAGCCAGATTATGTTGCTAAGGAGATTTTTCATGCCCTGCTCTCTCTCTCTCCCTTTTTTTTGCTTTTTTCAGTGTTTTTCATTGATTTGGCGTTAATGCATTTTGAATGCCCCTCAGTGTGTGTTGGGGGGGTGTGCAGGGGTTCACACTCAGTGGAGGAATTCTCCTCTGAAGGGGTAGATGGGGAGGGTGTCTAAAGAAAAGTGTAAGACCTAAAGAGAGCCACTCAAGTGAAAAATGAGGTGATTTTTACCGATCTTGGGACCTCGCTCACACACAAATACATATATACACACTCAATAAAACCGTGACCACCCACTCCTCTCTTTTCCCCTCCCTACTATTACACTCTAAAAAGCCACCTCAGAAATATGAGAGTGCATTGGTGGACATAGATGTCACTCTTCAGGAAAAGTGGGGCGGACCCAGCAAAACAGTGTTCAAGTCAACCCACAGTTCAATCCATAGTCATAAACTTTCATAAAGGCAGAAATAAAAGCAAACTGGTGTTTAATGAGACTCCATGACTTTTTTTAGATTGTGAATTTAACGGACAGGAAAGAAAGGAGATAGTTGAGGATCCATGTGCAAAAAACACAATCCCAAAGCCTAGTTGTAATTCAGGCAAGGGTCACACGTAGACAGCCAGGATATCGCTAAATCCAAAAGAGTAATCAACAGACAAGGCAAGGATCAACAAACAGCAATACCAGTCAGAAAAAACACAACTCAACAGGTGGGTAATTCTAAACAGTATGATACAGGGTTTACTTGTCTAATTATCTTAAAAGGACCAATGGATCTTGGACTTAACCTTCGTAAGAGCAGTTTCAGTCAGAGATCCCTGATGGAAAGCCAGATCATCTGACCCAGGGGTATCTGAGGATGGGGTCTGCAGCTTCTATCAAGATCTTTTTTCATCTCATTGCTCTTTCTATTTGCACATGTGCCACTTCCTAGGTCTGCTTACTCTTCCTTATCCGGTTATCGATGGCCAGGACTCTGGATGCCTCTCTCAAATACAGGAATAGTGGAGGTTGTTATGTATGCATGTGCTGCCTATAGAGCAATTGGCAAGAGAGTTTTGGGCACACATGGCCAAAGGCAGGTAGGGACTCCAATCTTGTTGTTTGTTCTGACACTATGATTGGAAAGAATCTCCCAATTTCCTGAAACCAAATCACTGGTTTGTGGGCAGCCTCAGGAGAAACTCCCATTGATGTTTAATTTAGCAGAATTCCAGACATGTAAGGTAAACTGTAGTCCTAAGTGATACAATGTCTTCGGGAATACCGTAGCATCTGAACACCTCACTAAAGATGACTTTGCTGTGGCGAGTTTGGTTAGGAGGGCAAAGTGACAGGCGTTAGAGAAGCAATGAATGATTACTAGAATGCTTTTAAAGCATTTGGACACTGGCAGATCAGTAATAAAATCAATAGAACTGTGATCATATACAGCGTGGTACTGACAGTGGTTCTAGAAACCAGAGGTTAAGTGTCAGGATGTCCCCATTGTTAATTAATAATAGCCAAAAATATGTAGCTAGCCAGATTTATGTTTTGTTGCATTCCAGAATGCCCAGAACTGAGTAATATATTGGTGAGTGTGATAAAAAATAAGAGCACTGGTCAAATGATCTTTGAGATTTCAAAAAGCTTGGGATGATACATCAGCCCATATCAGTGGTTTTGGATTTCCTTTCACCAATGAAGTCAGAGGGCTGACTGAATTGAATGCCCTCATGAACCTCCTATAGACCCCCAGAAAGCATCTTCAAGTCATTGATTGTTCAGGGCTGTGGCCATGAGATTACTGCTTCCAACTTAGTTTTGTTTATTTCTACTTCCTGGGCATCCCAAGACCATAAGGACAGTAAATAAATGAAGATTTTAGCACCTCTCACCTGTTTGAGTGCTTATGGAACCAGAGTTAATGCATAGCTGCACTTCACTGTTACTGTGTTCAGGCCTCGAGAGTGACTACACAAGTCCCCTGTCCTTCTATTCCACACAGAAGAATCCTGCAGCTGCAGGAGGGTGGAGAGATGAATAGAGCTGAAAGCCAGTGCTTCCTTTACATATGCTTTAATTGCCTGAGTTTCTGGGACTGACAGCAGATAGGCTGGTGTGGAGCCATGGAGAAGCTCAATGGCACAGTCTTAAGTGCAGTGAGTCCGCAGTACATACACAAACCCTCCTGTTTACAGAGTGCCTGTTCCTCCAGTGAAAGCCTGGCATGGGCTACTTCTATTAAATGAATATTCAATAGAAGTAGCCCATGGTTCTTAACCAAGTAGTCTTGGCTCAGTCTTGAAGTGGCAGAGGTTTGAAGTTAAGACAAGGACTTCAGGCTTTTAACAGGTTATCCATGCCAATAGCCAACTGATTGAATCGGTTCAAGGTTAGCTGTTCATCTCTGTGAATGAGCTCACCCTGGAGGGTCTCATTTAAACCTCAGTGCAAGGCAGTTTTATGTCCTGGTTCATTTCTTCCACTCTCAGCAAGAAGGGTACAGAGACTTAGGGCATAATCTGGGGCTGAGTTTCTCCCCTTTCTTAATGTTAAGAGCTGCTCAAATTGTTGAAATGTTAGTTGTAGTACTGCTTGATCATGATACATAGTGGTGGCCCACTTGTTTTGGTTATGTTTCTGTAGTTTACAGAGGGAGAACTAGCCAATCCCAAAAAGAATTTAAGTTAAATCATTTTCTCACCTACCCAACATTCAGCCAAGACATATCCAAAGTTTGCTTCAAAGTTCTTTTATTTATACATAAAACAGTGTCATAAAAGAGCAGATTAAGCCCATATTTTAAAAGAAATAAAGTTAACTTGGAATTATATTATCATCCACGTCCTTTTCGATGTACAATTCTGTCTTTAAACACCAGGACACATCTCCAATCAAATAATTTGCTGAGAAAGAAAGTGATTCTATCTTCAAAATGTCTGACTTTATTCTTTTTATTCTTTTTCTTATTTTTGGCTAAATTAAAAGCTGAGTAAGGCTGAGTAATATTTTAACCTACAGTTACCCAACCTTGTGTGTGCATGTGTGTGTGCGTGTGTGTGTGTGTGTGTGTGTGTGTGTGTGTGGTGTTTGGTGTTTGCAGGTGTGTGCCTGAGGGCCTGGTCACTGCTCTTCTCTAAACAATTCCAGACAAACACATCCACACTTGACCTTTCACCTTTGGCCCCCAAAACCACAAAACAAACACAAATGACCATTGACTTACACATGATAATCATTTCAATGGTTTTGGCTGCAGGGAACAGAAAAAAAACACACACTCCTTTTTTTGTCCACTGCCTCTGACTCAATTAAGACATAATGCAATGGCACGAAGATGTCTTGTAAAATAATTGGCACTTTAAAGCCAGTTTACAAGCAATAAAATGACTATGATAACATATTTCACAGGTTATGTATTCACTTTACCCAATGCGTAAAATTAAATAAGTATTTGAAACAAAGATAAAGCAGTACTTGAAACAAAGATAATTCATTTCAGTACTACTGATTTTATGTGTCAGAAATCCAAAAAAACACACTGCACAAATTTGGGAAGAATTTTGTTTTTTCCTCTTTCAAAACTGTGCCTCCTGTAGAAATTATGTTTGAATAATCTCACTTGTGTAAATATCCCAGCTCTGTTCTATTTACGTTGCTGAGAAACTAGTTAGGCAAACACTTCAGTCTGAGTCTTTCTTCTTCTCCTACACCATGTATTTACATGAGTGTGTGTGGCTGAATATGTACACTGTGTGGAGTGACACATTTCTGATTCAGTCCTTTATTTCCATTATAAGTGTTACAAAGAGAAGATCATAGAGCAGGTCAGGGGAGCAGATGAAGCCAACATTAATTACACAAACTGTTATACAGTTTTCTATATATTTTTTTATTTATATTTTCTATATAATTTGCTATAAGATTCCTTATTACACAGGTTGCATTCATGTGGTTATATAGTTTCTTCTGTCTCTTCTGTCTGAGACAGCAGAAAACAAGGAAATAAACTGTCTTGGCTATTTTAGCAAGCTCTGTGAGTTGCACACAGCTGGCACTAATTTAACATTTATCTTATCAATTCACTGATTACTTTTTCTCGCCAACAATATGCCAGTGCCTAATCTGAAAAAAAAAAAAAAAAAACAGTCTGATTTCAGCATCAAATTGCTGCTGGTCTGGAACCAAGAACGCCATGATGTCAAGGGTTTGGGAGTGATGTCATATATAACGTATATAACACCAACTTGAACTCAAATTATTTGCATGAGTGCCATTTAACTAAAAAGGGAGCATTGCAAGAGGTTTTGAAAATTATAAAATTCAATATTTCAACCATGAATGACTGGTGGAAGAATTTTTTTTTTTTACTGGCAATTGACACAAATTAAATATAATGATATGTTGATGCTGCTAATTCAAGGGGTTAATGCTAAACCTCCTTTGAGCAGCCACAAGCTCACAATAAACAGATTAAAGCAATAAAACATGTGACTGTCATCTTACTCATAATTGTAATTAGAGAATTGTTTTATGTTTATGCTGTGCAATTCCAAGATCTCGCAAGCAATTAAAGATACTTTGTGAATTTTCATTAGATCGAGACCAATCCTCTTTTAGTTTATTATTATTATTATTATTATTATTATTATTATTACTATTTAAAGTGTATGTAAAACAACAGTTAAAGTTTCTTTCTTTATCCACTCATCATAATGAGGCTTTGAGTCTGCAGAAAATTGTTAGTGTGTGAATGTGGAAATTGAATGGCCACCAAAATAAAATAAAACCAATTCGAGATTGAAGTAGCCGTCAGTGATAAAGTTTATGTGATTAACTCTTTTTCAACAGATAGAATCTTATAATACTTAGTTAAAAAAAAATTGCTTAGAACTTAAGCAATAAAAACATTGTGTAATTTTGTGTGTGTTGTGCATAATACATTTGTTTGGCTGATGTCACTTGATGCCTGCTGAGTGAAACTTACATTTCCACCTCTGCTTGTCACATATCTTCCAAATGACAATAAGACTAATCTTTATCTGTATCATATCTACCCAACTGAGATGGTCAAAATCTTAGCCTTTTACACTCTCTCAGCCTAGTTATGTGAACCAGTTGTCTCCTGAGAAAGAAAGAGCAAAGCAGCGCAAAGAGAGATGCTGTCATTCATCACCTCATCCTTCATTTGATCCCTTTCATTGGGTATCGTTTTAATTCTGGAAGAGAGGAGCAGGAAAAAAAACAGCAAAACTGAGCTAATGTCTTTTTTTGTCCTCTGCAGGACGGTTCATCCTTTCTTCTTTCGTTGCTGGTACAAATCAGGCTGTAGCGCACCCTTTCTCCTAGCACAGAGGGCCCGGACGGGCCAAGAGAAAGATCTCAATTGGGCGACGATGTGAACACAGTTAATCCTCTATTGGTGTCAAGGTGACCAGAAAAAATCGGCTTAATGTGACTTTGTTAAACTGGACACAGTTCGGCATTCAAAATCAGCACCCCCAACCGCATGTCTCCCCTGTCTGCTCCAACTCCACTCTCTCTCCTGCCTGTTTACCACCCACATACACCAGTAGCAGTGCATTAAGACACATATATTCATAACGCTGGTTTATTAAAGACCCAGGAGCCCTGGCCCGTTGTGTGACAGTGAAGCGATTAGTATAAGCCTTCTCAAAAGGAAGAGTGACATGGCAGCAGTCCATGGGCCCTAAAATGTGTAATCTCCTCCCATCTTGAAGCCTAATCCCCTATTTCATGCACATTAGGCCTGTGTAAACTGTCTCCTGTGTTCTTATTACTGTCTGCTTTGCTAACGACGGTGCCACAGTTGCCAAACTTATCCTTATATAACCGATTCAGAACAGAGGAAGTTCAAATTACAATAGTTTGATCTACAGCCGGGTCTCATTTCAGTCAAACATTAACAACAGAACCAAAACCTCCTTCTTTCATCTCTGTAACATTGCTAAATTTAGACCACTTTTATCATTGCCTTATGCTGAAAAATTAGCCCATGCTTTTGTCACTACCAGGCTAGATTATTGTAATGCTTCAGTTATTGGTTTTCCAGCAAAATGTTATTGGTACGCTCCAATATATCTCACATGTACCTCTCCATGACAACAAAAAACTCCTTCCATTGGCTTCCTGTGTGCTCTTGTATCGATTATAAAATCCTCATACTTACCTACAAAGCTGTCCATGGCTTAGCACCACTTTACCTTCATAACCTTATTCAATCCTACACGTCTTCATGTAACCAGCAGTAACAGAGATCCATAGGGCCAGGATTTGCGCTGCCCCATGCTCATTTTAATTGGAGGCAGAGTGAACAGGAGCGTGAATGACAGGGTGGCCAGATTGGGCTAGTTTTAAAAATACTCCGCAGCAGCCAATATCTTGCTTTGTATAAAATCGAATAAATTCCCACAAGATGGCAAAATGTAAGTGCACAGTGTAAGTGTGTCTGTGATGGACAAAACAATATCTAGTCTAAGATACACTGCAAAGATTGAGCTGGGGAAAGGGGGATTGTGGAGTGGATAATGTCTGTGCATCAGAAATGCGTGTGAAATACTTATTTTCCCCACGGAGGGGCTGATGAAATGAAAAATTGCATCTCCCTTGTCCAATGCCCAAATGTTTTGGGTTAGTTTCAGGTCTTTTGTGTGGTTTTTGAGATGTAGTTGGGCTTTTTTACATGTAGCTGGTAGTCAACACACTGGATTACTGTATGGTGTTGAATTTCATGATGATATATTATGATAGCCTCTCAACTTAATTTTGTTTGAGGCTATGCAGTTATTAATGTTGGACCGCTCCACCAAAATCTATGGTCATGTGCCACTGCTGCTGTTACTACCATTATTTGACATGTTATGTGCTATTGCTTTGGCATGTTGTGTGTTTTTATGTTGTTATATCTTTTTTCTTTTTTTTTTACTTTTTACTTTTTTACTTTTTTTACTGTTGCACTTTGGGTCTAGAAAAGTGCATTATAAATAAATTGTATTATTAATATTATTATGATAAACAGTCTTAACAGTGATGTTGGGGCTGGTTTTACCAAGACAGATTAAGCCTATCTTGACCTAAGGCTAAATGATTTGGTTATCTGCACTCAGTTAGTTAATATCTGGGTAAACTATTGGATTGTGGTAAAATGATTTACAGTGAAATGGAATTTTCATCATGTTTGTACTTAACAACTTTATTTACACCTAATTAAACCTCATTAATCCTAATTAAACCATATTATTCAATAACTACTGTGAATTATTCAGTAACTACATGAAACTAAGAGCAGTAATAAAATTAGCAAACCTGGACTAACCAAGTTGGAGTTTAAGAGGTTAATTTAGAGCGTCAGTGATTCAATGTTGTGATCTTATTGTGAAATTGTTATGTACTAATATGTGTGTTAGGCAATGAACATTAGGTAGTGGATTTGTTGATTTTCTTTTACCTATAACAGCATGCCCTATCATATTTTATTTCTTACGTGATGATTGTAACATGCATGTCCATGAGGACGCTATCTCTGCTGCCAGTGTGTGCCACGTCTCTTTCTGTGGTGTGCTGTAAGGGCTTTGAGTGAACAGGTTGCATTGAAGTCATAGTCTGAAATGCTCTTGAAGTTCAGACCTTTTATTATGATGAATATTATGATAAATTCTTTTGACTCAAAAGGGAAGTAAAGGGAACTCAAAAAGGGAACTCTCTCCCTCAAAAGGGAACTCTCTCAGAAGCTACTCTAGAGATGTGCAACAAAATGCACCATGATGAAAAACATCCCTATCTCATAATTCACTGATGAAAGAATTCTAATCAACTCGTGTTTGTGTGCTTATTCAGAAGCAGTACACAAACACTGTTCTCTCTTCTTCACCATCTTATCCTTCATCTTCTACCTTGTTTCTCTTCCACCTCATCCCTCTTCATGTCATCTCTCCATCTCTTCCGGAATGGGCAGACAAATAAATCAGATAAAAATTCTATACTGTAATTTTAGTGTCGCAAAATATGGTATACATTTAGGATAAGCACATCAGGTGTTTACTCACTGTCCAATCACGCCATGGATTGCCGAGTACAACATTGCTGAGCTGTTAACTTGCCTTCATGACTAAATTACTGGGTTTTTTTTTATGATATAGAGTTACATGCATGTTTTTCAACTAAGGTAAAATGTCTCTATTTGCTGTTATATGCAGTATTTATATTATTAAAACAAATGAATAAATTAAAAAGGGTAAATTTGCTAGGGTGATAATTAACTTTTGCCGTGCATAGAGACAATACTAAAAATGAATCCCGAAATTTCCTGCTTACCTGAGATAGCTAGCTAACTACATAAACTAACTAGCTAACAGTTGCCGGATAATTGTATAGGAAATCTATATAGTTCACTTGTCTAGCAAAACACCACAGTTGTTTTCTAGTAAGTTCAAATCATTTTAGCAACAAATTAGCTAACATTAGTGAACACCAAATTAAGCAAATTCATTCATTCATCGTCAATAACTACTTCATCCTGGTCAGGGTCATGGAGGAGCCGGGGCCTGTCCTGGGAATACTGGGCACAAAGTGGGAGCCGATCCATCTACAAGTTTCTGGACAGCAGAAGGAAACCAGAGAACCTGCAGGAATCCCATGCAAACACAGGAAGAACATGCAAATGCAGCATGTGTATATACTTCTCTTTTATCTAATTGCTCCAAAGCAATGCCATGCTGCCATTCAGCTGTCTTTTCTCACTGTCAATCAGGCAACAATGCACAGTCCTCTGGATACTTTAAGAACTTTTTAAGAGACTTACTGTGAGAAAAAAATGAAAAAAGATAAGAGACAAATGTGTAGCTTATCAAACAGATCACTGTAATTCATATTAAACGTTGCAAGGTAAACAGACAAGTCAGGAACTGACTTTGTAATATTGCAAAATGATTAAAATAGCCTATGTACACACACACACACACACACACACACACAGAGCTGTAGCAGTGCAGGACTTTCACTCTCTAAATCTCAGTGGCTCAGGGCAGACACACACACACACACACACACACACACACACACACACACACACACACACACACACACACACACACATGTGTTATGTGGGAAAGATCGCCTCCTATCGGTTTCCATAAAAAACAGCACTAATAATCACAGGATTGTGAGGGGAAAATGATCAGTGAGGGATGGTAATATTGAATCTGGATGGTAATATTGAATCTCTATATAAAGCTATATATTAGCTAATGTGCTCTACTACTCATAAAGTCCATTAATCATTTAACTAAGTGATTAATTACAATATTAACTGCAATTCATTTAATTCATTCATTCACCCTGTAGTCTAAATCCTGCTACAACTTACACTTAGTTACTGTATTAAGACAGTTACTGTATTAAGTCTTTGGTATAATTGTTGGACTTGCACACAATGACACCGATCAGGCAACACAGACTCGGTTTAATTATTCTGAGGGATAGGACTTCTTTATCCTGTGAGTTTGTGAATATATCAAGGATTCTACTGACATCAACTTTAATACTCACAAGGCTGCACTTATGTCTGACACATGTCCAGCACGAGCCACTCACTATTAAAACACTATTAATTGCTATTTTGATGCTGATCAAAGTATGTGTATCCTTAAATGGTTCCTACTGGTGGAAGGATGAGCCTTGCCTTTAAGCAGGAAATGATGTAAGAGTGTCACAAAGCTGCTTTGTTGTCTCTAACAATCCTATTCATTGAGTTTTGTGTGTAAAGAATGCACACTTTGTACACCTATAATTCATTAGGTTGTGTCTTTGTATGCTACTCTATTAATTCAGTACAAGTTAATAGTGTTTGAATATGTAGGATAGTTTCTGTCTGGTAAGATGAGTTCACATTCAGGAGAAAAGCCAGACTGAGTGGTAATTCACTCCATATGTGACTTTAATGAAGTAAAATATGTAGTGCAGTTATGCCGGACCCCTCCATTTTCTCTCAGGCTGACTTCCGGTGTTCTGTGTTGGTTTAGTTGTGGAATGCAGGTCACGTGTGCCCCTGACTAAAATTCAATAAAAAAAGCCTCTCCAATGCATCACAGTGCCTCAAACTCGTTAATTGTAACGCAACCCCTCAGGAAGCCACAGCACAAATGATTGTGTAATTATATCTCTGTGACTGATTTTAGCTTGCAGCCTTGTTTCCAGAGCCCAACACTTAGTGAGCATATAAGTGGATTTTCAAAATGCAAAGGTTGTTAAGCCTTTGCAGTCTTATTCACTGGAGGATTGAGGACATGACTGTGTTATAAGGCATGTAAAACATGCAGTTTATTTGAAAAAAACCCTCCTTCTGAGTTGCTGACATGGAATCACCCCTAATAATATTCACATTTTATCAACACACATGTACAAAGGAGAATACAAGTTGTTGTTTCTTTATTTACTTACCCGTATAATCTACCTCTTTTTATCACTGTGTGATGACATTTTTAAACAGATTTATGTTGTAGTAATCAGATTTTCTCTAGAGAACATCAGTAGAAATGTGAAACATTGCGAAAAAATGTCTTAAAATAATTCACTATTTATTACTTTAAGAACACCACTACTAGTAGTAATAATAATAATAATAATAATAATAATAATAATAGTAATAATAATAATAAAAATAAAACTCAGAGTATTTTCTAGGAATTACCTGACAAACCTCCAACCTCCAACACATAACTTACATAATTCATAATGCTTTTACTGAAGTGCATGATTCATGATCAGAAAAAGCTTCTGTCACTTCATTTTTCAAAGTTCATGGTTGGTTGCGTCTGTCATAGAACTTGACCCCCTGAAAACTAGCCTTACAACCACTAACTTAAAAACAGTATGAAAAATGTCTTTGTGGTTAATTAATTTCTCACTGAAAATATATGAAAGAAATCTAACCTTCAATTGGACTTCGTTTATTCAAAGAAAATAAAGACTCTAATCAACAAATATAGATTTTGAATAGGTTGTTTGTTTGTTTGTTTGTTTGTTTATGAGCACAGTTATTGGCATCCCTGGATTTAGCACAAGATCTCTTTGCTAACATAACAGCACTCAGCCTTTTCCTATAATGCTTTTCCCACTTTTGTCATTTTCCAAGCAAGTTTCATACAGCTTTGGTTGTTTTAAATCTATTAATTATTGGCCTAATAGTAAATATGAGCATTTTCAGGTACAATAATTGTTGTCATTGACTGATTGATGAAGGTCAATGCACTTTTGTCTCATTTGATTTGTGTATTCTGTAATATTCCACAAATAAGAGGGAATTTGGCCTCTGTGACACCTCATATTTTTACACCAGTGGAGTCAGAGATAACTGCTTAAGGATTCCTAAACACTTGGGTGAACTTATAAAAGTAAAATATAAATGGGAACATGTTTCAGTTATGTATTGTTCATAATAATTTCTATGGGTGCCAACAATTGCAACACATGTAATTTTGTGATATTTGAGTTTGAGTTTTTATTTTCTTAGAATAAGTTTACTTCTATTAAAGTTTATTTTTCGCTCATACCTTTAATGTAAGGTTAAAAACTAATTAACCACAACAACATTTTACAAAGACATTTTTATAAAATCCCATATATACATATATATATATATATATATATATATATATATATATATATATATATATATATATATATATATATATATATATATATATATATATATATATATATATGATTATACTTAGGATTATATATAAGATTAGTATGCGTAATCCTATACCTATAGGTGTGTAGTTTATAAAAGATGCCAACTATATCATGCTCCTGGTGGCCCTGGAGGGACTCATGCCACACAGTTGTAGAACCACAGTTATGTAATCTTCTGTAGTTCTATTCTCAAACCTTTTGAAAAAAAAAAAAAGTTGGTGTTCCAGTTCATCCCAAAGGTGTTCAGTGGGGTTGAGGTCAGGGCTCTGTGCAGGACACTCGAGTTCTTCCACTCCAACCATGACAAAAGATGTCTTCATGGAGCTCACTTTGTGCACAGGGGCATTGTCTTGCTGGAACAGGTTTGGGCCTCTTAGTTCCAGTTAAAGAAAATCTTAAAGCTACAGAATACAAAGACATCCAAGACAATTGTGTGCTTCCAACATTGTGCCAACAGTTTGAGGGAGAACCACATATAAGTGTGATGGTCAGGTGTCCACATACTTTTGGCCATATACTGGACCAAAAGTACTGACCTGGAAGCAGCAGCATTATTTGCATGCTGGTCTGTTTTATCAAGTCACAACACTTATACTGGACTGATTATTTTACCCATATTTAGTCCTTGACATAAGTTTAAAAAATAGACATTTTTTTTACATCTTTTACATGTTTTTCTCTGTTTCAGTTCTCAAATTTGACAGGATATAAAGCATAGCCATTGTATTTGTCTGGAAAGATGACAGTTAATAAGCCACTTGCTGGTTGCTGTGGAGACACAGAAACAGTAGAAGGTAGGCAGCTTTAAAAAGGATCTGTCCATCAAGATGTGACACACACCAGTGACAGACAATGCTGGCAGAGATAATAGGAGATGACACACAGATGTGTCTTACTCTCCTTGTAAGGACCTTCCTTTGACATAATTATTAATGCAGCTAATGCATGCTACGTATACATCTAAACCTAACCCTAACCTCAGTAACCAAAAAGAAACCTTTTGGCTCTTTAAAAAAAATAAATAAATAAACAAAATTAGAAAAAAACAATTATAATAAGATGTAGAAACCAGTCAAAATGGTCAGATATTCCTTTCCTTGTGAAGACACACACACACACACACACACACACACACACAATACTTGGGTAAATATTCACTGCTATTATACATTTCTCAGATTTTTGGTTTTACCTTCTGCATTTGCAGTTTTCATAGTTTGTGGATGTATTTATTTTTTTTTTTGGTGGTGCTGGTGGTAGAATTCACATACACAGGGTGTGGCAGCAATGTCCTGTAATTGAACTGGGCAGATAGGGTTTTGGAGATGAAGGAAGGGAAGTTAAAACCTTCTCCCACAGACTAATACAGATAAAGCTTTGGGGAAAAAAAGTTACGCAGTCTTGGATTAGATACCCTGTGATATAACCATCTCTCAAAACAAACACTTCCTGAACACTATCCATCCCTGTCTCCATGTTCCTGATGAGATGATGTTAGTGCTGGCTGATCCTCTCAGTGGGGGGTCTTAATGATCAGTTCTTCCTGTGCCAGCCATGTGGCCTACCTCACTGCAACAGCCAAAAAGAAATTGCTTTAAAAAAGTGTGTGTACATAAATATTAACAGTAAAAATGTTATATTCAACAGTTATAATATTATATTTCTAGAAATAGCCTACCCTGCTGCTCAGGTTTACACTCTTTCTTCTTTTACACATGCACAGTTCATACTCCAGTAAACATGTCCCTCTTTTAACAGAATTGATGCTAATTATGGCTAAAAATAAATGAGCATAAAGCTGATTTGCAGATTATGGATTTTAATATTTCAATGTTTTATGCAGTGTAGCACTTTATATTTATCGTCATCCCTTCTTTCTCCCAACTCTGAAGCCTTCTTTGTCTATCATCAAACACTCTCCAGAGACACTAGTCTCATCTGGCACACTGTTAAGCTCAAGAGTCAGGCTCCGTCTCTGAGTCCTGACCCCTTTCTGACCCTGAAAAGACAAAGGTCATGCAAGTGTAAACATAGTGACAGCAGAACTGGACAACAGATCATCATCAGCCAGTGTTCTGCTATGGTGGACCTGAGGCTACAGTCGATCCATGACAGAACCGTTCCAATAATCTATTACTGGAAGGTAGTCTCCTTAGAAGCTAGAACATGCCAGAATCACATAACTGAACAGGAGAACAAAGATCAGACCCATATCCACTAGCCAGATCTGCATTCTTTGTGGTTTGGATGCATCACGACCTATGTTGCGCATTCCAAACAGCAGAGCACGTCTGGAGAAACTATTAGACTTTATGACAGACAGGCAACACTGGAGGCGAGGGGAGACTGCAACCTCAGAACCCCGACCCCCTCAGAAAGACGACACACACACACACACACACACACACACGCACGCACAAATGATCCATGTACATCACTAAGTCAATTACAAGACAACTGTGCTTATTCTGTAAACACATCCATTTGCATAAAAGGAGCTCCATGTTAAATTCCAAATCCATCTCCTCCTGCTGCTGCATGACACCTTTCTAATGAGCAAGGATCATTTAACGAATTGAAATATGCTTGCAACAACAATTTGCAGTTCAGGCCACCATTCATGCATGATTTACTGGCTTGTCACGCTGCTCATTAGGAACACAGTAATGGTGGTTGGAGCCTTATTGCTTGGCTATGGCTATTTCTCATGGCCTAATTGTCTAATGGGTGTTTCACCCACAGTTCAGCACGGAAGACCCCCGATGTTCCAATACGGCTGTTTGGGAGTGCTTGGCTATAGCCAGGGTCATCACCTTGCCAACTCAAGATTAATGGAGTGTTTAGCTCAGTTGGTGATTGACCAGCGTGCAAATCTGTCACCAGAGCAAGATACACACACACACACACACAAACAAGGATGCTGAACATTTTCTCAGACGTGTTGTGCATATAGCCTTGACGGGATAGCCTTGAGTAAACAGTGATTGTATTACGTCCCTCACTGTCACGTAAATTACAGTGGGTTTTTTTTCCATGCGTAGTGAGTGTTCATCAATTAGAAGCTACATGTTTACCTTAGGAGAGTCAGTGAAACTGCTTCAGACAGTAAAAGGCTTGTCTGTCTGTAACATCAATGACCCTTCACCGCATGGCCTCGCTCTCCCTCTCACCTCTGATCTCTCGCAGACTGCACAGATCTTTCTCACCTACAACTGTCTCTTTCAACAGCATTTCAGTTTCTGTCTCTACTAGAAAACTATCCATGAGAATAATAGTAGACCATAAATGTCCACCATGCAAAAATTAGTATGCCCTGGCCAGAGTAGGAAGGAGGAAATGTAATCAGTACACTTACAATAGATTACAAGTTTGTAATCTCTGTACTGGATGACAGTCATTAAAGAACAAGTACAAGTACTGGGAGTGTTCTTGGTGTTTGTGTGTGTGTGTGTGTATGGGGGGGAGGAGTTTAGAAAGCTTTAGGGACAGGATCCTTCGGGATGAAACAAAAAAGTTGTGTGAGGTTTTTACTTTCATGTGGAGCTTTAAGAACAGCTTGTTGAAGCTCTTGGGAAGGGTCTTCTTGTTTCATCAAAATTCCCGCTCCAAAAAGTAAAAGTAAAATAAATAAAGTAAATCTGATGGCCTTTGTCAGCTGTAGACTAAATAACAGTTTCTTGATTTGGGAAAGACATTGATACTTTGTCACCTAGTTTGCTTACTCAGTCACATTAGAGTGAAAACACAAAGCTAGCCAGAAAGGGTATCTAGTTAAGGAATAAAATTATGTTCTGCAAATTGCTATTTCTTATAATTTGGACATGAAAAAAATGACTTCTTTTACAAGCAGCCCTGTTTTTTTACAGTGTTCCCAGGGCATAGTAGTAGGGTTAAAAAAAAAAAAATCCAGCACAAACCACACCCACTTCCATTATAAATCTAAATACAAAAACAGATACGGCTATTTTGAGTACTAAACAGATACAGATATGATAATGGCACTGTGTTTAACTTAACTACTTTTAACTTAACTATTTTAAATATTTGGTTTCATATGCTTCTCTGTAATGTCATACTAGGTCAAAAATAAGGAGGAGCATACACATCACTGATTGCTCCTTTAATTACCAAAATGAATCAAATATAATGGCACTCTTTTTTTTTTTTTGCTGCACATCTCTTGTTAACATAGTGCTTATACCTAAGTCTCTCCCACTGCAAGTCTTTCTTAGGTCATGTATTTGAGCTGTTCCAGAGTTGCTGCAATCAGTCCGGAGCCGTCCTCTCTGCATCTGGTCTCGTCCTGGGGCGAAAATCGGTGAGAGTCTGCCGCCAGCATTTCTTAACATCCAGAAGGAATTTACGCCAGGAGAATTGAAGGGAAGCTATTGTCATTAGATGGTGTGTTAATCTGGCCCCAGGGCTTTTTGGCTCTGCTTTCTGGCCAGAAATATCAGTTACCATATGACTCAAACCAGCTCATGATGTTAAAGAGTAACAGAACCTCTCCAAAGGGACCTGCAAGCAGACACCCCACTTTGTCACACATAGGCTTGTGTAATATTAGTAGTGTTTTCAGATGTTGACTATCTGTAAATGATTGTTTGTATGGCAAGGAAAACCAAAAAGGATGTGGTGGTTTTAACTGAGAATGTTTTTATTTTTTGTGTTGTCATTGTTGTTGTTGTTGTTGTTTATGAATGCTGTTTTTATGAATGCTTTCCTAGGGAGTAGTTCTGCCTGAATATTATAAAGTTTTTGCATGTGATACCTGAAAGGAGCAAGGATTCATGAGAAAAAGATGAAATGATATGTAACAGATGAGAGAGACAAGTTGAAGGAAAAGTGAAATTAGTGAGGTGAGACAGACAGAGATGAGATGATTGAGTGAGAGAGCGGCATTAAAGCAAGAGGGACAGATTTGAAAAAGATGGACCAGAGCGAGAGTAAGATGGAGGCAAAGCGTTGTCTAACAGACTCCAGATGTTGAGATCTGATGTCTGAGAATCATAATCTTCTTCCAGACTCAGGGAGAGAAACAGAGAGAGAGAGAGAAAGAGAGAGAGAGAGAGGTGACTAACATCTGCAGCATTTCCTATCAGAGATCCACAGAACCCGATTCTTACTCACACATTATTATAACCACATCATCATGTGCTTCCTAATCACCAGCACCTCCTAGTTCAGTCTATAATCCCATTAGTACACCTACACATGCAGTATGTTGAGGCACTGATCATGTCATTCATGTGTACATGTCCTTTCCTCCGGGACATTTAGAAGAAATTGAAAAGAGATTTTCTATAGGAGGTGATTGGTGGCATACTGCTTTCCAGTAGCCTAGTGCGAATGAAGAACAACTTATATTAGAACAACTCAGTCATAGGCTTGGTGATCTTGGAAACAACAGGTTATGAGGCAAAAGATACAGGACAGGATGCCAATCCAAGGCAAAGCAACACGCTAACACACTCTCAGCTTATTGCCACTTTAGAGCCATTATTTCTTTGCACATCTCACCAAACTAATCCTTTTCCTGTGTCACCCTTTCTTCCTCTTCTGTTTTCTTAAGTAACACTAACGCAAGAGTTTTCCCCAGTAAAGTTTCATCTTCTTAAACTCTGTGTGTGTCTGCGTGGGTATCATAATCTGCTGACTTAAAACTATTAATAAAGATTACATAAGATGGCTGTGTAAATGTGATCTCATACATCTCTCTCACTCTCTCTCTCTCTCTGTCTCTCTGTCTCTCTCATTACTGGGGAAGATTAAAAATGCACACACTTCTTAGTTGGTTTGATGTTGTGTTAATCATATTTACCCAGTAAATCTCATTTACATAACACACAACAAAAACACAATGTGTATGAGGGAGTGAGTGAAAGGATGAGGAGAGAGAGATTATATTGAATTTCATTTGAAAATAAAAAGTAGGTTTATTGGCATGAATGTACAGTATGTACCACATACTCGGGGAAAGCACTGAGAACAACAATAACTATAAAAATGGCATAAACAGTAACAATAACAATAAATAATACTAAAGGCAGAAATATCAATAATAACAATACAGTGGACCTAATGACAACAATTGGAAAAATGGCATCAAGTCAAAACATCTTGAATATATTCAAATGTATCTAGTATTTCCTATTATATGATTACAAAAAAACCAAAAACAAATATAAGATTATTAAACTTACAGTATTCCAAGACATTTTTACTCATTTCTAGTTTGAAATAGTCTGTTTATTGGCAGATAACTTTGTTCATTTTAAGCATTTATTAATAGAAAGAAGCAAAATTATCTGCCGATAGAATAAGAAAATGTTCAGCTCAGAAATGAGTAAAACGTCTAGAAATAGGTTTAGTAATCTTATATTTTGTTTATTGTAAACTTATAATAGGAAATACTAGATCAATTTGACTACATTCAAGATATCTTCTCTTGCTAAGGTGTCATTTTTTGCAGTGAGGAAAATATTCACATTAGACTAAACAATTCATAAAAGCATTCTACAAAAATATGTTTCACATAAATGTTATTGATGTTATTAGAATTGAAAAATTATCCTTAGCTTCCATCATACAGTATGTTTTGGGTTTTTAGTACAGAGAGACATCTCCGAATTCTTTTACATGGTAATGAATGTGGTTAATCGATATTAGATGGAAAAATGCTAGAGTGCTACATTCTAAGAGGGAATTGCTGTAAACATTTATTTAGGTAATGCGTGGAATTCTTCATCTTGTAAGAGTTTTTGGTCCTGGCCATTTCTCATCAGGAGCATGTTGAGACAGAAACATACACAGATAGGACAAGGTGGAGTAACTCTGTGCCACAGTGCCATCTACAGTGTGATTACACAACAGATAATGGATAGAGTTAAGAACAGATTAGTGGGTTCAGGGTAAATGTGTGGAAGAGGGAGATGGACACACACACACACACACACACACACACACACTTGTTCTGACTGTGGAACATGGAGCGGTACATTTTTATGTGTGTAGTTGAAAATTTTTTGAGAGAGACAAGGAGAGAGATCTCATCTCAACTGATTTAGTGTTCATCCAACTTGTGATACAGTCTCTGCCTCAGCATGAGTGTGTGTGTGTGTGCTCACTCTCAGGTAATGACCTCCATCAGCACAGTATGATTGGACTGCCTAACTTGCACACACACACATGCACACACACAGAGAGTGAGAGAGAGAGAGAGAGAGAGAGAGAGAGAGAGAGAGAGAAGAAAGGCACATCAAAGAAGAGGAAATTAAAGAGCAAATCCTGTTTTCTTATTGTCTCTCTCTTTCTCTTTTTTCCCCATCTCCCACTCAATCCTCAGCACAACATCCGATTACTGATGACCGGGTGCCATGGCAACCTCAAGCCACCTGAGGAATAAATGGAGCATTAACAAACGAGAGGAAAAGTGAAGCGAGAGGGATGGAAATGCTGCATACACTTACAGTTTTGTTGAGTGCTAACTAAATGAAACTACTGATTTCCACTGGAACAAAACCTTGTACATGAATGGACCTACAAATATGAAATGAATGATTAAATGAACAAATGAGTAAGTCAATGAATGAATGGATGATAATAGAGCTGCTAAGGAGCTGACATACGTTATGTGTCTGTGGCTCTCTGACTTTGTAAACCACATTTCCTCCATTTAAAGATGTACACAAAGTGTTTTGTTAACATTACTGAGAGGTAAACATTACTTGGAGATATCAACAGCTTTTAGGCTTGTGCGTTTGGTTAAGAGTAATTAAGAGAGAGACATGTTTATGGGTGTATAAAATATTTACAGTCATGCAGTGTAAGAGAAACCACCGTGAAACCACAGGGCACATCAGAGCAAATATGTGCATCTGTCAAAGACAAATATTAGTCTAGTAAAAGGAACATAAATGCTTGGAGGTCTGAAAAGGATAAACACTAAACGGAAGGAGACACCGTAAGAAAAAAAAAAGTGAGTGGAGCGAGGAAAAAAAACCTGAACCAAATACATGAAAGATTTCAAACATCGCCCATGTCAAGCAAGTTTTTTCTTGCATGAGGTCTGCAGGATTCACTGGCAAACACAGATGTTCATAAGCTACATGTTTCCACAACAGGGCCATGCAGAGACTGCTCAAAGTTATAAAACACACATGGATCAAGATTTTAAAGCAGAGATTTTATGTAAAGCATAACCTGCTGAACGATAACAACATGTATTTAAACAGAAAATCACAAACTGCACTAGATTATATGATTAGACTGGTATTTATCAAATTATATACAGTATTTTTTAGATCTTGAATAATGAAAAGACTCACAAAATAAAATGCTGTTGAGACCTTAAGTTGAAAAGCAAACTGAGCACAATCTTTGAATCAAAATTCGGCCTCCAAAAGCTAGATAACGGAACACGTGTGTTCGGTAGACACGTACAAAGTATGCATCCGAACTAGAACTCAATCGAAGGCTTACTCCAAATTCACACCAGATGTGTTGATATATCAGGAGTAGCACATTGTGATCGCCCATTCAATCCACACTGTACATGTTCCGCACAATAACTAACACCCAAATGTACATCTGTGTCGGTTAAACATTGGGGATGGGGACAGTGAACGATCTGCAGATGTAATTACAGCACAGTTCAATAAAAACATGACATACAGTAAGACAGTGGGCCCGTATGTGTCACTTTACTGCTTATCTATGAGTATCAGGGTTTTTAAAATCAATACTATCATTTGGTGAAAAGACAGTCACAGAGGCCCCCATGTGATGTGAAAATACTAGAAATGTATGAAAAGAAATTAGGTAATTAACATCAGAAGATCATGAAGAAGCGGGTATCGTGAAGCATTCATATGTATCTGGGACAGAAAAATAAACGCAAAAAAGAAAAAAGCAAAAGAGGAGAAACTGACCCAAAACACGGGTAAGAAATGAATGCTAATTAACTAAAAAACTCGCTTGTTCATGTAATTAAAATGGGGGGGGGGGAATACTGTTTAACAATTCTTTGTCATAATTAGGTTTCTTTACCTTAATTTTTCTTTTTTTTAAATTTATTTTATTTATATAATTTACTTGTTTACTTCTTGATTTAATTCTGTGTGCACATAGTTGTTGTTAAGGTGTGTATTTTATTGTTTATTAAAATGTTTTCTCTCATCCAGCATAATGAAGTAATAATTCTGTTCATGTATGCATACAAATTTTTGCATACAGCCCCCAAATATTCAAAAAAAGGCCCTGATGAGTATCATTAGCGTAAAACACTTTGTTCTTAGTTTCCAAGAACAGAATAACACTTCAGAAAGGTTTAAAGTGTGAATTGGCCTTAAAGCTACATTGCTTACTCTGCTGCATGATTACCCAATGACCTGTACTTCTATAAATATGATACGAATATGCTTACAGGCGGCCAAACGTATTTTAAAGCACAATGAACTCATGATCTACACATTGTTAATCAGAGCACAAACACAGGGCTGTAGGTTGTAGCTGTAATGCAAAGCCAGGTCATGTGATGTAAACTGACAGTCTGCAGCATGGGCCTTTAATTTGTATTTAAATTATTATTAATTGAAACATCTTCTCTTAATAAGGCAAGTCTTTCCAAAAAAGGATATATTATATTAAAGAATTTTTAAAAAGGGAGCTGCTGACAACAAGACGTAAAGGTCACGTATGTGTTCTACAAAACCCCTGTGTATTCATGCTCATTGCTGTGTAATTAAATATTCATTAGTACACAGTTCTTTTAATCCTCTCGATCTGGTTATACGCACATCCTTATTTATTATTCACAGCTGTGAACTTTCCTAGAATGGCCAAGTCCTGGCTGCTGGCAGAAAGTAGGCCATGACATTGTTTACCTTTTTTCATCATACACTTGTCAATGAATTTTCAAATATGAATGCGTCATATCCTCATTCACAATCTCTGTATGAATAAGGAAGTGCAAAAAACATTGAATGAAATGTGCATTAAAAGATATAGGGTTTCAAATATGTCTGTGTCAAAGGAGGCGAGAGGTCTTTTGGTCTCTTCCAAGCACTGCCATGTTTTCTTGATAGCCTCTGTAACTTTTCTCCATCATTACTTTGCTCCATATCACACCACAGATTGCAGTGCAGCCTCAAGACCAGCTTCCATCATTTTGTTTTTGGCTTGAACTAATCTGAACTAATATGCTGTAAATTTCGCTAAGTTAGGTTTGACATCAAGACTATTTGTCTATGATTTCCAGGGAACTTCTTATTATAATATTTTACAGTGATTGGACATCGCCTGTCTGGTGCTGGTTACAATGCGAGAATATGCTGAGATTATTTATGGCATTATGGGATGGATGGCGAAGGCAGTCAGCACATTATGTAGAACTCGAGGGTCTTCTTGGAAAACGTTCAGAGCTCTGCTGCTGATGTGACGCTTCTGTTGCAGAACTTTAATAGATTCTCCATCTCTCTTTTTTATTTCTCTCTCTAAAACCTGGTTCAAACCTTGGCATTGTTCAATTTCATAGGACTGCAGTGCTGGTTTACCACATAACACCGTGACCGAGAGAAAAAAGAAAGAAAATTCTCTTCAACTTTTAGCATGGAAAATGCACAGGCCATTTTTCAGCATGAACAGCCCTTATTCCTTTCACTCCAGCATCTGCCATAAATATTTGTCTTCCCCTGATATATCTAATAAAATTGTTTATAATGCCTCCCTTGCGCTTTCTTACACAGGAAGGAGCTAAAAAGTTTTAAATATGAAAAGGCCTACAAAAATCCCAGCTTTGAGAGAGACAGAGTCAGGGCTCATCTTGTGTAAATATTTGAGACATCTGTAAAACCGGGATAACCTTTTTTCTGTCAGCCAAGTGATTTACTGTTTCCTGTGATAAGTGTTCTGCCTCACCTCTCTAACGAACAGCACCAGGCTCTTTTCCCTGATCACCTTTAACACATGCCATTATGTCTCCAAATCTAAACACAGATAAAACACTCTCTGTAAAGGCTTTTAACTGCTAACCTTTAGCCACTTTAGCTGCGATACTGATTGTAACCCATTGTGTTTTTGATGCTCAATTTGAAAGGTCACTCACAAGCTCTGCCCCAGTTAATTATTGCTCTTAGGAGAAAGTCAGAACAAAAATAACCTAGAACTCATAGAATTTATCGTAACAAGACTTCTTGATTCAATACCTAGCCAAAAGGCTGTCACATTAATACATTAATACATTAATTAGCAGTTAGTGAGATATGATGCATTAACACACTCATCAGCGAGTACAGGCACAAATATACTGTATGCAATCCTCTGTAGATATTACAGATAACAGAGCTAACGTCAGCCTTTGCACAACAGATGACTTACAAATGTGTATGCATGGAATATAAATGTATTTCAATATACAATATACGTATACTTCAGGCTGCTAATTAGTTTATGAGCTAACAGCCTCTTAGCTCTGAATGAGATACAATAGTGTGTAGATATGATGATTTCCAGTGACTCTGCTTTGATACTGATGCTGTATCTACTCTGTGCCAAACAGCATATTCTCTTAGGTTTTCTCAGGATTGTAATAGCAATGTATTTTCATTAGGATTTTTGGCTTTCATCACATATTACGGTCCATGCTGCATACCACCGTAGTAAATAGTTTGGAAAAATGTGAGGCGTGTGTATGGTAATAACTGTATCTCAGTATGATAACGCTGGTTAATAGAGTAGGGAATGAGAGAGCTGTGCTTTTTATCAAAGTTGTGTTTTTCAGCATAATGGTTTTTACCACTCTTAAACACACACACACACGGAGCAATATCAAAATGGAAATCCAACTCAGAGACACACTGCTCGGCTTCATTTCAGCTCAGCTCAGGATAAGTCAGATAGAGACACGGCAAAAAAAAAAAAATCTGCTAACAGAATAAGACAAATTGAAGCTTGTAATTAGTAAATATGTCTAGAAATAGGCTTAAGGTTCTTATATTTAATGTCATAATGAGAAATATTAGATACCTTTTCCTTTTTTCAAGATATTTTCATTTGCTAAGGTAAGATTTTTTGCAGTGTGTTTCACTCCGTCTCTCTGTCGTCTGGCAGCCTGAAAAGAGAGACCACATAAAAAAGGCCTCCATAAACCACAGACACACAGCCACAGCCATTTTCACAGCAAGCGCTCCACCATGTTCCCCCAACCCCCCCACTCAGTTCTATTAGTAGTGAACTGTGTCTACGGCCAAAAACACCATAGCAAAAAAAAAACCCTAATAAATTCTGGGTCAGAACATCCATCCATCCATTTTCTGTAACATTTATCCTACACAGGGTCATGTGGAAGCCTGGAGCCTATCCCAGGGGGACTCGGGGCACGCCCTGGACAGGGTGCCAACCCATCGCAGGGCACAATCACACACACTGCGGACAATTTGGAAATATCAGTCAGCCTACAGCACTTGTCTTTGAACTGGGGGAGAAAACCAGAGTACACAGAGGAAACCGCCAAAGCCTGGGGAGAATATGCAAACTCCTCACACACAGAGTGGAAGCGAGATTCGAACCCCAAGCCCGGAGGTGCGAGGCAACAATGCTAACCACTAAGCCACTGTAACCACCAGAATAGTAAACCATTACCTGTATTGTACTGTACTAAGTACAATGTAAGCAGCATTTAAGAATACTATTGTGGCTACCTTTTGCCACATAAAACCAGATACTTGTTTACTAAATTCAAATTACTACAGCATTCAATTCAAATGACTACAATACCATATGTGTTGTTTGTATGTGTTACAGAACCAGAAGTGTTGTGCTTTCCACTGGTCTCTTCTGTTGTTCGTTCATTAAAATGGGCATGACATGAATATATTATAATAAAGCTGAACAGATCTGTCAGAAAGGAAAGTGAAAGAAAATGTCTCAGGAGAGCGTTTGCTGAATGGAAAGAGCCTGGTCAGTGTGACAACTCGGCTTTACTAAATACGTTTTTGAGACTTTCTGTCAGAACAGCTGTTTCATTTCATCAACAAATATTGTCTGCTTAAAGCCCATAGGAGTGTAGTAGCATGATAGTCTAACTCTGACAGATTGCATTTACATATGTTTTCTCAGAATTTGAAGCAGGGTAGTGGTGTTCCATCAGCAGTGTGGCACAGGTCAGCAAATTATTCATAATCCTACAAGTAAAATCTTCTACTTGGGGAAATGTGGCAAATGGCTTACTGTTCACTCTAGTCATGTGATCACAGCTCTGGGCTACAACTAAGAGATCATGATAACAGCATCCAACTTCGTCATCTTACAACCTTATAAACTGCAAGTGTTAATTCATAGACGCCATGCTCAGACTAATAGACGACTACTGTCCAGCTGAGGATCCCGAGCAGCCCTGGGATTTGTGAGGAGAGTGAAGAACCTACTGAAACACACACACACACACACACACACACACACACACACACACACACACACACACACAGAGCAAAAAAAATTACACTAAGCAAAACACACTTGTGCCAAGAGCACAAGGGATAAAAAAGGAAAGGACTGATGGAGATAAGTGAAATAAGAGGAAATACAGCAGACAAGACATAAACTGAAAAAGGCAGAAAGCGTGAAACAGAGACGGACTAATAGGCAAAGGCAGAAAGAGAGAGAGTTTGTATTTTCTCTGGTTTTATTTATTATTATTATTATTATTATTATTAATGTCAATTTCTGCTCTCCAGTCTCTAATTTTTGTATATTTTTGTATTTCTATTTGTACAAGGTTTCTTTCTGTGAATGCTTTGGCAATAAATGCATACAGTCATGCCAATAAAGCTTACTGCACTGAATTGAATTGAACTGAATTGAATTAAGAGAGTGGATGTCACAGACACACACGTCCACCTGCTTGTCTCTTATGTTCAAGTCTTAAGACACATCAGTTAATGAATATTCATGGTTTGTTTTGTATGATGAGCGTTTATTCATTCATTTGACGAGCGCCGCTTGTAGATCTGTGTGATGAGAGCTGTTACTTCACCGTCACTGTCTATATCCAGCATGAAGCTGGCTTAGAGCAGACAGACAGAATGCCCAGTAGAAGGAGCAGTGGGGCAGACGTGGGATGCATCCCATCTCCCTCAAGCAGCCACTCACATTCTGGGTTTGTTTATGTTTGTTTGTGGTGGCACTGCTTGTCCTTAATTAGATGTTTATGGAAAAATAATGACATGGAAATAAAAACCAGTCATTAAGGATGTTGTATATGCATGTGCGTGTGTGTGTGTGTGTGTGGGTGTGGGTGTGTGGGTGGCTATCAGGGATTCATCTACAAATCAGAAGAATATATCATATACTAGTTATTATCTCTGGCTGTTTCAAATGTAATCAAAACAACACACAGTGGCTGCTTTATTCCATTACCCAACATCTCCTTAGTAGCAGATAAGACACAAGTTTGCTTCAGACTACGGATTTACTGACTTCTGGAAACATTTCCTAAGGATTTTTTTTTCATCTGTCCTTACTTCATACCTGTTCCTGCAGATTGTTTGGTCACATTCATACTGTTGAAGTCACTGTCATGTTTAGGGATTCAGCATGAGCCTCAGCATTTGTGTGCTTTGTGGTGTGGTGTGTTATCCTACTGGAGGTTTTTCACACACAACCACTAACACACACAATAATTTGTCTAAGGGTATTTACTGTATATCTTTATAGACTCCCATATTACGTGGCATTGCAAAGAGACATTGGGACTCCAATGCTCCAACATATGTTGTAAATGATGCAATGAAATTTTGTTTGTATAGCAGTTTATTTTTTCACCTAGACGCAATCACAAAGCAGCTTTAGAGAATTCTCAGACCCAATCAGAACTTATTGTTCTCTGAATAAGACCAACATTCGAATAAAAGGCAGTTATTTGAGCACGGTGCTAGCATTACACCAGCCTCAGTACCACTCTGACAGGATTCATGCATCCTATGAAAGACCAAAACTGACAGACGTACAGAAGAGATGAGATGAAACAGGCAGTACAGGTTTAAACTTCAATACACTTGGTTAAAACAATTTTTTGTTTTTGTTTGATTTTTCTTACTCTATATACCAAGACATAATGTATATTAATATGTACATAGTGTCAGGTGGAAGAGACGGTTGCAAGTCCAGGTTGACTTTACTGTAACAGGTAGACAAATCCAAATCAAAAGGCAGAATCGGTGTAAAAAAAAACTGGCTAGGGTCAGATAATCATCAAACAGAGTATCAAAGACAAAATCCAGAATAGAAGAAAACAGGAACTGGAACCCAGAAACAAGATTTAAAGGCTTGGTGCCATCATGTGTAAACTCAGAACGAAACTTTGCCAAGAGTGTTTATTTATGTGTATGTGCTTGATTTAGTCTAAGTGTGTGCAATCAGTAATCAGGTGCTCTGGAACATGAGAGTGACTGTGATTGATGGGAAATGGAGCCTGGATAGGCCATGTTGTGATGCTGTGGTGGATTCTGGGTCCATGGCAGAGTCCAGTGCTGATACGACACTAATGCTATGTTCATAACCAAGTGCGAGCTTAGTAAAGATCCATTTGAATGCCTCTCCACTTCGTAATTCCTACTCGGAATGTCAGCGTTTTTGAGAGCTCTGACTTCTCCGAGTTGCAATTCAGTGATGTCATTTCAACATGGTGGCGCTCATAGTGAAAAGTAAGAAGAAGAAATAACATCGTGATTTAAGATTTTTAAGCCATCTTTTGAGTTTATATTTGAAATCGCTAAATACTTGGTGGTACTTTGATCACTGAAATGTTAATTCGCTTTCTGCAAGATTTTTGGATCAAACTGCTCTTTCATGTATTTTTTATGAACAGTGAAATATCACAAAAATAAATTAAGCACTAACCAAACAACTCTTTAATTCCAGCTTTTGTAGACAGCTACAGAAGAAGAGAGAACACAGCCCCTTAATGCACCTCTACTAACAACTTAAGACAGCTAAGTTCCCATGAACACTCTAATGTGGGAAGTAAGAGGTTCCCAATAGGAAAATTCAGTTCCCAGTTGTCGTGAACACAGCGTTTATGTCCAGTTGGACATGACATTGTAAGAGTTAATTTAACACCAGGGTTTCTTTATACATACTCTAAGTAGTCCCATGCATTTAAATGTACTGTAACTATGAAGGTCATTAGTATTATGGCACATCTTAACCATGATATCTTTTAGTGTTGGATTTCTTTCCTCTTTGAACCTTCCCACAAGCCCATAGTGTCATATCATTCATAATCTTTTGTTTGTTATGCAAATGTATAATTTCTGTGGGTTTTTTTTTGACATTAGCTGTTTTGTCTAGGAGAATACATCAGTATATTTCTATGAATGAAGCAGAAAGGCCAGGTTTATACTTGAGGCATGACATTCTGCGCATGCAGAAAGAGCGGCAACATGAGCGGCATTGTTCACACACTTGCTTACTTATCTTATCATTATCTTATCTTTCAAAATATCCCAGTTCATCTTGTTTCAAGTCGAACAGTAAAATATTTAACGAATTCGTGTACAGCAAGAGGCTTGCCAAATCCAGTGACAAACTCTGTTTATCTCAACACTTTCTACTGTCATCGTGATTGCTGTCATGAGCTGCATCTCAAATTAAACACTATGACCTTTATGACATTTAGAATTATTTACAAATGTAGAAAATCCAGAAGACCATATGTAAATCAAAGGACGCCATGTGGGGTCAAACCCCTTCTCTAAACCAACGCTTTTTTATTCCTAGAAATTCACTAGAGAGCAGGTTTCTCCGAGGTGGAAAAAGTAATGAGCAAAGAAAGGCAGGGAACACGAAATTATGTAACTGTTAGGTGAGGCTGGCTAATTGTATCTGGCAGCTTGTCGATTTGGTTTAGGAAAACAAGGTGGAGGTTAAAGTGGTTGATTAGGGATGTAGAAGACTGAATCAGAAGGCTTGTGTAAATAAGTGGTGCCTCCGCAACTGAAAATCTGTATGTACTGCTGAGCTGTGAGGACACAGCAAAGACAGACGACACACTGAGAGGTTCCACATAGAGTGGGTGGAGTTTGCATCTGTGTGTTTGAGTGCAAGAGAACTTTGTATGTATGTGTAAAAGCCTATACTAACAGCAAATAATATTTTTGTATTTATTTTTTTTTGTATGGAATGGTAGAAATTAATAGTCAACACTGTGTATGCATATGTTCCTGTACTTATGTGTGTGTGTTTGTGTATGTGTGTGTGTGTATGTGTGCGTGGGTGTGTGTGTTGACGCAGACAGGTTGTCATGAGTGGATGGCAAATGAAAGGGATGCTCAGGTGGCAGTCAGTGCCTGAAGGAGCTCTCAAAATAAATTGTGATCAGTGATGCATTTTCCTTCACACACACACAAACAGAGAGAGAGAGAGAGAGAGAGAGAGAGAGAGAGAGGGAGGGCAAAACAGGAATAGGGGAATAGGAAAGAAGCAGTGTCATGCATTTATTTCTGCCTAAAAATATAATTTGTTAAGAGAATTAAGCACACTTTATTAATCTTGTACTTATGTTTTTAAGTTCACCGGGCTACAGTGTTTGTGATACAAAGATTAATTAATTTACATTTTTAACCCCCTCAGCCTTGCACACCAGGATCCTGATATGTATATATATATTTCAGTCTTGCAACAGATTCCCAATCGGATTGAAGTCTGGGCTCTGACTGGACCATTCTACATATTCAGGTTCTTGGTTTGAACCACTCCAGTGTAGTGTTGGCTTTATGCTTAGTGTCTCTGTTCTGTTGTAGCAGACTGGAACAGGTTTTCTTCTACAATTGCCCTGTAATTAGCTCCATCTATCTTACCCTCAAACCTGACCAATTTCCCACTCCCTGCTAATGAAAAGCATCCCCACAACATGATGCTACCACCACCATGCTTCACTGTAGGGATAGTGTTCTCAGGTTAGACCAAATGTAGCACTTTGAAAAAGTTCAATGTTGGTGACCGGAGAACCTCTCCAGCAATCTTTTGGCAAACTCTGAATGGGATTTTTTTTTTTTTAAATAATGGCTTTATTCTTGCCAATCATGTCCTGTGAACAGCTTCTCCCATCTGAAGTGTGGCTCCCTCCAGCTCTTTCAGAGTTACCCTTGACCTCTTGGTTGCTTCTATGACTAACACCCTCCTTACCCAGTCACTGATATTTCAAGGATTGCTTCTTCTAGGCAGAGTCATGCTTGCGCCATATTCTTTCTATTATTATTAATGGATTTGTTGTTGTTATGCTCTGAAAGATGGTAGATACTTTTCTAGAAATTTGTCACGGAATTTTTTGCACGCTCCTTGGTTTTCATGATGCTGTTTAGGCATGTTCTCTAACAAACTCTGGCGCCTTCCAGGAAGATGTGTATTTACATTGAGATCATGTGACACTTTAATTGCACATTCAATGATTTACGTGACAAATTTAGAAAAGTTCGGGGGGAGGGGAGATACTTATGCAAGGTATTGTATAATACATTGAATGGTTGTATGATATCAAGCTTGAGTGTTATATTTTTAATATGAAATACATTATATTAAGAAACAGTTGAACAACAGCTGAATTGTTGATCAGTACAGTTGACTGCCATCCCTGTGTTCAAGACTCACTCTGACCTGTCATGTAGAAAGAATTAGAAACAAACATAAATCCTGTATGTGGAACCTATAGGCATAGAAAAAGGTTCAGAGCAAAAGTGATGGTGTTTCCTATAACAGGGATGTAAAGAATTTTGAAGCCAACAGAACACAGCTTGGTTATTTTTACTCACAGTGCTAGGAGACTAATAACATGCAGCTATGTTTAGCTGTATACCGTTATAGCATCTGCCTCTAATAGTTTTTTTTACATGCTTAATATATTCCAGGATTTCATTTGAAAATGATACTGCATTAATGACAAGGAGAGAATTCCAAGGCAGAACTTAGAGTTATGTCAGGGTCGTGAATTGAAAGCAGACCTGCTAGCTACCCTCAACTGCCCTTTAAAACCAGCTATTGCATCTGACTGCATTGCATACATATCCTCCTGTATTCACACACACTTTTCAGAGATCTGTTTCATACTGAGAAAGCAAAAAAGAAAGCAACTACTGATGCCTTGGGCACAGAGCCCATCTGGGGTTGACTGACTGGACTGATGTTGGTAAAAAAAAGCCTATATTTACCTCAAACACCAGGAGGAGTTTCCTGTAATAGTCACACCATTTGTGCTATTCACGCCAGCTGTGCTATTCATTTCCTTTTTTTTTTTTTGTTTTATCCCTGAACCAGTCCCTGAAACATTCATTCTCTCAATTATTTCATACAAATGAGAATGAGAAAACTCTGAAAAAACTCTGATCTACCATAAAAACCTTTTTAAAAAATGAACCTGATGATTTGTTGTGTTTCCATATTCCATGTTTTTGATGAATGACTCCATTCAGAGGTAATAAATGAGCTGAGACTAATGCTACGTAATGTGCTCCTCATATGCTCCTATTTCTCACCTGTACAGTTGTAATTATGAATTCCTTGCTTCCCAGTGTCCCACTAATGTTAGCTAGTTACTTCTTTTGGGATCATCCTGACATTTTCCTCTATAGTAAAAATATACATAATCTGATGGTTTTAAATAGATGGTTTTATCAGTAACTACTAAAAGTATTGTGTGTTTAGAGGATTAAAAAATCTTTCCTTGGACAACTGAAACTTTATGCAGCATTCATAAAGTTGGTCTCTCCGCAAGTGTCATCAAATCACCATGGCTGCTCACAGCATCAGCAGTAAGCAAAGCAGCACTTCTTACCTTTTAATGAGTTATACTGCATATACAATTATTTGCTTTAAATCAATCAAACTACAGATATCTTGTTAAATCTATAACACTGAATATACAGTTTGCTGTTTTCAAATACAGCATTACTTTCCTTTGAAAGGATAAAGGAGATGTTGTGAACTTGTATTTGCAATAATTTGAAAAGTACATGAAGGCATCGTAAAACCAACAACACATTTACAACTCAATTAATCTGGAAGTGTCTCTAGGCCATGAGGCTTGTGTGAATCTGTTCTGTATCAGCAGCAATGTGAGCTGTCAGCACTTTTAATTATTGTTGCCTTTTCACTTCTAGAAGAAAGTATAAAGTGAGTGTTAGCCATGCAAAGCATTTATTTGTAGGTATTGGCCACCCTCTCATGTAGCTGAAACATCACTGGCAGAAAAGGAAAATCCAACATGTGCACTGTCTAATATCCCATAAGTGTTCAACTAGGTTGAGATGTTGTCACTGTGAAGGCCACTGCATATGATTTACAGTATTTTCATTCTCTTCAAATCATTGAGTAAGCCCTACATAGAGGAAACATTGTATAAATATTGCAAATATTGCAATAATATAAAATATTATTCTTTAAAATCTTAGGAGATTTAATAGTTAATCTCACTTTTGTTTTGTGAAGATATCTATTTTTTCACAAATGTTTCTCCTAAAATAGAATGAAACAAAAAATTATAAGACAAGATATTTTTGAGAGGAAAGGATTAAAACAGGGAGAAAGGCCATGCTTCGCATCAGCAGGATTTGAACATGGGCAAACCCTGTACTGCTGCACCACTCAGGGACTCGCTGAATAACACTAAAATACGCATTTATTGAGCTAGGTAATTTTCAGTACCTTTTAGGCAGAGCAAATGTTCACTGCTAAATGAGAACTGCTTGTTTGAGGAAATAATGTAATTTTAACTTAAAACTACGTGTGTTGGGTAAAAACTAATTAAAAATACATTTTGATTCAGAAATAAATGGATACATGGGCATCACCTTCACTATTTACATCTATCTTAGAAAAAAAACTCAACCATTAACCTGTTAAATGGTAATTAAACGATTAAAAATATATATTCAGTCTCCCATGTTTGGCATAATTGAGCAATTTTGATGGAAAGGGCTCACCTGAACTGTTCACCAATGTCAAGCACCAGTATCAGCACTGGATCAGTGATAAGGGGTTAAGTGTTTTGTTCTCTGTCTGTCATAGACACACTCACACACAATTCAGTTTAAGAGGGATATCTCTGTGTGACATCTTTAGCCATGACCTCTGCTCTCGCTGGATTAAATGTGGACAGTGGCTTAAAGCTCAGCATAACTGGGTCTCTCTCTCTCTCTCTCTCTCTCTCTGTATGTATGTGTGTGTCTCTATGCAAGCTAAATAAAGATGTCCTATAATGAGTAAAGGAAAGAGCAGGAGTAGATACTATTAGCTTCTCCAGACAACACTGGAGCTGCAGGTCCTGCTACCAGTCCTGGTCTGCTCTTGCCTGATGACAGCTTGTTCCCTTGGGAGCCATCACTTCTGTCAGAACGGGGCCATCAGGAAATGCCCAGGCTTCAGGCCTGTCAGTGGAGACTTTCACAAAGAACAGACCTGAACTGTGTATATTTAGGATGGTCAACAGAAAAGGTTTCACATTTACGTATACATATACACCCACACATAAAGTATTTCATCTGTTACGATTAGGATCGGGGGTGGCTTAGTGGTTAGCACTGTTGTCTCGCACCTCCAGGGTTGGGGGTTTGAATCCCACCTCCTCTCTGTGTGCACGGAGTTTGCATGTTCTCCCTGTGCTTTGGGGGTTTCCTCAGGGTCCTCTGGTTTCTTCCCCCAGTCCAAAGACATGCATTGTAGGCTGATTTGCATTTCCAAATTGTCCGTAGTGAGTATGTGTGCAATTGTACCCTGCAATGGGTTGGCACCTGGTCCAGGGTGTCCCCACATTGCCCCGAGCCGATGCGATAGGCTCCCTGTGTAGGATAAGCAGTACAGAGAATGGATAGATGGATTATTAGGACCAGTCAGGTTAGTATGAAAGGCTCTGATCTGCTTAGCTAGGGCACAGACACAGCAACACATTAATCTCATAGATCAATCATTTCATTTATATAGTTGAGACTTTCCCTTTATTGACTTATATGTATTCCTAGATAGATCAATACTGTGCAAAAATTAATAAAACAGACTGTGCAAATTATTAGGAGATAAAAATACAATAATTATAAGCATCAACACCACAAAATATGAAGGTGCTAGTTTGTGCAATATCCCAAAGCTGATGTCACAAACTCCCAGCCCTCCGGAAACTCCAACTCCCAGAATCCTTGGCTCCAAACCACACCCACTCCCCATTCAAATTCACCAGCATTCTAATGCTGCATTCATGGTGCCTTGCAGGTGGTAATTTATAAGTTGTAATGACGTCATTTCCCACCTCAGGATGTTCAATGTGTGAAGTGGGAAAAAAACATGGACGCCTCCACTAAAGCGTGTCTTTTGTTTGCTCTGTCATAGCACGTAAATCTCATAAAAAGCTACTTTAGAAGCACTTTTAGAGTTATGGGCTATTGGTACTGTTCTACTATAGTGAACTTTAAACATTCTTGCAACATTTTGGACTGAAATTGCAGAACAGCAACAATAGTGGACAATTGCATGTAGCGTTAGCAGCAAGCTAGCCAGCTAATGTTACTTATATGAGTGATAACTCTAATGTTGATCATTACCTTCTCAAAACAGTGATTAGTATGGGCAGTGTTACAGATTTAACTAAGTACTGTGTCCATATATTAATTTATCTAAAGCCAATATTGCTATAAACTAGTTTAAAAATAGAGAATGGGTACGTTACACTGTTCACAGTACACGTGGCCATGTTGATTTGACCTCACGCCTTAAACGTGAAAGAAACTTGTAGTAGAGAAGACTAACCCAAGTTTACAAGTTGAACTTTCAAGTTGATGAGTGCTTTCAGTGGCTTTTACTGGTAGGAGATGGGGAATTACAAGCTGTAACCTCGCCTCGAACGCAGCATAATTACTCACATCCATTGTCCATGTGCCACACAGTGTGTATATATATTGCTTAGTGTTACTAGTTCGTTGCCAAGTCTTGTTTGTGCTTCTCCCGTCTTACGTTACATATTTTCTCTGCTAGATGTACTGGTTTTGCCTGATTTACAGACACTGCTTTTGTACCATTGTTCTTGTGTTCTTTGTTAATAAACACAGCTTCCTTCTTTTTGAACCTGCAGTCACCTCTCTTCTGATGTCACAGTATGACATAAGACTTGGCTGTATCATGAAGATTCATATTCGCTAACCAAAGCCATAGCAGTTCAGGGAAGACTACTGGTCTAGCAACATTCGCAGCTGTCCACACTTGAAGCTCATGACTTACCTTCCTTTCTCCTACCATAGTAAGTTTAACAAGGGCAGGGTAGTGGTAGCTCAGTGGTTAAGACTTTGGATTACTGATCAGAAGGTCAACTGATTGGAAGGTCGTGAGTTCAATCCCTAGCACCACCAAGCTGCCACTGCTGGGCCCTTGAGCAAGGCCCTTAACCCTCAACTACTCAGCAGTATTAAATGAGATAAATATAAGTTGCTCTGGTTAAGGGCGTTTGCCAAAAAGGTAAATGTAACAAGACAGCATTCCCTCCTCAACAGGAGAGGTCTAGCCTGTCTACTAATTAGCCACTGAATAATGTCTCAGCAACTGCTTTTTCCCCATTTCCCTGAGCTATGTATGCATCACTTTTTTTATTTCATGTTTGATAGCTGAGGCTCTTCAGTGGGAAAATGATTTTTGGTACATAGGCAGGGAGGTGATAAAGAATTTTAACTAAACATTTTAAAACTATTTTGACCACCCACAAGAAGGTAGATCCAATAGGGATTTGTTATTATCTCTTTATCAGACCTCTGCTACCCCAGAGTTCTCCTGAACCAATGCAAGTTGTAGGTCTTCATCTCTCTCAAGAGGAGAGACAGCGACTCTAATAGGGTGGCATTTGTCTCTGCTGTGGTCAATCCGGCCACCTTTCTCTGAACCTGTAGAGACTGTACACAGGAAAGCACATGCATGGCCATTGATCCCTTTGTCTTTCTATTGCCTATATACACTATGACCAAAGGTATGTGGACGCCTGATCATTACACCCATACATGGCCTTTCCTGAAACTGTTGCCACAAAGTTTGATGTACACAGTTGTCAAGAATGTCTTTACTGTCTATACTAAGTCTTAATGTCTATACTATCACATTAAGATTTTCCTTCATTGAAACTAAGGGGTCAAGCCCAATGCTGTTCCAGCATGACAACACCCCTGTGCACAAAAAAGGTCATAGATAGCATTTTAATATATTTCTTGTCATCCCCAAAATGGCGTCACACACATCAAGAAGGTGCTAACCCTTGACAATTTCCTTCAATGAAAAGAAAGTGTGTGAATTCCACCAGCAGAAGATCTCATTTTCAGGGCACTGAATCAGTTCTGAGAAGCTTACCATGTGTGGTAAAGTAGAAACAATTTAGAAGTGGCCCAGTCCTGCCAGTGATATGGACTTGCAATGATTTCTGGGGTTAACAAATTTCTATATAGCATTTGCCATCCCTCTGACCTCTCTCCTCAAGGGAAATTCCCACAACTTAACAAGGAATGAATAGGTTGAGAAGGTTTTTTACACCCTCAGGACGTCTTCCACCATAGCACCCACACCTACAACACACAGATCCCAAAATTTCCATTATTATCAAGGTAGATGCATCTGAGGTAGGGGTAGTGGCTGTTTGGTCCCAAAGAGAGGGAATCCCCTCTCCTATGATGTACCACATAGTTTATTTCTCACATAGGTTTTCCCTGGTGAGAGAAACTACAGTGTTGGTAACACAGAACTCCTGGCCATTAAGCTGGCTCTTAAAGAGTAGTCATGCACCCATTTGTTAGTAAATGTGGCTTATTTCTTTTTAACCTGCAATCGTTTCCTGCCTTATGTCACAGCCTGACATCTGAACAACTGAGAACAACTCAAAGGTAGAAAATGTTCATAAATCGTCTGCTCATTGCTTGATTCTGTGTTAATTTGTACCAGAGGCAACAGATTGGTATGGTGGTTAAATCTGCTGCAGCAGCAGTGGAAATATGTCCATGGAAAATACAAATGCATTTATTTTCATCAACAAGTGGCCTTCATTCCCAGAAGTGACACACAGGCCACCATGAACGTCAGAGAACTAACAAAGAAATGAGATGGTAATAAAGCATGTCCCTACACCTGAGAGTGACATCTGTTTGTCATGCTGGTGCTTCATGCTTGGTGAATTAGACATGTTCACTTAGCAGCCGCTCTGCAGAGTGACTCATTCCCATTAGTCACAGTCACACACATTTCACTCCCTTTCCCACTCGTTCCCTCCTGTTCGCTGCATCCAGGACAGTCAGGATACGTCCAACTCTGTCAGGAAAGAGCATTCATGTGCATGGAGACTGATCTGCCGACAGCTGTTTTAAATGAAAGTGTGATTTGGCCATGAATGACTGAAACAAAGGCAGTGTTACATAAACATATTTGTTGATTTTACTACATGCTGGTGGTCAGAAATGGCTGATTCTATTGTATAGCCAGATGGAACAGATGTTCTGCACCTCAGCATGCTTTCATCAAGGATGCTTACTGAATGATCTCACCTCAAGGAATGGAACATTGTGCACCCTCTGTGTCTCTGGTAAAGACTGAAAAGAGCAACAGCTCTCTATATATCAGCTATTGAGAAACATGTAATAGGGCTCAGAGTAATACCACTACTCAAGCTCTCTCAGCTGATGACACTAATGGATTCTCTCCTTTAACACGAAAGAGAGTGAGACAGATGGGAAGAGAGAATAGAAATGGGGGGGAAATGAATGTTAGAAAGGAGTGGAGCTGAAGGGGAGCCAGAAAACGAAGTTAAATAAACTTAAATGAAATGAAGATCTAAAAGTCTGGAGAGGAAAATGAAGGGAATGATGAAGCCTGTGTGTCTCCCACTAAGTGATGTCATTTGAATTGGACTTGCCTTAGTCAGCAACGTGCTGCCAGTTGCCTTAGAAACAGGAATCCCAGAAGTTCACCATGGCCAGTTGTCTTTGACTCCAAAGATGACACACACCAGATCTGTGACATTGGAGTAACATCCAGAGGCACACAGTGCATTTATGTCAGGTATATATCACCAAAGTGTGCAGTATTAAACGAGAAGAAACCCTTTCAGTGTTGGGCTGTTTAAAATAGTTTTTTTACATAACAGGAGTGTAACTCAGAGAGACAGCTCAATCTCAGTGAGAGTCTACCACATTAGTAGAATTTCTAATAAAGCATTACAGTACCCTATACATCCATGTCTTGCTGCTGTCACTGATTAGGCGTTTTGTGATCCTTCTATCCAAAGTAGCAGATTCAGACATCTGGTCAAAAGTTAGGAGGTTGAAGTGGGACTGCATGTTTTATATTTTAATGGGGACTAAATGTCCCCACAAGGGTACAAATATCTGACAGTTTTGACCTTGAACATTTGGACATTTTCCACTTAAATCTTAAAAAAAATCTACAGTTTTTTATTTACAAAAATAAATAAACTAAAAGAGCCAAAATATTTCCTTTTGGATACTAGGGTTTAGGTTAGGTTTGGATTTAGGCATAGCATTAATTAATTAGCTGCATTAACAATTACATATGTCAATAGAAGGTCCGCAGAGGTAAGACAAGAAAGAGAAAGAGAGAAAGAGATAGTCATCCACAAATCCTTTCAGGGCTTTTAAATTTGGGGTCCCTGAATTTAAAGAGGGAGCCATTGCTTAGCAACAGCACAGAGTGCTGAAGAAATGAGCACCAGTGGCCAGGTGAGATGAGCCAGTGGTAAAATCTGAAATGCCTCTCTCTTAAATAACATGCATTGTTTAGTAAGATGTTTTTGTATTTTGCAGTTTTTTGTGCACAATTCAACTGCATTCTGTGCGAAAAACCTTGCGTGGTATGTACAGATGGTGTGCGTGTTATGTACAAACAATGCAATGTGTGTCATGAATATATGAAGGAGAATCGCTAAAAAAATGAGAGTTCAGTGGAGAAATGTTATTGAGGCTAACTGCGTATACACTTCTTGTTTTGTGTGTGATTTTGTCCAAAAATCAAAAGCAGGTGTAAAGTAGAGGCATGCGTGTTGCTCAGAGTTGTGTAGCCAGTGTTGCCAGGTGCGCATTTTTCTCACAGAATTGGGCCACTTTGGAATTGCTGACAATATTTATTTATTTATTTATCTATTTATATATCTATCTTTAGTAACTGCTTTATTCTGGTCAGGGTTGCAGTGGATCTGGATCATATCCCTGGAACACAGGGCACCATGCATACACACAAACACACACACATTCACACCCAGGGCCAATTTAGAGTAGTCGATCCATCTACCTGCATATTTTTGGATAGTGGGAAGGAAGCAGAGAACCCAGAGGAAACCCACGCAGACGTGAGAACATGCGAAACTACGCATAGACAATACCCCAAGCTCATGGCTGACCTTTTCTACCACAGCTCTATGGCTGACCTTTTCCACCACTTCACAGCAGCTTTTTAAAATACAATTTGTGCCTCACCCAGAGAACATTTAGTAGACACACCTTTATTCAATTTAAAGCTATTTCAACTCAACAGTATAATCCTCAGGTGATTTGAGTCTTTCAACATCATACACCCTTCTCTCAGACTCTAGCTTGTGTCCTGGTGCCTATCTCTCTACTGTTCCCATGGCTCTGCTCTCTTGAGCCACAGTCATCGTGAGACTCTCTGCTGCTTCAGTGATATTATGGATGGCTCTTCGCTTCTCCACTCCCACGATGCATGGGCCTCTGGACAGAGATGAGATGAGGCATCTGACCTTTATTGGAAAGCGCTATGCCCTTCAGCCTCCCTTCTGGCAGTTGCTGACCAGACCATTGCAAGCTTTCTCTCAAAGAGCTCTTCCACGAGGTCTTCCCAAGGGACTTTGAGCTCCAGCAGGACAAATTATTTGGTGGATTCAGACAGCAGGAAAATGTCAAGGTGGTAGTTGCAATGTGACTAGGGAACTTCAGCTGCTGCTAAAGGTCTACCAATATCCAATATCTCTTGCAGAGATCAGAATTGCTGCAGATGTTTTCACTGGGGGAGAAGGTTGCTCACCAGGTGATGGTGTTCTTGGTGGGATGGGGTCTCTTGGCAAGCACGACGGCTTCTGCAATGGCCTTCATGACCTGATTGTACTGCCAACAGTAGCGTCCCTCTCCTAACAGCTTAGGATACAGTCCAGGGTTCCACACTTGGGGCACAATACGCAGACTGGTGACTCCAACTTGCACCACAAATGAAGGCAGTAACTCTTGCCAATTATACGAGTTGAAGCCTAGCAGTTTAGGTTAACATTAGTAATTCTCCTTATACATAAATTTGCATGAAATTAATTTGTCTGCCAGAAAAGTTGTTAGCACATCAATAAGATAAATGATTATCAAGATGTTATCTGGTTTCCCTGTAATGCAGTCACTTCTGTTTGCACAAACAATCCCAGTCATTTCACAGGAGCTGGACTAAATATCAGCCCAGTCAATGGTTGTGTCACAGGGTTTTGACTCTAATATTCACCTTTCCTACAGTAGCTGGCAGGCTGAAACCTGAAGCTGAAGAACATACTTCAGCTTATTGAGCCTGTTTTTACCTCCGGGACAAAAAATTACTGTGACAGGTGAAACCAAATAAAATATCTTCACGCAACATATAATATGACGGTCTGAAGACAGAACTCATATTATTAAATTTATCCATACAATGTCAAGCACAGCTGAACTACACTCCAGGTGAAAAGTCTGGAGGAAGATGGAGAACAAACAAGAAACGGCATGTTACTACACAGCAGAGCACACTTTGAAGAGACAGCAGAGACGGTGATGGAATGTTAGGGCTGAGCAGCTGGCGTCACATGCATCTGGGATGTCTAGATGTATCTTGTTAGAGTCAGTTTACCTCTGATGCGTGAAATGTTTGAGGGGAGTAGAAACACTGCAGAAATCCTTGTTAAACACATGAGCAGTGCGAGAAAGTAGATTATTGATTATTTTTTATTTCTTTTATTTCAAGTATGTCCTGAAGTGTTTTGTTCCTCTTTAATTACAGCATTTTGCCAGCAATTACATTTTTATTCATTAAAGATCGACAGCTTCTGCAAGATAAGTTAGTTCCTGTTATTACTTATGTTATCGCAGTTATAAACCAGATTCTAATTTTTTTCTCTCTCTTGAATCTAATAAGATGAAAATAGCACAGTTTGTCATGTTACTGAAAAACTAAAATGAATACCATCCTGAAGACTTTCCCCTGTTACAAAATAGTAACAAAACACAGACACTGGAGACTCCTTCCATAAAATTTGAAGTAAATGTCTCATTACAGAAAACAACATAATCATTGATTATACATTTTTTCTTGTTAAATAACAACACATTTTAAACACATCTGTATTTTATTAGCCTTGGATTATGTGGAGTGTCTACTGTACAAGTTCCTGTAAATACATTGTTACTATAGAAATGATAACATTTTCGAATGAGTGCATTTAATATAAACCTGGGATTTGACCAATCAGAATCCAGAATTCAACACAGTTGTGTAAGACGTTTTAAGAAACCAATAATAATAAACTAAATTAATAAACCTTTCTTCTCTCAAGACTGGGCTGCTTTGGGTTTTATCCTTGGAATGTGTGAGAGAGAGAGAGAGAGAGAGAGAGAGAGAGAGAGAGAGAGAGAGAGCACAAATGGAGAAAAGCTTTTAGCAGTTTTGCAGAAAAGAGCTTTTTTCCCCCTGTGGTTATGGGTTATAAATAAAATCTCTCTGGAATGGTATTTCTGTATGAGTTCTGGTTTGGTTTCTGGCTTCGGCTGTTATTGCATTGTCAGACAAACACGATGCAGACTTGGCATTCATTAAGAAACAGGAAACGTTTAATCTAATAGCAGATTACTGGCTTTTAATAGTCCTACTGTGTGTCATTTGGGTAGGAAAAAAGGGTAGAACTGTTCTAAAATCAGAGCCCCTGATGAGAGATACCATGCATCACTGATTCAAGAAGATGATTCAAAGTGAAAAGTTTTGGGATGGAAGGTTCCAAGGAATGAAGTTAAAACAGAGGCGAAGAGATGGCTGCAGTTAATTAGGATGGAGACTCTGGGACTCGTTTTTTTGAACAGAGACAGCAGGAGTGAAGTTGGATAAGATGAAGGGAGACAGAAAGGTGTCTAAAGAACATCATGGGGCCACAGTTTGAGCCCCATAAACCAAATACAGGATAACAAAGTAAGAAACTGGAGATGAAACAGAGGGAGCAACAAAAATAGGGAGAAAGAATAAGGTGGGAAAGACTAAAAATAATGATATACACACACACACACACACACACACACACAAACATTGTCTTACCCTTCTGTTGACATAAATATTAACGTCGCTAATTAAAGCTATGTCTACACGCACATCTAACATTAACCACACACACACACACACATGCACACACATACACATGCACATACACACACAAATCCCTAAGGGATATCTAAGGGTTAAAGGTCACATATTGAGACTGACCTTGCTGTTTGTGCACTTTGACAGCTTTGAAGGGACCTCATAGATCAACAGGGATCATCTGTGTCAAACTGAGACCTTGTGCTACACAAGGCCCATCCTTCCTCTGTGTGTGTGTGTGTGTGTGTCCATGAAAGAGAGAGAAAAAGAGCATCATGCCACATGCCAAGGCTGCTCTAAAGCCCAGCTAAACAAACTCATTCTTTACAAAAATTACATTTTCCATTTTATTTATTTATTTTTTATTTATGTAGCACTTTTACCAATGGACATTGTCAAGCAGCTTCATAGAAATCTGGATATGGATTTAGCTTTAGATCCCTAATGAGCAAGCCAGAGGCGACAGTGGCAAGGAAAAACTCCCTGGGATGACATGAGGAATAAACATCAAGATGAACTAGCCTCAAAAAGGAACCCGTCCTCTTCTGGATGTTTCTTGTTTTAATATTAAAATTAATATTGCAATATTTCAAGTATCTATATGTTGTGTTATTTTACCGAATGTTATGTGTGATAGAAACTCAAGTATAAACACCCTAGTAAAAAAATATTTTTAGGTTCTAGGAATTTGTTTTTCCAAGCATGTTCGAGTTGTCTAGGTGCTCGAGTACCTCACCTTGTATCTGTTTTGGTGTGTATTGCATAACAGTGATGACTGAGTATAGCTATTTCAGTTAAGGCCATGCCCAGACAGGCAGCGTCTCCCAGGACGTGTCAGAAATGCCACTTGTTTCCTTCACTGCTCCCTACAGAGGAGCCATCAGTCTCTGACATTTACATTACTGACTACAGCATTAAAGACAGCACACAGAAGAAGAAAGAGAGATAGAGAGGTGGGGGGGGATGAGCAGGTAGGAACAAAGCAAATAACCTGGGAGAAGGAGGAAAAAGGAGATTTGGATGATCAAAAGACAAATGATGACAGACAGAGAAGAAGAGAGTGGACAAGAACTTAAAAGCAATTTGTGGCAAACTTTGTCAAAGTACGTATAGTCAGGATAGCGATGAAAATGTTGCAACCAAGAGGAAAGAGGTAAGGAAAGAGTGAAGGAGGGAAAAGCAAGGACATGCACACACACACACACACACACACACACACGCACACAAACCCTCCCCCCTTCCTCCCGTTCCTGATCTCTCTGTGAGTCATAGGTCTGACTGAGATAAAAGGGGCGAGTACAAACATCAAAAATAAAAACAGAATAATTGACGCAATGTCGTCACAGCTCAGATCAAACATTTTATGAGCTGAAACTAAAAGGCTACAATGGCTGTTCTTTCACCAACTGAATGGTTGAGAGAAAGCCGAAATGTTAACAGTAGGCTTAAAATTTCTTCCAGTTTTCTCGATGTTGTGATAAAAACCCTGGTTATGTAACTGCAGTCACAAACTAAAATCTAAAGAGCAGTCAGATAACAAGCCATCCTCCTGCATCAGTAGCTACACACCCACCCACCCACATACACACACACACACATACACACACACACACGGAATGAATGTCACAGTGATCAGGATCTATTTGTGTATCGCTGTATCTCTAGACAGCTGTGGCTAATGCAATAAGCTAATTGGACACGGATACAGCTTGCGTCAGGGAGGTGCATTTGATCTATGCTAATGAAAAAGCCAGTGATGATGTCACGGGCAAAGCCTAGCAGCTTATAACGTATTCATGTATTACGAATATGTGTTTATGACACTGACACTTGAAACAAAATGGGCGAGGGCTGGGAATAAAAATAATTTGAGTTCTATCATTTAAGACAGTTTCAGGATAGTTCTGTTATTCTGTCAGTCAGAAAAGTTTAGAACTTTGTGAAGAGCAAAACCTCTTAGGACATGTTACAGAACAAAGTAATATATTAAAGTAGAGGTCTTATCTGAAAAAAGGGCCCAAAGAAAGACCAAGGGTCAACGTTGGATTTTACAGTGCATGTATTTTTAGAGGCATTTTTAGTGCATGTATGTAATCATGAGTCAGTATAGATAAGTTGGTATTTTAATTATATTCAAGAACATTGTTGCATCTCTAAACTACTATAGCAACCTAAATAATCACTGGGTAGAATCATTTTCTGGTGATGTACGGTATAATTGCTTAGTCTCCCGTCCACTCTGAAGTAATCACTCTCAGTAATGACTCTCAGCTCTCTGCTCATAAGGTCAACATCTGCACTACAAAAATATCTTAGCAAGCAAAGATATCTTAAAAAAGGAAACACTAATATATCTAATATTTCTCATTACGAGTTTATTATATAACATATATAAGATGATTAAGCCTATTTCTAAACGTATGTACTTATTTCAGGCTTAAACGTGTCTTATTCTAAGAATAATTGCTTCTTTCTTGAGATACAGTAAGCAAAATTATCTGCCAATAGAATAAGACATTAAAATGTCAAGCTTCAAATGAGTAAAAACATCAAGACATAGGATTAATCATATATTTGTTTAATAAAGAGAAATATTAGTTGAATTTGCCTATATTTAAGAAGTTTTTACTTAATACCTAAGATATGACTTTGGCAGTGTGATGTTTTGATCATTGACACTGATGTGAGAGAGAACAACTATCTCATAATAATGAACAGATGGACCAAGCAGTGAAAACATGCTGTCGCTACCACCAGTTTTAGCAGCTGCAGCTCATTTAGCCTGATTTTTTTTTTTTTACATTTAAAGATACAAACAAATACAAATGCACAAGCTATAAACTGTTACCTGAAGTAGTGATAAAATGTGGAACGGGTATCAAAGAGCTTATTTGGCACATGGCTTTCATCCTGTTTTACAATTTACTTTTACTCGCTGTAATGTGCTAGTTTTATAGGTTTATATAAGTAAACGTGCCAACTGGCTGTTTGGCATAACAGCGCAAATCTCTGAAGGAAAGCGTCTATTCGGTTGTTCTCTTCAACAATGAACATTTTGAAAGGCCCTTTTTTAATTAAATGCTTTTCAACACTTCCATTTAAACCATACAAATGTCTACCGTGGGCGTTTTTCCCCTTTGAAATAACCTGCGTAAAGTTCATCACTTCAGAATGCAGACAAAAGTGAGAAATGCCTGATATTCAGGCATGTATTATAATAATAATAATAATTTTTTTACTACAGTTTAAATGAAAGAAATAAAAAATCTCAGAGAGAAAAATATCAGAGTGCTTGTGAGCCTTTCTCAAGTGTTATTTACAGTGAAAGAAAACATTTCACATCTTTTCGCAACATCTGGAAGCTGGTTGATGTTTCAGTTATAATTGGCCATGAACAAATCAAAAAACTCAAAACACTTTTTCTATGGATGAGACGCTCATGAAAGTTACTGAAATGAAGAACAGAACAGAACATTTTAGATGCCTAAGCTGAGACTTTTCAGCTTTGATATAAAATAAAGTTTTTGATTGACTGATCTTGAATTTGTTAAACAGTAAACACAAATAATACTATAAAAATAAGTCACAGGAATATTTGTACATGCAATGTAGATGCACAAGAGTCACAGGCCACTTGATCAAGCAATGTAAAAATAAGGATCACGGTAGTAGTTGGAAGAAGTAGCCTATTAACTGTATGTTAAACTAACATTTAAGAAATAGAACCAGACTCTTAAGCTTTCAGTTGAAGACAGGGAAATATAATTTTGGCATTACGTCTATGCAAAGAGAGGTCCAGAGATGTTGTCCCTTAAGTACAATTTTGGACCAAAGTAGAAAAAAACACTGAATTTGAATGTCATACACATTGACCGCTCCACCAAGTCAGTACCAGCAAACCAGGGAAATAGCAATGGGCTGAAAACAGCAATAAACATGCATTTCTCCTACGCCTATGTGAAAATAATTTAGTATGCATGCATTCAGATGGGATTACAATTCTGAATTTCAAAACAGGTGGCTTCAGCTAACCTTCACCAAATCCTCTAAATATATCATTAGGACTGGTACTTACTAGTTATGGCACCGATACAATACCTAGTCTCAGTATCGAGCCAATACCAGCAAAAAAAAAAAAAAACTGGTGGATGGGATATTGGCTAAAATATATCAGATATCTAATCCTGTAACAAATGACTTACAGAAAGATTGGAATTGGGTTTAGAAATGAAATTTATTTTTGGAACTGGACATGTTTACATATAAAGAGAGCTGACTGTTTTTTCTTTTGTTAGGATTGATTTTATTATATTTATACTTTATTATATTTACTATATAACAAATGGCCTGATGTGCTTTCTGTTAATCTTTGAAAAATCCCAAGACTCTGAGAAATGAATGTCAGGATCTGAATGGCTTTGTCTAATATTTCTTATATTTTGGAGAAAACATACTGAATTAAGTTATGGCTTTCCTTCTGAACACTGCTTGAAATGTTGTGGGTTTGAAAGGTTGTAGGAGGTCACTGAAGTTAAAAAAAAATAGGACACTCATTCCCTTTAGACTTATGAAGCCAGATTCTGTGTTGCATTTATATATTTATCTAAGCTCTCAATGGAACTGAAAGCTGATACCAGGAAAACAGAGCACTGACTGTGTGTGTGTGTGTGTGTGTGCAGAATTATCTATAATGTGTGCAGTTTTATCCCACTTAAATTTTAAATAATTGTCGTGAATATTATTATGAACTATTTGAATATCGATTATGAGAATTCGATTTTTAGCTTGTGGAAAAAAAAAAGGATATAATGTGGATGCTGTGTCTGTTGGACTTTTACATTGGTTTTCTGTGGCTACCTGCATTAAAGTAAGCTCTCACCACTTTTCTTTCCTTCTGATTTCCTCGCCTCCTCACACCCTACATTTCAATACCCATAATTCCACCCTTGATTACACAGGGTTATGGGTCTGAGAGGCTGTGGCAAGTGGGCGGTTGTAATTTACATTGCTGGATGGAAAGCAGCAGGAGGAATTAAATTTAGCCACCACCTCAGTCGACACATAACAATGAATTCAATTACAGCGGCTGAGACAGAGAATGAACTCAGGAAACGGGGATATGGTGTTACGCAATGCTAGCACTCAGGAGGAGTGTTGCATAAAAGAGAAAAATTGAGGCAAAGACAAGAGAGAATGACCTGGATAGATGAAGGAGATTCCCTTCTTTGTCACTCTCCTACTGAGCAGGAGAAAGTGAAAATTGCAGGAAGATGTTAATGAATAATGCATGTAATCAGGATGTTGTTGTTGTGTGGCATTTAGCTGCATTAAATGGTGGAACACATGCTGGTTTGGGAAGCAGTTTATGTAAGGGAAGGATAAGATGCAGCTGTGAGGTGCTTTAAGGACACTAAACATGTGGCTTTACTGTACTAAGAGCAAGTACCATTATCAACCTATATACAGCTGAGGCCAAACATTTACATACACCTACACTAAAGACATCCAGTGTCAGTTTTTCACACTTCTACACATTGCAAGGTTACCATTTATTTCTTTTGGCAGGTCAATTAGGGCATCTACATTGTTTGCACCAGAGCTAATTTTAAAACAAGATTTGTTTCTTTAATTCACTACATCAGAATTCCAGTGGGTCAAAAATTTACAAACTCCAAGTTGACTGTCACTTTAAACAGTCTGGAAGATTCCAGAAATTGATTTAATGACTGTTAGAAGTGTCTGATTGGCCAATTGTCATAATTAGGAGTTATTGGGAGTGTACCTGTGACTGTATTAAAAGCCAGTGCCCTTGACTTCAGAAAATAAATTGTGGACCTCCACAAGTCCAGCTTGGAGGAGTGTTCTATGGTCAGATGAAACTAATATTGTTGAACTCTTTGGTCATAATGATCAGTGCTATTTATGGAGGAAAAGGTGTCTGGCTTTTAATCTGAAGAACACCATCCCATACTGTTCAACAACTCATAGGTAACTATGCAGGTAACTAAGCAAGAAATGAGTAGTTCTTCTTTAGCACCTATCTTATTTCTATAAAATACTAAGAACTGCTAGTTAATTACTCAGTAAGTATGTTATTAGGAGTTCCTGCCAAGTTGTTGAACAGTATTATAAAGTGTTACCCATCCCAACTGTGAAGCATGGAGGTGGCAGCATCACATTGTGGGGATGTTTTGCTGGGACTGGTGCACTTCAGAAAATAAATAGCAACATGAGGAAGGAGGATTATCTGGAAATACTGAAGCAACATATCAAGACATCAGACAGAAAGGAGGCCCGTGGAAATAAAGTCAATACCCTAACTGACTTAACACAGGAAATTTATGGCAACATGAAATATGTGGAGTTGTGAAAGATTGAGTTTAAATGTCTTTGCCTAGGTGTAAGTAAACTTTTGGCCTCTGTAACTGTAATCTGTCCTCCTATCTGCATGAAGAGAATTAGCCCATAGGTACTCCAGCTGAATGAAGCATGGTTATGTGGCTGGAAAATAACTTATGATGATTCAAGCTCCTATTCAGATTGCTGTAGCTGGTGTGTGTGTGTGTGTGTTGGCTCAGAGATTCAGCAAACTTGATCTCTCTCAAGAGCTGAACCATTACGTACTCAGATGTGGGAGTTATCTAATGCATGTAACATTTTTTTTGTTTTACAATTCAAAGATATATTTTTTATATAGATATACATATATAGACAAATATTTATAGACAGCTATTTATTTCTGTGTTTAGGTGGCCCAAGGGCATTTTACTGACATTAACATTACCACTGAAGCTGTGATTTAGTTCACTGTACTTGTCAGTTGTTCCTCCTCAGAACACTGATTGACTGTTTCAATATTTAATTTGCAGTGTATTTAAAATTTAAAATGCAGATGAAATGATGCCACCCTCAAGCCACTGATGAACACTGGTTCATGGGTTCAGCATCATTTTGGTGCTGGCACACAACGAATGTTCCTGGGTAAGAAGAGGAATGGTTCAAGATTCACACATGAGTGAGTTGGAAATTGGAATTCATATTACATTCACATTCGTAAGGAATCTGCGTCATGCCCACTGATGGTGTAAGATGGTGGATGAGGGATGTAAGCACAGTGAATATCACACGTTTGTAAATGTGGAGGCAATTCTTCTAACCTGATTATCATCATTTTATTTAGATACACACAACACATAGCACATATATTATTTTCAGGCTACACAACAATGCCACGTGATACTCTGCGGCTATGCAGATAAACAACTGGGTGTGAATTGGTCCCAGGTGTTTCAGTGTGATGAGCACACTAATATAGCTGACGTATGACATGGTTGTTGATGCATTAGATGTCATGCCCTTTGTCCTCCTACACACCCCCTTCTGTCTCTACTCATCATGGGTGTTCTGCTCTGTGCATTGGCCTTACAGAGCTGATCAATTAGTCACAGGCCTTTGTCTCTCTCTCTCACATACACACACACACACACACACACGCCCAAAACTTGAGAATGTTAATGCCGGAGGAAAGGTTCTCCCTTTTCCTCCAGTCTCTCATCCTCTGTCTGTGTTGGGAGTGATGTAATGCAAAATGATGGTGCCAAGATTTTTCCCAGAACTCATCGTTTGTAATAGTTTGTAATCTCTTTCAAACAAGCTGTGCTGTGAGCATTCTCCCCAAACTCCTATCTGATCACTTCAGCACAGACTTGCTTCTTCTGGAGCACAACAAATATGTGTAGTACACAGTGGGTTGCATAAATATTCATCGCCTTGAAATTTTCCATATTTTGTAGTGTCATGACCTGGTATTGAAATACCATAATAGATAATCTCCATAATTAGATTTACACAATATGTCTAACATTTGAAGGTGTAATTTTTTTTCTTGTTACACAAAGGCTAATAAATGATATTTCAAACATTTGTTGGTTGCAAAAATATTCATCCCTCTGGGTCAATACTTTTTAGAACCACCTTTGGCTGTATTTACAGCTGCAAATCTTCTGGGATATGTTTCATTCAGATTTGGACATCTTCTTCTTGGCAAATTTGCTCAAGCTCTGCCAAATTGGTTGGATACCTTTGGTGAAAAGCTATTTCAAATCTTTATCAAATTGAGGTCTGGGCTTTGACTGGCCCATTCCAATACATTCAGGTTCTTGGTTTTGAAGCATTCTAGTCTAGCTTTTGCAATATGTTAAGGGTCGTTTTTCCTGTCAGAAGTTGAACCTCCGCAAAGTCTCAAGTCTCTTGAAGACTGGAACAGATTTACTTCTAGGTTTGCCCTGTATTTGTCTCCATCCATATTTCCCTCATCTATGACATGTTTCCCAGTCAATGCTGATGAAAAGCATCCCCAAATACACGATGCTAACACCACCATGCTTTACTACTGTGGGAATGGTGCAAGGACACAGGAAGTAGGGGTGCAGAGGGTGCTGCAGCAACCCCAACTTCCAGGATTCCTTTAACTGCAACTGCTAATATAGTAATAATACATAGTTTAGCAGATAAAGAAATAAACAAATTTTAAAATGGAGTATGTTGAGTTTGTCTGTCAGACATTGTATTCTTCTAATACCACAGCAATTTGCAAACTTTTTTAATGAGCAACACATTGCACTTTTTAACTTGAGTCTTCAGACAAAGGAGTTTACTCACAAGACTTGAGTCTTCTGACAAAATAGTTTTTATGCTTTTTGGGTTTCTCAGTAACATGACAAGCTACTTTTTTTTTTGTCTCATTAAATTCACATGAGAGAAAAAAGAGAGGATGCTGAGGGAATGACTGTATTTAGCTACTATAACATGAGTGAAAACAAGAACTAACTTACATGTCAGAAAACTTACTGACTTTTACAGCTCCTACATTCAACACTCCTTCCATAAATATTAAATAAATGTCTCCTAACAGAAAACTTAACCATATCAATGATTATACCAAATAAAATGCCACGCTCTGTTACTTGTGCTGTGGTTTACTATTTAGGATGATAGCATGTTTTTGGAGACATAGCTTAGCTAGAATCTTTTTTTTTTTCTACTGAACTGTACGGCACAGCAGTCTTCTCAGCAGTACCCTGATCAGTGTCTATTCAGCTGCAGGTATGTGTATAAAAGTAAATTTACTTCCTCTGCCTCAGAATCTTGTTTGCTCATTCTGGATAGATATGTGCCACCAATCTGGTGTGTACTTTACGGCTTCTGACTCATCCACTATGTGCAGGTCTCTGTTTGCCCAAAGAAGAACCTAAAAATCCCATTTCCATTTCACTTGGGGTATTCTGGGCATTCATTATGAATATGTATGCATGTGTGTGTGAGAGAGAGAGGAAGTGATTTATAAGTGAGTTATAATGAGCGAAGCTGTGCAGAAGCAATGAGCCCCTAATGATCTGTGAAGTTAATCAATATGAATTTATGAGTTTAGTGCACTCTAGAAGACACACACACACACACGGTGACAAATATTCTTAAATCTTTTAAGATACAACATGAGAGCTTGTGATATGTTACCAACCTACAACACTGTCATAGTAAAGCCTCCAAATTAATAAAACATTATTAAAACAATAATATAGAGATATATAACCCCCTACGCAGAGGTAGTAGGTACTTGAGTAACTGTACTTCATTACTATACTTAAGCATTATTTTGAGATATTTACACTTGAAGATTGTTGAAATTGAATACTTGTAAAAACATACTTTTTACTCATTACATTTTTATTTTGACCTTCAAATTATTTAATACAAATATCTGTCTCTTCTTTTCTTATCCAGCCTATGAGTGTATGCCACACATCAACTAAATGAGCTCTGTTTAGCATTCATTTCATCAGTGTAGAAAAAAAACCCTCAAGAATCATGCCATTGTTATCTGCAGTGACCTTCTCCTGCTACACAATGTAATTAAAGCTATAGCTATTTGTGTGCATCTGAATATGGATAATCCACAGTGTTGAACTTGAAAAAGAGTACCCCTGGCCCAATCTTAGTAAAATGTCTCAAAGACTCGTATAAAATGAGGCGTCTCCTTTGTCTCCCTAGAAGGCATGAACTCCATCTAATTGAAAAACCATGTTGAGGACATTTTGTTAATTTTCTAACATTCACTAGCTATATTTAATTAAGCTAGCCTGGTTTTACTGTAGCTTCTAGTTATGGTAAATATTGCAAACTTACAGTGATTCGATAATGTTTTCAGGCCAAACGGTGTAGTTGCTTTAAAACAAAAAACAGCTTCTAACATTTTACAGTAATAAAAGTCACCCTTCACATGAATACATGATGCTAACTAAATTTTATCAGTTAAAAACATTTACTTTTTTTCTTTTTCATACTTTTAAAAGTATGTTTCGTACGTTTAAAACTATCAACTTTTTTTACTTTCACATGTGTAAATTTTTTTGGCTGGATACTTCCACTTTTAATTTTGACACATTATCTATACTTTCACTTAAGGATAGATATTATGTCAAATAAATTTGAGACTGAGACATGAGACTGAGAACATAAACTACAAGCACTCAATATTATTAGTATTATCATCTAGAAGAGGCTCTTTCATCGATAACATTATAATGAAAACAAATCTAATCTGCAGATGTAATCATATATCTAGATTTGCAAAGTGCATGTCTTACAAAAATGAATTTATAACACAAAACATAACTACATTTAAAAAAAAAACTAAATAGGTTTGCTCCATGATGTAATCAAGCAGAATACATCTATCTGTGTAGATAGAAAAGATAATGTTTTGCCCTCTTGGTGTCTCAGCCCCAGGAGAAGATTGTTTGAATCTCTGGCTGTGGGTAAAATACACTAGGTCCATCCTTAAAGACTGATGCACTTTCAGTGAGCACATTAAACAGCTGCCACAGAGTCTCTCAACATCCAGCGGGGGAGAAACTCGGCTGTCTCATTCCGCCTGCAATCTGAAATTAAAATTCAAATAGAACGGCAAGGCAATAAACAAATCAGTCTCTACTCCATTCAGTTGAACGGCTGTATATAAAAAGGGAGTGTTATCTCTCGTTCACCATCTATCCAAATTGAAATTGGATTTTAAATAGAACTTGATCCACATGACAATAAACCACTGGATATGCACTCTCTCTCTCTCTCTCTCTCTTTCTCTCTCGCTGTTTGTTGGCTTTCCTGTCTCTATTTTAACTGACTGACATTAATGTAAGTTTCGGAGAGAGAGACCAGTGAAGTGACAGCTCAGCATTCCTATATTGCCTGTAATTGAAGTTCCTTTAGCGTTTTGTCAATGAGGGTTTTGATCTGTGGCATACGGAAGATGACCAGCCTGGATGTATAGATTGGGGCTCTCTCACTCTGCCATTGTTTTTGCTTCTGGATTTTTCATGTAGAATACACAGTGATTAAGGACCACACATGAATATATAATTACTGTGTAACTGCTTTTTTCCCTTGCTCTCAGTCCAATTAATGAAGTTATACCCAAGTGAATGGGGTCACCGCCCACCCAGAGATGTGTGATTAGCCCAGAGCTAATGCCAGTGATGGAAATAAAGACCTGCAATCACAATCCATGGCAAAGATCTCCACTCTGGTGAGATAATGTCACAGTGAGATCTGGTTACAATGATATTTAGGGTGGAAATGAGTACAGCGATATCTGATTGGATGTTTATCAACACAATATTCTACTTGTGGTTATGTTCCAACTAAATCTAACCGAGGCAGGGGTGCCTTTTGGTTATGGTAAGATATGATAGGTTCCCAAAGCTTGGCTGATGGATTAAAGTGACAGTTGAAAGTGTAAAACTGCACATTGTTTTATCTATAATCAGTTATGTACTGTAGTGTCTTTAATGGATTGTACACTGAAGAAGAATCAGAAACAGAATCAAATTTATTGTCCCATATGGGAAATTTGACTTGCAGCATGGCTACAATAAAATACAAAACTATTAAGAGCAAACAATAATATAATAGACAGATTACAAGCAGACTAAATAAAAGATTTGTGTTCATTCAGCTACAAGAGCATTAGTGAGATCAGGCACTGATGTTGGGTGAGGAGGTCTGGGGTTCAGTCGGTGTTCCAGTTCATCCCAAAGGTGTTCAGTGGGGTTGAGGTCAGGGCTCTGTGCAGGACACTCGAGTTCTTCCACTCCAACCTTAACACACCATGTCTTCATGGAGCTCGCTTTGTGCACAGGAGCATTGTCATACTGGAACAGGTTTGGGCCTCTTAGTTCCAGTGAAGAGAAATTGTAAAGCTACAGCATTGAAAGACATTTTATACAATTGTGTGCTTCCACCTTTGTGGCAACAGTTTGGGGAGAAACCACATAGTGGTGTGATGGTCAGGTGTCCACATGCTTTTGGCCATATAGTGTAGGGAGGAGGGATTACCAATGATGTTCATACCTCTTCACCATTCCTGCCTGTTAAAGATGTCAGAAAGTGATGTCTGCTATTCACCAATAATCTGGCAACTTTAATGACTTTACACTTCAATGCACTTCAATGTTTACACAAGAAACCAGAATTGTAGAGGAAAGATCTATCCTGTGATGTCAGAGTTGATATTGTCTGACCTTGCCACACCTATCATTGGACTTATGCCATTGTACTGTGGTTTCTTATATAAACACAGCCCTTTGCGAGAATAAATTGATTAGCATACCTCAAGAATTAGGGTTTATTACATATTGCTGCCTCAATGGCTTTGAGGTTGGTAGGAAGTTAAGAAGGAAGTGTTTAGCTTAATGAGTGTAAACAAATGCACTGTAAACATATTTGTTATGCACTTTCTGGTATCGTTGCAGTAGTAGGAGTTGTAGTTGTGGCAGGTGTTAACAGCTACAGCAGCCACACAATAGGTGTTAGCTCTCAGTTACTATACATTAGGTGTTAGCTGCCATAACTAACAAACTGAGAGGTGACAAAGAGAACAAAGTGTCTTAGTAAGAACAGCTTCAATGAGCCATCTGGAACTGTACTGGAGGGGATAAACACCGTTCTTCCTAAAGATACAGTATATCACCTCAATTAGGGTTTTGATGATGTTGGTGGAGAGCTCTTTCTAAAACATCAGTCCAAAATCTCCCGGAGGTGCTTAATTGGGTTGAGATCTGGTGATGATATGCAACATCAAGCCATTTAGAGAGCCCTAGTGCCCTGGGGATACGGGTGTGGTCATCCTGGAAAAGAGCACTCCCATCAGGACAGAAATGTTTCCTCATAGCATAAAGATGATTAGTCAGAATAATTATGCATTGATTTGCAGAGATGCCTCTCTCTAAGTCGAAAAGTTAACCCAAACTATATCAACAAAGTTCCCCAACAAAGTTTTTTTCTTTAATTTGTCACCTGTCTGTAGGTGTTACCTGCCTTAGTTTGATTTATGGATGAACGTCTGTGTCTCAAGATATTGTCAAGAAAGAATTCTATTGTACATTTCTGTCTTGGTCTCACAGTTTGGTTTGGAGCAGCTGACTCACTGTGGGACACTGTCTCATCCGCATCAGCTGGCAGCTGGTAGAGTGTGGTTAGAAAAGATATACCCGAGCAGGTCCAGCTGTTGGTGTGTGTGTGTGTGTGTGTGTGTTACAAAAGAAGAGTGAGAAAAGTACAAACAAGAGTAAGCATGAAGGCACTATCTCACCAGTGACCCATCAGTGATGTTTTCTTTCTCCCAGACTGACATTTCATCAGATTCAAGGTAGTGACAAGTTAGCACAAACACCCTATTGTCCCTGCTCAAAGTTTCTGCTGCTGATTTTTATTTGACCTTTGGCCATTGTAGCTCCCCACAAACACTAAGCAAGACAAAGGCTCTAATGAACAAATGCTTTGAGCTTAATGGTCTAGCCTAAAACACATTAGATTTGAGATTAACAGCATGCTGTTTCAGTTCCTTGGAATAGATTATCAGATATTCAATATATATGAACATCCAGTGCATGACTGTATGAATGTTTTCAGTTGTGGATTGTAGACAGTGTTATGTCTGGTCAGATCTCTGTCTGCTCACTGATTCATAACTGCCTCCTCCCATGAGTGTCATTATCAAGAAACAGTCAAGAAAGGGAAGGGTGAAGGGACAGACGTCACTCATGACGTTTTTCTCTCTAATGGAACAGTCTTATTTTCTACAAGTCCTCTAATCCCCCTTCTCAATTCCTCACTCCTTTCAGCCACCTACACATTATAGCAAAGCCTCTTTCATCTATTTTCTGCCTGGGGAGCCCTTTCTCTCTCTCTCTCTCTATCTCTCTCTCTCTCTCTCTCTCTTAAAGAGAATCTCAAAGCCAAAGTATTTTGATCTTGTAGCCTATGAAAATTGAATCTAATTTAAACGAAGTCACCATCCTGTCTGTTTACTGCCTTGCACAGCAATAATGCTCAAATATCTGGTACACGTGAACGTTCTGATTTTCAACTGTTCCATTTGTAATTATAATGAGAAAAAGATACAGGTGAATAATAGTCTGACTGGAAAACTATCCCTTATTAATTCACTTTTGGATAAATACTGATATGCAACATTATTCATTTCTTCATTCATTCATCTTCAGTAAACTCTTTATCCTGGCCACGGTCGCGGGGAATCCGGAGACAACCCCAGGAACACCCTGGATGGTACACCAGTCCATCGCAGGGCTCCATGCAAACACACACACTCAGTCACAGCTTGGGGCAATTTAGTGTAACCAGTCTGCCTTCCTGTATGTATTTGGAGAGGGGGAAGAAAACAAGAGAATCCAGAGGAAGCTCACGATCAAAACAGGGACCCTGGAGCTGTGAGGTGGTAACACAACCTTCGGGTTCCTTTGCACTGCCCTATGTAACATATAGATATTTTAAGGCAGTGTACACACTATAGAAAAATTGTATACTCATATTGTTTTGGCTCTATGTGAGTATATACATTAAACAGCTTTAGTCATTCTAAAGCTACTTAAGAGCTCTTTTATAACAGTTATAACATGGTGAATGTTGATCGTTGCAATCCGGAGCTATCAGGCTATTGGTCACTTCATTATTATTCCCATTTTGGTAATGACGCAGGCTCCCCACAAAAGAACACGATCACTTGACCACTGTGCTCTCTCTATATTTTTACTCTATGTCTAGATCCTTGTCAAATTACACCTGGAGCACAAAACCCCACTCTGGGCCAGTCCGGCCATTACTTCACTCCCAGTTATCGGTCATTGCAAAGTTTTGCCAATGTTTGTTTTTATGCATCATTGAGCCATATATTAATATTGTCTACTGTTACTGACCTCTGCTTACGTCTCTTTACCTAATCTACCTATACCTGTTTGCCAATGTTTTTGGCCCATGCCTGTTTGACTTCAACTCTAACGATTTGGTTTTATTGTATTTGCATTTGTATCCAAACACCTCATCCTTAATCGTTACACAACCCCCATCACCACCCATTCTTGCTTCCAGACAAGCAGCATTTTGGTGCTGGAACCAAACTAATGGTTCTAAAGAGGAGACCCAGACTATACACCAGCACTGTCACTTAATTAGTGATAAATGTCTATTTGAATATTACAGGTTACTGAGAATGCTTACCTGTAGGATTTGTAGCACTATTGAATGGCACATCAGCTTATATGAGCTCTGGACATCTAAACATCCATGCATTAAGGGCTTCATTTTGTCTTTTCTAAACCCAGCACTGGCACAATGACACTTTTACAGATAAATTATAAACAGAACTTTAGAGAACTAGGTGGCTTGAAGAAAAGAGCAACATGCACAAGGTTTTTGAATAAGATGACTATGACATTTGAATATGCAAACGTCTGCCCATGTTGTGAGCTGGTGTTTTGAGTCCTTGACATGCAGCACTGTGTGACATGTTGATCATACAGAGAAAATCCTCTGTATATATACATGGGTATTGTATAGAAGGGTAGTGGTACATTCAATAAGTTCAAGGCCTGATAGTCCTGAAGTTGTGTTGTGCTTGTGAATAAAGTCCTTAACAACTCCTCAGATATATTTCATCTAATTTTCAAGTCTCTTGGGTTTGAAGGTTGTCTCTAAATGGCTCATATCAGCTTAGCTAATCTGCAATGCTTAGAAACAATTTCTCATATGCACCACAGAAACAGAGAGAAAACAATAATAAATATAAATATGGGCCACTATGAACTGCCAGAAAAAGGATGAACACCAGTCTTCCAAATGATCTTGTCTCTGTTTTGATAATGGTGGTGGAGAGCATGTCGATCCAAAATCCCTCACAGGTGTGTAACTGGGTCGCGATCTGGCATATGATTTGCATCATTTTCATACACATCAAACCATTCAGTGAGTGCTTATGCTCTGTTGATGGGAGCATTGTGATCCTGGATAGAAATTTTTCATCATAGGATAAAGGTGATTGGTCAGAATAACATTGTACTGGACACAAGCCATGCCAGAAAAATGCCTCCTAGAGCATAACAGAGGCACATGTTCTTCCTTTAACTAGTCACCCATCTTTATGTCTTACACTTACAATATTTTAATTGTTGTGTTTATTTGTGAATTATTAATATATAGCATTAATTATCAATGTGTATGCACAAAGTTCATTTTAGGTGTTTTTACTATGTGCACATTTGTAAATCTGTGTTCCTTCCTGTTGAAATTTGTGCATATGTGGGTATGTGAGTCATTGTCTATGTCTGAGTCACTCTCTGTCTGTCTGTGTGTGTGTTCTACAGTTGTTCTAGCAGGAATGTATTAACTTCATTCATCTTTATTTGCTCTGTCACCTACTGACACTGAAACACTCCACTGATGCAGAAGCCCAGACACACACACAGACGCATCACAAACATATCACACACCAAATAACACTTGCACACACACACCCACACCATTGTCGTTCTCTCCATCCATCCATCCTTGACATCTTCCTTTCCCAGCCTCCATCTTTGTCTGTTTAAATGATTTGTCTTTTTTTGTATTCCGCCTGTCATATCCTAATGGCTAAATACATCACAGTGATAAATGTATAGTTATAAGTGTCTCGGAGAAACTGTTTTGCAGGAGGAATAGGCACATATTGATTATGTGCTGCTTTACACTCTAACAGATAAAATATTATATACGTACAGTCATACTATATACGTATATAGCTCATTTATATCTAAATAATTCATCTGTTCAGTACACCACCACTGTGTTTAAACATTTCTAAATAAAATATTCAGCTACTGAAAGTTTTAAAAGAAATTCAATTTATTCATTTTCTTTTATACCTTCTGATCCAAACAGTATTTAACTTTCTCATAATAAATAGAGACCAGCCATCCAAATTCTGCCATCCCTTTTCTCTCCATACACTCTCTTTGGATACTGTTATTTATTTTTCATTCTCCTGACCCACTGTATCTTCTAATGAGCTGGCAAATATATCACCATTAGTCCCAAATGAAGTCCTCAGTTTAAATGAGAATTGATTCCTTTTTATTTCTTTCCGTTCTGCGTCAGAGACTTTGGCCTCTGTCACTCTCAGACAGAAAACAGTGTTCTTCTGTCTCCAACATTAACACAGTCTAGATACTGAAGACACAATGCAGTCAGTCAGATGGATGCTTTATGCCTTCACCATGCAAGGATTAACTGATCAAATGACATAATGTAAATAAATAAAAGTACATTTCTTAAAGATGCTGTTAAAATGGACTAATGCAATTCCATAGTTCAGAATTTTTTTAAAAAACGTTCCTCAGTTTTGCAGGTCTGAGTAACGTTATGAGTGTTTCCATTTGTGTTCCAGTAGAAACATACGTGTCATTTACATATATTCAGAAGCCAGGAGTGACACAGGCAATGAGTTTCAGTGGGTTTGATGGAATAGGTTCACACAGAGAGTGTTAGACTTCATGTATTGACAGAGAGAAGAGTGTAGTCGAAGTGTGTGTGTGTGTGTGTGTGTATTCATCCCTGTCAAGACTAATTAACTGACTCCACTTTGCTTCAAGCAGTGTGTGTGTATGTCATTCCACTAGAACAGCCCACATGTGACTCTGACAGATAAAAGCAGGGTGCCTTGAATAACACTAGACCTCTGCCTGATTCAAATACCACTAGTCATTTAGGAACACACACACACACACACACATCTGACACATGTTTACCCTTTCTCTGATGAACAAATCAGAGCTTTTTTATTACAGCAGCAGGGCTGCAGTAAGGGCAGATGTGATGTATTTGTTGAAGGAGAGAATATGAATGCAATTCATAACCAACATGTATTAGCTTTAAGGAAGGGTTTGATAGAACAGGGGTGTTCTATCAAACCCTTCCTTAAAGCTAATACATGTTGGTTATGAATTATATACAGCTAAAAACTTTCAGGAATTATATTCAAACCCAGCTGGGAAGAATTGCTAAAGGTTTAGTGTTGAAGAATATTAATGAGGACTGCAGACAGCATGGATGGGCATCATTAGTGATTAATGTATTTTTTTAAAATCATTATGTAGAAGATTTGTGTCCTGCATTTGTTCATGTTCAAAATAGAGCAATAGTTTGCATGCTGACTATCAGGCAGCAGTGACAGATGTAGGTGAATATATATATATATATATATATATATATATATGTATATATTTAGTGTCAAATTACAAACAGGGTAGACTAGGCAAAACCAGAGATAGTAAAAACATTCAAAAGTTCAGGAACTTCACTTGGAGCAAGACTTTGCATCGTGTGTGTGTGTGTGTGTGTTATTCTGGGTTATTTAAAGGTATGTGTATTTGAGTGCAGGTGTGTGTAAACAGAAGTCCGGTGACCTTGAATATGGAAGTGACTGTGGCTGATGGGAAATGAAGTCCAGTTCAGCCATGGTGTGAGGTTGTGATGCATTCTAGGAAAGATGAGTACATGGCCAAAACTGGCACTGATGTAACATTGTGTTATCTGACACTGGTGGATTTTAGAGCAGTAACGTGCACTAGAGAGAGAATTTACCCTGAATGGCACCTTGCATACACAAATTCATACCTAGGGGTGGTTTAGAGTAGAAAGTCCTCCTCTACCTAGTTTTTGGAAATGTAAGAAACAAGAGAAACCATAGAAAACCCATGCAGACACAGAAAGAACTTGTGAAACTGCACAGATGGTAACCCGAGCTCAGGATCAAACCTGGGACCCTGGAGCTGTGAGGTGGCAATGTTACTTGCTGCACCACCATGTAACCCATGATCAATAATGTCCTTTATTTGTCAAATTTGCCATATTTTGTGGTAGCAAACTGGATGCTAGCTAGGAGGCAAAGATGCTGTGGTCTTGTACCGAATTGGTGGTTCAGTGGATAATGCTCTGGGTTGCTGATCAGAAGGTCAGTGTTTAAGCCCCAGCACTGCCAAGCTGCCACTGTTGGGCCCTTGAGCAAGACACTTAAACCTAACCTTATCTAGCTGTATCATGTCTGACTCCAACTTCCTAACAAGCTGTGGTATGCAAAGAAAAAAAAAGAATTTTTTTAGTATACCGTAAAATATATATATATATATATATATATATATATATATATATATATATATATATATATATATATATATATATATTCTGATCAGACGACTGTATAAAAAAATGGCTCCTTTATTATCAATACATTGTCATCCACTAGCAACATACAGTAGCAGGAATGAATGAAATGAAAGACAAGTATGACATGTGTCTCTGCATCCATCTGTCCATCTGAGATCCTCTTAATTAGATATCCCAAGAATGCATGGCTTAATGTAGGAGGATTTATATGGAAATATCATTGTAACAGGCAGATTTGTTTTTAGAATTGTTTCAAACAGGGTAAAGGTCACAGCAAGGTCAAATGTCTAAAATAGTTTTCATTTGTTCCAGTCTGAAGTATATTTTAAGTGTATTTGTAACATAGAAATTAGTAACAAGCAGGACTAGACTTGTTGGCAGTGAAGGTGTCCTGCTGAAAGATTGACATTATGACTAAACAAAATGTTTATACCTTGTTTGGTTGCAGGTTTTTTTTTTTTTTTTGGAGTTATATATTCAGGTTATTTTGTATTAAAATGCATGTTGATGTGTTGATATAATTTTACATGTCCATGGCAGAGTGGAGTGTCTAACTGCTTTGTCTAAAAGTTAATGGTAGGTTGTTGTAACATTAGATACATTTTAGACTGCAGAAATTTTTTGCATGTCTGAGCATGTATGCGTGTGTACATGTGCAGTGGGGTGTGACACCATGAATTTTTATATATGTAAAAAGGGAATTGGTCATCGTGCTTCGACTTGTTATCATGGAATCCCACTGTGTCCATGACACGCCCTGTTTCAGAGGGCTGTTCTGGTTGTGTGGAGGTTTTCAAAAAGTGTGTATGAGAAGAAAGGATACCTTTGTGACTTGTCTGCATTCAATAGCTGCATATCTGAAGCATTGTGGGTATAGTAGAGAGCTGTTTTCTCATGTTCTGGAAATTTCCAAGCTGAGGGGCCTACAGCTGGAGTTAATTGTGTTAATTATGTTTAAATGTTTCATCCAAGATCGCTAGCTGACCGTTCTCAGGATAAGAGCAGGATGTTCTTCAGGATTGCCTAAATATGGCAATAATAATAATAATAATAACAACAATATACACACACACAGAATTATTTGTGGCAAGGCTGGTGACTCCAGAGACTGGTTTAGTGGGAACAGCTCGATGACCTTCCTCCTGTGGTCTTCCTCCTGCATATTCATACCCTCTGTGACATTAGCGCTGTAGCTATGAAATATGGATGCAGTTTGGAGCAGAGGACTGCTTAACCTTTCACATCCACCCCAGAGAGATAGACAGAGCAAGAGAAGAGGGAAGAAGCCACTTAAGAATTTTTTATTTTCAGGCAGAAGCAGTATAAAAATACTGATAGACATCTTGAGAGTCTGTAAATCCATCAGAAGTTATAGTTTCTTCCACATTATGGTCAAAAGACGCAAAAAAAACCACTTCCATGCCACAAGTTGGCCAGGTTGCAGATGATTACTCAGTAATCTGGTCACCTGATCCCTCTGACTTCATCATCAAAGAGTGGTTTTTAAAAGACAGAAAGCTTTGTAGCAGAGCCTCTCCTCATATTCCCAGTCAGAGAAAGAATAGCATACAGACGTTAGGTGAGATCAATGTAATTCCTTTTTAATCAGAAACAGTATGTATTGCTAATGCTCTTTTATTTAGAAGAGAGATACTATACTATATTGGTACTGTTTCAATTTCTGGCAGTGTGTGACATACCTTTAGCTTTGATATAGGGTCTGAAGGAACTCCTGAAGTGGGTGCAAGAATAGAGGTCACTGCAGTATGAATGAGATGTTGATTGGAAACGTGATGGTAAGGGAAGCAGGCTTGTTCATTCTGACTGAGTATGAGAAAGACGAGGGAACGGAAGCCAATATGTGGGGCAGAAGGATGGATGGAAAGAAATAAATGGTGGAAATGGAAATGTGGAAAAACAGAGGAAGATGATTACTGTGGATCAGCCATAAACATATTGATGAATGGTGAAAGTGAGAGAGAAATTAGGGTAAAGAACATCATAATGAGGGATACAATATATGGCCAAAAGTATGTGGACACCTGACCATCACAACCAGATGTGCTTGTTAAACATCCCATTCCAAAATAATGAGCATTAATATGGAGCTAGTCCTTCTTTTACTGTTATAATAAGCTCCACTCTTCTGGGAAGACTTTCCACTAGATTTTGGAGCGTGGCTGTGGGGATTTGTGTTCATTCAGCTACAAGAGCATTAGTGAAATCAGGCACTGATGTTGGTGAGGAGGTCTGGGGTGCAGTCGGTGCTCCAGTTCATCCCAAAGGTGTTCAGTGGGGTTGAGGTCAGGGCTCTGTGCAGGACACTCGAGTTCTTCCACTCCAACCTTAACACACCATGTCTTCATGGAGCTCGCTTTGTGCACAGGGGCATTGTCATGCTGGAACACGGTTGGGCCTCTTAGTTCCAGTGAAGGGAAATTGTAATTCTACAGCATACGAAGACATTCTATACAATTGTGTGCTTCCAACTTTGTGGAAACAGTTTGGGGAAGAACCACATAAGAGTGTGATGTTCAGGTGTCCACATGGCCATAAAATGGATATAATTTTTAAATGAAAATACATTAAAGAAACTCCACCTCGAAACATGGCAATTATGTTTATAATTAAATATTTGTGATTCTTAGTGATTCTGGTACTAATTTGTTGGTTGGTTCTGTATTGTCATTACACAACAGGACATTGCTAGCTCAGTTACAATGATGTTAATAGGAGAAAAATGACAGCAATTTCAAACATAAGGCATAAACGTCAGCGTAGTTCAATGTCATTTTAATGATAAATTCAAAGTGGAAGTAGTGGAGACTGTTCCAGAATGCAATGCAGCTATACAACACAAACACACTGACTCACTGTATTGTTTTTAGAATTTGTGTTAATTTTTTTCCTGCTACTACTTCTCACACACACCCTGTTCCACGGCCCAATGACCTGCTGTCCCAGCATGTTTATGTCTAAACACACACATGCAAAGGTGCTCTCATAGCCATCTTCTTGAACCTAAGGAAACTCAGTGACACACACACACACACACACACACAGAGAGAAAAATGCTGACATAATGTATATTTATTCCTACAATAGTCATCCAAGAAATAAAATGCAATAACAACACTTTGTTGACCTAGTTTATCAACAGTCATGCGTCTTGCAAAACACTTGAAACTCAAACAAATTTAATCTGTTAAGATAATACAGTTGATTACATTTTTTGATGAATATGGGTTCTGGTTTAAATGGCTGAGAATGTGCATAAATGTATATAAACACTTCAAAGTAATAAAAAAAATACCCAAAGCAAAACCTCTTAAAGGAAATACTACAGTACATATAACTGTGTATGGATTAATAAGACAAGCAATGGTCCACGCCATGAGCTTCTCAGATGTGCAAAGGCATTCAACCTTTTCACAATTCTTGTGAAAAGACTGCACAAAATGGGTGATACACTAGTCATAGACAAGTTATGTAAATTGAATGACACATACCAAAGAAAAGGTAGAGGCCACAGAAGCAGCTTCAAAATGTATATACTGACACCATAGGTCTGGTGGTAGCACTTGAAATTATGAAACAGAAACTAACAAACATTTTCGTCATCTTTCTGTTTGCTTTCGCTCTATCCTTGGGAAAATCCAACACAATGATGGCACTGGGAATTCTACAGAAATACACTCAGCTGCTGTTTTTTCAGGTATGCCTACCATATAGGTCATCTTGTACTTATACAATTACTCAAATTAATACAATTTGTCAGCCTTCCTCCCCCTGTCCATCTATGTACCATCATACGAACACCACAATTCAGTTCAATATACAGTGAGGAGAAAAGGTAAAAAAATAAAAATAAATCAAGTTCTAGATATAAATCCTGCAAAAAACATTCTCAAGTAGCACCCGGTGTCATTATAAAAGACATTGCCATTGGCTGGCAAGAATTCACGCAGTTAGTATCAATCATGGTGAAGGTGAAGGAACTTCCTAAAGTTACAGAGCCATAGCAAAGACCTTAAACATCCCTGTCAGTACAATTGGTTGATAAGACAGATCACCTGTCTAAGGACCCCAGACAGGTGCCCCACACAAGATTTTGCAACATGCTCTCAGACTAATAATAAGGAAGGTAAGAGAGAAGCTTGCAGTCACTTGAAAAGAGCTGCAGGACGACCTGAATGCAGCAGGAACAACAGGTACAGAGACAACAATAAGCAACGAACTGTACCACAATCATCCCCATTGCTACATTCCATGCTACTAAAGAAGCACAGAAAAGTGCATCTAAAATATGTACACAAGCATTTAGACAAATCAAAACTCTTTTGGAACAAAAGACGAAACAAAAATAGAACTCTTTGGCAATAATTCGGCTCATGAAGGGTTGTGCGTATCCCAAGGGTTGGAAGAGTTGGAAATGCCTGCACTGTCAGCATGGTCTGTGAATTCTCCTCACTCAATTTTCAGTTTTATTTGTGTGTATGTGTGTGTGTGTGTGTGTGTGTGTGGTGCCCTGTGATGGACTGGTGCCCTATCCAGGGTGTATTCCCACCCTGACAAGGATAACATTTCCTGAACATATATGCTTGAATGAATAAATTGATGGATGGATGGATTGATGGATGGATGAATGAATGAATGAATGAATAATAAAGCCAGTATGTAACATATGTACTAATTCTACTAATGCTAATGTGCCTCCGGTGGTCAAGTAAAGCAACACAGCCACCTAAATGGCTATTGGCTTATCAGTTGAGAAGATGGTTTGGCAAGTGATATTATACTAAGGAATAAAGAGGGAGGTTTCATTTCTTACTGACATTCCACGTTTCTTGTACCAAACCCAGACGTGAGAATAAAACTAGCATTAATATACCATTTATTCTTCTTAACCTGCCCCCTTTCCCATATAAAACATTAAACCCAAATCCTGTAATCGAACTAACCCACTTTCACTCACTCAGTCCAGCTCTGAATGTGGTGTTGTATAACCGTGGCTTTTAAGTAACAGATATGGCTGTTGGTGTGCTCTGTAGAGCCCCCTTGTCATCCTAGTTTAACATCTCTGTTTCTGTTCGTAAGACATGCCAAAACCTGCAGGTTTTCGAGTACAAGGCTTCAGAGAATGCCAGCTGAGAATCTGTGTGTTAATCTTCAGCAAGTATGTATGTGCTTAGCTAGCTTAAGTCTAATACCCAGTTTAGTGCTTGCTTTCTCCCATGTTTTTTTTTATTTTGTGCGTGTGTGTGGGTGTGGGTGTGTGCGTGTGTGTATGTGTGTGCATGTGTTTTACGGTTCCTTGGCAACCCCAGAGCAGGTTTGGGCAGTTCTCATATTTACCTGTCTTCCTGAATAGCTCCACCCCCTATCATCAGACTTCCTGTGTCAGGTGTGTGTGTAAACTGAGTGGCAGCACAGGCAGACTGAGAGGCTAAGCTGCTCCATGCTCTCCTAGAACACACTACTCCTGATGGTCCTATACACACATAGTTCTGACACCACAGATTCTACAAATCTCCAGATACTGGTTGTACACTTTTCCAAGCACAGAGAAAAGTTGAGAAGAGCATGTGACAACTTAGACGAGTCCCCTTCTGTCTCTCTGTCCTCTCTAGCTCTCCTGATCTGGCTCTCTGGAACAGCACTGAACTCTAGGATTACCTGTGCAAGGAAAATATTTGGGACACTGCAGGAGGAGAAGAAGCCTAAAATCCCAGTAAGTCTACTGAATTTGCTGCACTTTCATGTCCTCTGACTGCTAATCTATCACTCTTTAACCTAGATGGGTAAAGGTGGCTTTTTTTTTTTAACTGCACCTACAATCTGAAAGTGAAAACTGGAACCGTAAATCTACCTAAACTAAAGTTATGCCATATCAGTGTAATGCTTGTTGTGTGTGTTTTGCTCACAGATTCTACTAACCACCTTAGTAATCCCCATCATTTAATGTTCTTTTTGTTAATTTGCTTATATCTATAACTTAGTTGCATAAGTGACACATCGGAATCATCGTTAATTAAAAGAATCTCATTTTAAGCTCATAGGGTGGAAACTAAGACGAGGCCACTCTGTTAACAAATCCTTCAAAACTAATCTAATCTGACATTAGGATAGAGATCCCAAGAGAAAGGAATAGAGAGAGTGGGAAGACAGGAATAAATGGAAGGGCAAAGGAGAGAGATAGCAAGAATGGAGAGTGTGTTGTCTACGTCAGGGCACTTATGTAACTCTACGTATGTACAGTGGATATAAAAAGTCCACACACTCCTGTTAAAATTGCAGGTTTTTGTGATGTAAAAAAAATGAAACCAAGATAAATCATGTCAGATCTTTTTCCACCTTTAATGTGATATAGCAACCAACAAAATTCAAGTGGAAAACAAATAGAACAAAAAAAAGAAAAAGAAAAAACCTACAATAACCTGGTTGTATAAGTATGCACACCCCTTAACTAACAATTTGTTAAAGGACCTTTTGCCTATAATACAGCACTCAGTCTTTTTGAATAAGAGTCTACCAAATTAGCACATCTTGATTTGGCAGTTTTATTCCACTAATGGTCCAGATCTATCAAATTGTGAGAGGATCTCCTGTGCACAGCCCTCTTCACATCATTCCACAGGTTTTAATGATAGGATTTAGATCTGGGCTCAGACTGGGCCATTCCTAAATGTTGATCTTGTTCTTCTGAAGCTGTTCCTTTGTTGACTTGGATTTGTGCTTTGGGTTGTTATCATGCTGAAAGGTGAAAGTTTTCTTCATCTCAGCAAGTCTTCATCATCAGACTCATATTTAGAGCTACCCTTGATTCCCTCTATCTTGACTATAGCCCCAGTCATAGCTGAAGAGAAGCAGCCCCATAGCATGATGCTGCCACCACCATGCTTCACCATGAGTATGGTGATCGTTGGGTGGTAAGTTGTCTTGTTTTAGCACCAAACATATGTTTTAGGCCAGAAATTTCTACCTTAGTCTCAGAAGACCATAACACATTTTGCCACATGGTTTGGGGTGATTTAGGCTTGGATATTTTTTTGTGAGAAAGGGCTTCTGTCTAGCCACCCTACCCCATAGCCCAGACATGTGAAGAATATTTTGTCACTTGCAGGGAGTGAGCAGTACTTGCCAGATATTCCTGCAGCTCCTTTAATGTTGCTGTAGGTCTCTTGACAGCCTCTCTGATAAGATTTCTTCTTGTCCTTTTGTCAGTTTTGGAGGGACGTCCTGTTCTTGGTAATGTTACTGTGGTGCTCCATTTTCTCCACTTGTTGATGGTGGCCTTCATGGTACATCTACTGTTTTGGAAATTCTTTTGTACCCTCTCCTGATCGATACCTTTCAACAGTGAGATCCCATACATGCTTTAAAAGGTCTTTGGCTTCAGCAGTCAGAAGAAACCAAGAAGTTGTCAAGAAAATCCTACAGAAACAGCTGATTTTTATTTAGGGTTTATCACAATCACTTCATTGATGACAGGTGTATGATAATTACATTTGAAGTTTTGAGTTTTGAAGGTGGTTAATTCTGAGCACAGTCACATGCACACTTATGCAGCCAGGTTATTGTAAGTTTTTTTTTCTTTTTCTTTTCTTTCTCCCATAAAATGCTTCTATTCATTTGTCACTTGAATTTTGTTGGTTGCTATATCACATTAAAGGTGTAAAAAGATCTGACATGATTCTTTTTTTCCTTTGTGTGTGTCTGGGTGTGTCTGTGTGTGTGTCTGTGTGTACGCATGTGTGTGTGTGTTAGAGTATGAGCTTCACATGTTCTCCCCGTGTCCCTGTGGGTTTTATTTTGGGTTCTCCAGTTTCCTCTCACCTCCCAAATACATGCTAGTATGTGGATTGGCTATGATGAATTGCACCTAAGTATGAATGAGTGTGTGTGCATGGTGTCCTGCAATGGACCGGCATCCCATCCAGGGTGCATTCCTAATTTTCACTCAGGAGCCCAGGGTAAATTGAAAGTGAGTGAGTGAGCATTACAACACTGGAGTGATTAGTGATGAATTTTCAATGCCCATTCTTGTGGGAGAGTAAATATTTAATCCTCCTCTCGATGAAACTTAAGTTACACATAATGCTATCAAAGTGAGAGTGTGAAAGTCTTTTTCATATTGATTTAGGCAGGCACATTTACAGACACATTTCTTTCTTATGATTCACCAGAATGAGTTTGTAATTGACAGCAGGAGCAGTCGTAATACCAGTTCTTCTGTTTTTTTAAAGACCTTGTCATAACTGTAGCACTCACAACTACTCATGGTTCCGACACTGTAATCCTTTCTAATTATCCAGACTCTTTGATAGCCTACGTTGTTTCAGAAAACCACAAGATTTTGATTTAAATTACTAACGAATTGAATTACTAAGAATTAAATTACTAATTCTTTTCTGTCAAATTTGCTTTTAGTATTGTAACATGTCATATTTTACAAATGCAGTGAAATTAAAAGTGCTGGTTCAGAAACAGCAAATCCAGACATATTTCACTCATTTCAAGGGACTTAAAGAAATTAAAACAAAACATTAGCCAATATACAATGCTGGTTGGCAATGCCTCTAGTTAGTCAGCTTGGATAGTTTCTCTGAGTGTAGTAATATTCCACTGAAGCTGGACCAAACAGCATGCGCACAAAATGCAAAACGAGGCAGGCATTGTAGTTCATGATTTCTACTATTACAGTAATAAAAAATGCCAACGAAATGTTGGCTTAAAAATGTCTTCATTTTTCAGAATGGAAAAATTGTTAATGTTTTAACTATGAGTGGAAAGTAGTTCAAAGGTGATGGAAAGTGTTTGTCAGAAAACATTAATGAGATTGCGTAATTCCTGGGATTATATTACTTCTCTTTTATCTGTAATGCTTTAAAGAATACATTGGAAAGTCACCTTACTGACCTTAATAAGTCTATGTGTGAGTGTGTCTATGTGTGTGTATGTGTGTGTGTGCGCGCGTGTGTGTGTATGTGTGTGTGTTGAGGTTCCTTTATCCTTCTCGAGCATAAATTGAACAATGGTGCAGGGTATGTGTCTGAGTGTATGTCACGACTGGCTCTTTTTGCAGAATGCCCTCTCTCTCTCTCTCTCTCTCTCTCTCTTTCTCATTCTATCTCTTTCTCATTTTTATTCTTTCTGTTATTGTAGCTTAATCTACAGCTCATTAGTAACCATAGTTTCCATGCTTAGGGCATTAATTTTTTAACATCACACTACTGTAATTATTCATCTGCCATATGTGGTCACATGGTCAATCAGGGCACAGGTCTCTTTATCAGTACCCACAATGCCTTGCTGTTTCCTGGCCTGTTTCTGTTCCCATGCTGGGTGGAATGAATGTTCTTCTACTGAATGTTCTTCTCTTCTTTGTAGACATCCTTATATATATATATATATATATATATATATATATATATATATATATATATATATATATTTGCTGTTGTTGTTTTAATTATTATTATTATTAGCAACATTTATTTTCTGGGTGTTCTTTTAAGGTAGTTGTGTTTATCATTGGGAATTTTACAATTTTTGATATGTCTTTAGAGAGTGTGTTGGTTGTGACTCTATTTCAAACCTGTGCTAGGTAATGAAAATTATTATATGCGTATCTCACAGCCAAATGAATTCATTTAAATGTTACTGTTAAAATATAAATCATTTTGTTTAGCTATTCCATATTTTGTTGCCTGCTTTCAGGAAACAGTTTGATTTTACTAGGAAAAATATTAACGAACCCATGTGAGTGCATGTGTATGTACAAGGGATGGAGACATTAACAGAGTCATCATATGAAATAGAAGTAAATCAGTAAATTACTGTTAAAAAAAAAAATCTGCACAGTTGAGACAAATTTGTTTAAAGCCTGTATAATAGACAATAAGCACCTTGATATATGAGCTTTCAAAGAAACATGCATTGACTCAGAGAAGAGATCCAAAAATCACAGCAATCCTGTACATATGCCTAAAACAATAGCAGTATTTGGAAGTTAAAAGACAGAGATGGCAAAAAAAAAGTGAGCTTTTTGAAATGGAATTTACAGAAGGACTGTCGGTGAGAAATTGCTTAACCCTCTGTGGTACGCATTACATTTTGAGGGATTTCGGAGTTTTTGTTGGAAAATAATGAGAAAACACTGGAGGTTTTCCTGCAAAAAATGGACCATTTTTAAAACATCAATCTGAATAGCCAACAACTTAAACAAGCATGTGGAACGAGATGCAATACCTAGAAAGTGAAATGTATTACAGATGCATTGTTTAATCATCCTGCTCTAATCATGCCTGCCACTCTACCTCCTTATTCGCCATCATCATCATCATACTCACTCCCACTTCCTCCCTGTAGATTTGCTACCTCCATCATCATCTATTATCCTCATCCTAGTGTGATTCCGTTATCCTACAGGGCACCATGCACATTTTTGTAACTTTCACAATTTTGTATTAAGTCCCCTCCTGTTTGACTCAGAAAATTGGTAGGGTTTTTATGTATGTATTTATTTATTTTATTTTTTGCAACAAGCCAAAATTGCTCATGTTGCTGGGAGGCAACATGGTACCAAAAAGGGTTAAATCCAAAACACTCATAAAGGGATGTCAGAGACACAAAAACTGAGCACAATGACTATTGGAAAATATTAAAACATTAAACATAGATTGAGTCATCCCTCACTGGACATTTACATATAAAGGAACCCAAACCTGCAACCTGCAATGTTGCAGTAGTAGAGTCCCAGACTGCCTCCAGCAGTCCCAGCAGTAGAAATCTGTGGGTTGTACTTGACCATGTTCATACAGTATATTACCAGAAGTATGTGGACACTTGACAAGCACATCCATAAGTGCTTGCTGAACATCCCATTATAGATTTAGTCCCCCTTTTTCTGTTATAATAGTCTCCACTCTTCTGGGAAGGCTTTACACTAGATTTTGGAGCGTGGCTGTGGGGATTTGTGTTCATTCAGCTACAAGAGCATTAGAGAGATCAGGCACTGATGTTGGTGAGGAGGTCTGGGCTGCAGTCAGTGTTCCAGTTCATCATATAAAGGTGTTCAGTGGGGTTGAGGTCAGGGCTCTGTGCAAGACATTCAAGTTCTTCCACTCCAACCTTCACACACCATGTCTTCATGGAGCCCGCATTGTGCACAGGGGCATTGTCTTGCTGGAACAGGTTTGAGCCTCTTAGTTCCAGAGAAGGGAAACTGTAATGCTACAGCATACATTCTATACAATTGTGTGCTTCAGCAAATGGGTATGATGGACAGGTCCACATATTTTTGGCCAAATAATGTTAGTTTGGTGGATATCTAGCTAGTTAGTGCTCTCTCTAATATGAGTGGCAAGCCAAACGATTGTACTCATCTTTCCAGACTTGTTGCTAATATGCAATAAGACATGCTTAAATAGCAGGCAAGAATTGGCAATCGTTAGCATGAGAAAACTGGGTAAAAGTTAAAATGGTGGCAGCCATCTCCTGGGAGTCACATCCTGTAATTGCTTTGCATGGTTACATAACCAAGTGTACCCTATGGAATGCAAACACTGGTCCCTTATTACAAAATGTAATGTTATACTGAATGAATTCATCAACTTCATAAACACCAGGGTATAGTCAAATGACCAGCTAACTCAGAAGATCCAAAATTAATTGTATCTTTAGAGTAAGTTCAAGATGACAGAGTGCAAAATAGATTTGTACAAACTAGATTTGTACATACACATACACAAGATTGCCAGCTAGCTAGCATGCAAACACTCAAGTAGTTTATCCAAGTCAATCAGTAGTACATAACAGTAATAGAAATAATCAAGTACAGTAATAATATTGAGGCAATTGGAGTGCAGAGCATGTTAGATTTCCTAATATTCCCCCCGTATATGGGTATAATGCACCTTCCATCCATATGTCAGCATTTCATTGTCAACACTTTAGTTCTCTTTTTCCCTCTTTCACTCCCATCCCTCTCTGCTTCTCATTCAGCCCAAGATCGTTAGATAACTTGGGTGCAATATTGATATTTCTTGTTGCTAGTGGAAAAATGAGTTTGGGTGCAGTTCAATACTACTTATTCTGCCAAGTACAAAAGATAAAAAAAAAAGTAATTTGTGTTGACTTTTGCCAAAATTGCATCTGACTTGATGCAGCTCAACTTTCTTCCTCAATCCCTATTGGCACCAACTTTATAAATTATATTCTCTGTTTCTCTTTCTCTTCTAAAGGTCCCAGTAAAAGCTGACTCCCTCCACCATTCATCCAATCACAGCTTGCAGGCTCCACTCACCCTCACCACTGCCATATTTAACCTGTGATGGAAACAGTGGAGGCAGATTGCATGCAAACAGCAGTTGGTGATGCCATAGTAGATGAGGAGGAAGTGGCAGTCGCCATGGCTATCAGTAATGCAACAGAAGTGGGGCGAGAAGAAAGAGGTGCCATGGCAATTGGTGATGCTCTGTTTGAGCAGCCAGCAGAAGCAGGTGCCACAGCGATGCCAATTGGTGATTCTTCAGAAATGCCAATTAGTGGTGCCACAGTGATACAAATGAATAGTGCCTCAGAGATGCCATTTGATGGTGCTACAATGATGCCAAGCAGTGGTGCTACACCAGTACTAATTGATGGTGCCACAGCGATGCCAGTTGATGCTGGCATGGAACTGCCAAGCAATAGTGCCACAGCAATGCCAATCACTGGTGCTACGGCCATGGCAGCTGATGGTGCCACAGCAATGCCAGTTGATGGTGGCATGGAATTGCCAAGCAGTAGTGCCACAGCAACACCAATCACCAGTGCTACGGCCATGCCAGCTGATGGTGCTACAGCAATGCCAGTTGATGGAGGCATGGAATTGCCAAGCAATAGTGCCACAGCAACACCAACCACCGGTGCTACGGCCATGACAGCTGCTGATGCCACAGCGATGCCAGTTGACAGTGGCATGGAATTACCAAGCAATAGTGCCACAGAAACACCAACGACCGGTGCTACGGCCATGCCAGCTGATGGTGCCACAGCGATGCCAGTTGATGGTGGCATGGAATTGCTAAGCAATAGTGCCACAGCAACACCAACCACCGGTGCTATGGCCAGGCCAGCTGATGGTGCCATGGCAATGATGTTCACTATTGCCATGGACTGTGAACCCTCCACCCCTGATGTGGATCTGTGCAAGGTCTGCGGGCAGCATCACTTGCTGGATGAGAACCATGAGTACAACTACAAAGATGAGGTGGATGATGAGCTCACATGCCACATCTGCCTACAGCCCCTAATCTCCCCATTGGACACGCCATGTGGACATACCTACTGCCAGGAGTGCCTGACAAACTTCCTGGTAGAGAGTGATTTCTGCCCAGTGGACCGTGTCCCCATCCTGCTGCAGAACTGCCGCAAGTCCAGTGTTCTTGTGAACAAGCTGCTGGACAAGCTTACCGTGTTATGCCCTTTCAAGGAGCACTGTTCTGAGACCATGCCAAGGGGAGAGCTGCAGGGGCATCTCTTGAGCAGGTGAGTGCTACCAAACAAAAGCAAGTATTTAAAAAATATACTTCAAAATGACAAAAAATGTCACCACTTCATTACCATGTTTAAAAGTTAATGGACTCTTTCTGGTCTCAGTTGTGTTTGCGTTGTTAGCTTGCACCTTGCCCCAGGGCTTTGGATAAAATTAATTGCATTTTTTGTTTCATGCACTAATGGAAACTTTCCCCTGGTTTTAAATTCCACTTAAGGAAACATAATTGCCTTTCTCCATCCAAACGGATCCCTCTTCATGCTTTTGCTCTGTCTATTCGTCTCTACTTCCCCTCCGACCCACATTCTGGGTTCACCTTTTCTGTAATTATGCCGTGTTGTCACCATGATTCTGTTTCTCTCTTCTCATTCTCTGTGGTGGCGGGGTACATCTCGATCGTCCATGGGGGTCCAAAGTTGCACATCAGCACATGTTCCAGTAGTGCATATGGATGGCAAGGCCAAGGGACCCTGCCCTGGAGACGCAAGCTAGAAAAATTCTATCTATGTAAGAATGCTTCCTCTTGCATTTCCCTGTGTTTTTTGCCATTCAATCATGCAACTATGATGCCTTCTGAAAACATTCTCCTTGCAGTGCAGTGTCAGAGCCAGTAGTGATCTAGTCATGTGATGAGTGCTATGCTTGGTAGAAGTGGTGCATCACATCCATTGTAATGCCTGCTTTGTGTCATTGGTTTTAATTTTTGTGTTGAAACTTGCTATCATCCTATCAGTGACTTTGTATGTGTACTTTACTTGGATTGACAGATTTACCCAAAATCTGATTTCACTTCAAACATGCTTTCAGGCATGTATATGTTATATGTTTGTTTGGTTTTTTTGGTTTTTTTTTTTTTGTGTGATACTTTGTCTGCAAAATTTCCAATCTTTTGCTATTTATGTTTGTTATTGTGGCTGGTGTATGTATTTATGAGTGGGAGTGTTTCGTTCTGTGAGATCAGACAACACATGAACATCAGGCTATAATGCTGGTTTATTTTCTGCGTGTATCAGATGACGTACAAATACACATTGTCGTCCTGAGCTTGAATCGCATCCCCGGCTGAAGCCACACACAGTCACATGCTACAAACAAAGGAGACTGAAAATACATACATCAATTAAGAGGTGAACTATAATAGCTTTGCTTGTGTATATTTGTGAAAAGAGCAGTACTTAATGTACTTTTATTGCAACCTGATTCCCTACCTGCCCGTGCATGCTTACACACAATTAGGCCTGGAGACACTTTTATAGCCGATACAAGAAAAAGAGGTTAAGAGAATCTAAACACAGGAGTATGATAACGATACTGCTTATCGTATTATGCTGCATGTAGGTACTGTGCATGTGTGCGTGTGTGTGTGTGTGTGTTTGTTGTTTAACTGTCTGTTATAAATGTATCCTTAGGCTAAATTAGGCTAAATCTTTCTCTAAGCTTCTAAATAGCCCTCTATCTGAGCCCTGGGCTTTAGGGATGTAACAGAGACAGAGACAAAGAGATCAGATGGAAGGATGAAAAGGTTCTGTTTCAGCTTGGGTCTGAAAGACCAAAGTGTTGCCTTGCAAATATGATCTTCACTTCCTAAAACCCTTAGCTGTTCTGTGTTAGAAAACTAAAATGAAATCAGCTCATCCTCCCTCTAACCTTTAGCTTTCTTCTGAGCTAATAAACCACAGGAAGAAGGTATACTGCAATTCACAGTGTAGCACATTCTAACGTTCTGTCATACTGAAACGTCAGGACCAGTAGATTGTATGCATTGAAAACATCTAGCTTGCACCTCAGAGAGATTGTGGTCCGTAGTTCATTCAACAGCAGATCCTCATTCGTAGAAATCGTTCTTTAGTGAGAGAAAAGACAGAAAGAGATGCAAGTTAGACATTTTTAAACACACACACACACACATACACACATGCAGATATTTCCAATATTATTATTTTTATGTATTCAAAGGCAAACATCTCGCAATTGAATGTCCAATATTTATTTTCTGCTGTCTATCAAATTTTTTGTGATGTTTTATGTACAAACAAAGCTCTCCATAAATCCATGGCATTGATGTCATTATCCTTTATTTATTTATTTTTTTACAAAGGATTATTTTTATTTCTTACATAAGCATCAATATTCATATTAAACAAAATGAACATCATCTTTTCTAAAAATATTATACAAAAGTAGTTAATACATTATCGTCAGAACTCCATTATATTATTTATACCCTATGTAGTGAGCATACAATGCACAAGAAGCCATTTTAAAAGGTCAATGAAATTAAAACAATATTACTCTGTTAACTATTTTTAGATCTTGGACAGTGTAAGAAATGTAAAAACAATCAGTAACAAAATAAAAAAACTACTGTAGGTAAATAAGTAAAAATGGATGTGAAACATGATGAAATTATGTTATTGCCTCCAAATGTTTTGATCTTCTGTAGCACTATTGCGAATGTTCATTTATTCTGCAGTATAATTATAATTTAATAATTAAAATTCAAATGCAAATGAACAGATTGTAACAGCCCTTATATATATATATATATATATATATATATATACACACACACACACACACACACACATATATATATATATATATATATATATATATATATATATATATATATATATATATAAACTTAATATAAATTACAGCCAGTTGGATACAAATCCAGCAAAATAAATAATGAATTGTGGAAGTAAACAGTGGCGCCACCTTTCTCTCTTCTTTTATTTATTTTTCATCTTTTTATTTTTTCCCTCTGCTTTGGTCCATTCATAAAACAGCTCTCTGTATGGAATGAATAGTGATTTAAAATGTCTCCCATCTCTCAATGTGTGTGTGGTGGGGTCACTGGATGAAGGTCTTAATGGTCTGACCCTCTAACCTGTTCCTGTGCATCCTGTTTACACACACCATCACACCATCACACGCACAAACAGGGCTGACTGAAGCGTTCATTTGAAGGCAGGGGGTGCGTTTAGACGCACGCTTCTGTCTACAGGCTCAGCATAATGACAGATGGGCCATCCCATGCATGGAGCCACCCCCTCTAATAGTCTGGGATGGTTTGCTCCAGCTCTCTCTGTGGACCGTGCTGCAGTATAAGTCAGAGGCTGCACTGGCACAGACACATACAACACATTCTGTCTCTCACTCTCTCTCTCTCTCTCTCTCTCTCTCTCTCTCTCTCACACACACACACACACACACATACACAGACACACACACACACACATCAGCGAGCACAAGTGCAAATCCTCTTACTCTTGGAAGATGCCAGACCAGATTAGACAGCCATCGCATCCAAGAAGCGTGCTGGCTGTGAACTAACGATCTGTCTCCTCTCCTGATTTTACCTCATCCCTCTTTTTCTTCTCCTCCACCACAGCTGTCTCTCCTGCTGCTACTTCTGCTTCTCCTTCTCGCTTCCTTCTTCTCCATCCGTTTGACTCCGTGTTCGCCGTCACACTGCCGTGGTGATGGCTGAGAAATAGGGACAAAAGAGAGGAAAAAGAGAGGCAGAGGAAAAGAAAAGAAAGGAAGGGAAAGGGTACCAAAGAGGACTGGAGGGAGGAGAAGGAGGAAAGGGTACAGCTTTGCACCTGAGCAGAGAAAAAGAAGCGAGGGAAGGGAAGGAGTGAGGGAGGGTGGTGGGTGGGGGGGTGGGGGGGATCGGTCCGAGCAGGCTGGGAGCTGAGGAGGGAAACGGAGAGGTTGAAATCTGCACTTGTCCCAGAGAGAGACAGAAAGAGGGAAGGATAGAGGGAGCAAGGGTTCATTATGAAGGCTCTGCTGCTGTTGGTGCTGCCTTGGCTCAGTCCGGCCAACTACACAGACAATGTGGGCAACCTGCATATCCTCTACTCAGAGCTGTGAGTATCAAACACACACTAAACATCCCATCCCACTGCAGTGTGTGTGTGTGTTTGTGTGTGTGTGTGTGTGTGTGTGTTTGTGTGTGTGTGTGTGTGCGCACGTTCTCCACCTCAAGCCATGACTACAGCTCTCCCAGATGTATTCAAGTCAAGGTGCAGTCTACCCCATCCTGTCTTGGTGATGCTGTGTGTGTATGTGTGTGTGTGTGTGTGTGTGTCATCTCAGATTAACAAACCTTGATCCTACCTTTTCACCTAAACCAACACTGAACTCAATATACTGTGTGAATCGCTGCATACTGTGTATTGATCAAGTGTGTGTGTGTGTGTGTGTGTTTTGCTACTAGTTTTACTACTAGTAACATACAACATACTATCATATGCAATTATGGTGAAGGGGATGCTGCTCTAGCTGAGGATATCTGTTATGGTGGGAAGGTTGCCAGATCTTTTTTTTTTTTTTTTTTGCTTCACAGAGCAAACAGAAACACTGCAGCGTGGCAGGATGGATGAACTGCTGTGTGTGTGTGTGTGTCTGTCTGTCTGTCTCTTCTTTGACTAGGATAGTACATAGATAAAACTGTTAGATACAAGTTTTGTTTGTCTGTTTGTAATGTATGTTTGACTAACCTTTTTTGTAATACACTGTTACACATGCTCACACACACACATCTACACACAGGACGTAGTGCAGAGAGGCGCACACATCATTAAGTGCTACAAATCAGAATAAAACCAATACTGGAGGGTTATAAAATAAAATATGGCAAATGACACTTCAAGTAGAGAACACACACAGACACACACACAGCTGCTCAGCTCTTGTGCCTCCTCTTCAGCCCTTCGTTGTTCCAATCATGTAGACACCCAAAATGACACAAAAAAAAAAACACATACGTTGCGTATGAGTCTTTTGACTTTAATGGAGAAATAAAGACAGGCAAGGGGAAAATAAACAAAGAGGAAAGGAGAGAAGAGCAGATGAGAAGACATGAGATTAGGGATAGAGAGAAGGATAGAGAAGAGAACAGAAGAAAGGAGTGAAGAAAAAATGATGAGAAGAAAACCCTAAAATTTATCATTTTTGTGTCTTAGCTTTTTATAGTTTATATTGTTGACCTTTGCTTCTCTCTCTCTCTCTCTCTCTCTCTCTCTCTCTCTCTCTCTCTCTCTCTCTCTCTGTATTTATTCTTCTTTCTTGACTCCTGCGAGTCACTTTGTGTTTGTATGGTTTGAAGAGGGAAATTTTTCCACTCTTTTCCTCTGTGTCAGCGACTGAAGTCTGTTGTGGTTGACATCTGCCTTTTGCTGATTAAGACATTAAGAGAGAGAAAGAGAGAGAGGGAGGGAAAAGACAGAACGAAAGATGGAGGAGTGTGTAGTTGGTGCTTTAGTGGTTGGCTGGAGAACTGTGGCAGTCATTCATCTTCATCCAGCAGACTCGCAGAGTCTCTCTCTCTCTCTCTCTCTCTCTCTCTCTCATCCCTCTTCCTAAAGGGGAAATTTCTTGTCACACACTCCGTTTTCAATGGTGCACAAGTCACTCATCTACAGCTGAAGAAATTATTAAGAGCTGAAGAAATTATTAAGATTTCCGGATCTTGTGGTCCTGCCTAATACGAAGACCACACCTAATTCCTAAACTCAACAAAAGGACTCCACCCTGTGAGGAAACTCATTTCAATTTAATTCAGAATTAATCCCTATGTACACTATGAATAGTGTGTATACAGTGTATACACTATGTCTGACAGTCCTGCTTTGGCATGCAGACGTCTATCTGATCCGACCCTCGTCTTATTCATTTGTTGTTGTTGTTGAATAAGTGAAGCAGATGTCAGGAACTTTCATTCAACCAGATCTAAGCAGATCTTTTAGTTCTCACATGGAGATAAATTATCTGAAACCATGGGTCTCAAAGCGGGGTTTGTGAAGCAAAGCGCACCATTTTCAAAGTTATTATTATTGAACTGAATGCATTTAGTCTTGAATAACATCAGCTTGAAAATCACTATAATTTAAAAAATATATGTTTGGTGGGTATAGAAATACATCCTATAGCTCCGATAAATAGCCAAAATATTATAGTATATAAATAAAATTAACTAATGTTCCTAATATTTGAATAGTAAGATTATGTTCATAAAATAAATGTATATTAGGGATTTAAGTTAAAGCAGTCCCTGGCTACACAAAGTTTGAGAAATCCTGATCTAAAAGATAATCCAAAATGCCCTGTGGATGCATCACTGTAAACCTTTCTTTAGCTTCCACATTACAGTACATGCATACTGACTCCTCTCTTCTAACTACTACAGTCATGTCATTTGGATGTGTTAAATCTGAGCATCTATATTGTCTAAATGTTAACAGTGTTGATTGTGAGTGCTGTGTTTTCATATTGCGTGTCCCAGTGGTGGGACCAGAGCAGCTCTGGCTTCTGATGTTGTGTGTTCAGTGTGCAGTGGAATAGATTTGAATGGCTCCTGATGGACAGATTCGTTTTCAGCATTACCAGCAATACACAGCAGGTCTGCAGGGACAGAAGGGACAAGCTGTGTGCACTTGGGGGTGTGTGTGTGTGTGTGTGTGTGTGTGTGTGACATGGCCCTCTGTTCGGGCAGCGACATGTCGTCGTCAGGGTGACGCAGGAAATCGGGGCTATAGCCAGAGGCCTGTGTGTTGCCGTGGTGACCTTATTTTCACGGATGGCCTGATGAATGAGCATGTTGGTGTGTGTGTGTGTGTGTGTCTTTCCTGCGGGACACTCTGGCTCATTCAGGGAACCATTAAAAGAATATGTACTATTTACATGCGTTTGTACATTAACGTGCCTCTATCTGAACTTTTTGTCCCCTGGACTTAACCCTTGGTTTACTCTCACCTCATTTTCCGCTAATGCAGTTCACTGTTTGAAACACAGAAGCGAAGAAATGCTGACAGACTGTATAGCATGTCCTAAAGCTCTCAAATCGTGATGGTTTCCACTTCTTTATCAGATCTGAAAATTTACCGCAAACCAAAAAAGTGGTGTTTTTTCCTTCATCCCAACCCCAAAGCATCTGCTTTCACATCACAGACAGCAGTTACACACTGCTCGTGTCATCACACCATATAGATTCCCCATTACTTTTGCCCTGCTCATATTTGTGTGTCCTTTTTCAATGTTTATCAGGTTAATGATGACAGGGAAGACGATCGAAGGCATTGTTGCTTAATCAACACTTTGCTGCTGTCTGAAACAGAGGAGCAGCATGCTCTATTCTCTTCTTCTGCTAATGATTCAGCAGATAGGCTTAACACTAACATCGCATCTTTTTTACTGTGCTCTCCCTCTCTCTCTCTCTCTCTCTCTCTCTCGACTGGGCAAAGCGCAGCAACTTCACACTCTGACTGTGCAAGAGTCCCAGACAAAAGCAGAATAGATTACAAATGGATTGCAAAATGCTGCGGTTTTTTTTTTTTTTTTTTTTTTGTGCAGGCTGCTACAGAACAGCGATGGGACAGAAGAAAACTATCTCATTGCATTATATGTGTGTCTTCTGTATCAGGCATATACAGTCTCTCCAGAAAGTATTCACCCCTAGTGATTTCCCCTATTTCCCCTCTTTTTTTGGCTGTATCACAATATCAGATTTACTGTAAGTATTTTAAAATTGTTGTTTTGGTTTTTTTTGCTCATTTTGAAGTGACTCTTTACAGAAATACAATGAAATAATGTATTTAGATGTCCTCAAAATTATTTTAAAAAAAGTAAAAAAAAAAAAAACAAAACTGCATAATTGAGATGTATTCACCCTCTTAAATTAGGAATAGCATTTCTTTTATATACTTATCAAGCAAGCAGTTTTTAGATTTTTTCTCAAACAGTTCTGAGGACATCTAAACACTTTAATTAATTTTATTTCTGTAAAGAGTCACTTCAAAAGGAGCAGAAAAAAAATCCATTCTGATATGCTTAAATTTGATGTTGCAATCCAGCAAAAAGAGAAATAATCATTTTGGGAGGGAAGGTGGTGAGGTTGGGGTGAACAGTTTTTGGAGGCACTGTAGATATTAATTCCTAAAGATTATATTGGAAAGTATATACATTCAGGATGAGAATACAGGAAGTGGTGCTGCAAGCACACACACATGCACACGCTTACTAAGGGATAGGCAAAAATACAAAATGCATTTTGTTACGTTATATAATTCCAATGTATCAAAATATACTGCAATCTTTTAAAAAGTCAGTATTATATTATATGTCACTTGATGTCAGCTTGCTCAGAATTTTCAGAGTGTACAATACAGAGAAGAAAGATATACTGATTAAAAAAACAATTGTTTTAAATACAAACTTACTGTATCTGGCATATGGCTGTGATGCGCTCTGCAAGTATCACATGAGTAAATAAGTAATTAGGCCAAGTGAAGCTACTCAAGTGAAGCAAGGACTAATAAACTAAATGCAAATATATACACAGATGATATAGCAAAGCAAGTATACATTCACGTCTTGAACCATTCGCAGGGGAGATATTTGTATTCCAACATGCAGTTTCTCTGGAACATGAAGAAGGATGTACATATTCAGGCTTGCACAACCACAAAAACACACTCAAGGCATTCATAATCAACAGGGGAATGCTTCAAAGTTGTAAAAAAGCAATCCCTGTTATGTCTGTGCATGTACACATTTACTAAAGGGGGAGAGAGAGAGAGAGAGAGAGAGAGACTGAGTGAAGGACAATCAAAATAACGCTGCAGTCTGCTTTTAACCTTCCACCTGTTTTGTACTGCTGCTGTGTCTGATTTTTTTTAAACCCTTATTTTCTATCAGTTTCTTCATTGCCAAATTCTTGCTAGTTCTATTTTATTGCACAGCAGCTACTAATCTCAGCCTCATCACAGCCATATGTTTTTGCCACTCTCGAAATACAGGGTGTAATCAGTTTTTGAATTTCTACCATGTCTAAACTTTCCTGGCCTTTAATAAAACAAAATCCCCAACACACGATACATTCTGAAATCTACATGTGAAGGAAATCATTTCATACTACACTCTAAAGAAGCATAGCTTACCCTTTTGTCAAGATAGACTGAAAATCATGACATGGATTTGGGATACATATTTTCATCGGTTTAGGCCTTTTGCTTCACCCTCAATGACACAGTTAAAACATTGTTTTTTAATATTGTATAATTGTAAGAAACTACATACTGACATAAATATCTTTTCTAAAATTTAGTATGAAGATATGTCCGTATGAAAAATCACAGTAAAAAAAAAGCCATGTACATATATATATATATATATATATATATATATATATATATATATATATATATATATATATATATTTTTTGCAATACCAGCATAGCACATCTCTAAAATTATACAAGCACAGTAGACTAAGTAAACATCACTGAATACTCAGTAGTAGGCCTAAGTAATGTTCTATATTTCCCAGTCTACCTTCATAAAAAACATTCAATGCACATAAAATCCACCAATGCATCCCTGAACCATAGCTCTGGAGAGTTTCATGCATCCATTCATACATATATTATATTCAATTTGCTTTTCTTTTCTCCATTTAATTGTATTTTAGGACTGTTCCAATTAACCTGATCATCTTGAAAATGATTAAATTAGAAACACATGTATGAGTTGAACTAACTTTATGCTTATTTTGTTACAGTAAGACATCTTATATACTGTGTATGCATCATAATATATTAGTCGTGACAATTTTATAACCTTATGACAAAATTAGCATGTGTCATTTTTCCTACCTCAAGATTTTTAGGGTGAACTTCCTGTTTGACCACACTCCCTTACATGATGTCACATGAATTAAGTCATGTTATTTCTATCAAGCAGTTCCACTGTAACAGCATCGTAACATAAGATTTGACCTTCACTTATCAGGACAGAAAATAAATGTTGCTAAGTTAAACTTTCCCGATCTTGCTACCCCAATTGCCACAGGTATATTGACCAAAACCATTGACTAATTGACCATTAACTATAAAGCCAATACAGTAATTTTATTATGTGTCCATACGTTTTCCACCGAGGGACAAATCAGATACTCTACAAAGGCAGGGGTGTCATAATTATTGAAAATCGTTATTCCTGGTTCCGAGACTCATGGAGCCACCGCATCGTTAACGAATCCAGCTCATGAGATATCATACGCCTCATACACCCTTCTCTGTAGCAGTTCACAGTTAATTTCATACTTTATGAAGGGCTGTATTAGTTTTATTTTGAGAGAGGCAGCATGGGAGTATGTGCGAGAAAGTAGAGAGAGAGAGAGAGAGAGAGAGAGAGAGAGCAGAGACCTAAGTAATTGCCCTTGCAGGCACTCTGTGTGACGTCATCACATGGGTGTGTCACATATAACCGCAGCGCTGCCATGGGAAGGGCTCTCAGCTTCTGTGAAATTGTTTACTTGAATCTACCTTGCTGGACAAGTCTCACTTGTCTGTCATTTCCCGTATATGTCTCAACTTTCACTCAAAGAAAGTCAACCGGCTTTATTAAGAAATCGTTATGATTCACAGGACAAGCTGTTGGAGAGACAGTGTCAACACTTGAAGAGAATTTGCATAAATTCCACTATAATAAAGCTAATAATAATTCATCAAAGATGATCAAAGAAAGGAAGCTTCTGTGAGCCAGGATCATCTCCAGAGACACCATCAAAGATAGCTTCATCTCAGAGTTAAAATGGGAGACTGAAAAGCATTCTGGGAGTTTCACTTTGTCCTCTCTGTTAGACAAATTGTTAGAAAATGACAAAAATACAGTATGTTTGTAATAGAGTTGAGTTAGTTGGATACTGTGTATGCCATTGGGTGGAGTTGAGTGTGATTACAACACAAGCTTATCAGTGACTGGAGTTAGCAGCTTTACACAGAGGTCAAAGTTCACAATGTACAACAAGGTGGAGAAGTTGATTACGTTCTTTGAGAAAACTTTAGCAGATCTCCTATTCTGTTTCTGTCCCTCCTCCTGTCTGAGCCAGACAATAAGTTCTGAGCAGCTGGCAATGCGCCGCCATGATCAGATGGACGTGAAGGGATATTTGCGTCTCTCTTTCCTCTCCTATGTTCCTCCTGGTTCTACTTTTTCACAGTCCTTCTGCTTTTTCCTGTATTTCTTCCTCTTCTTGTTCTCTTGAGCTTGAGGCTCAGCAGCGGATAAGCAGGAGATAAGACGGAGGACACCTCCTTTGATAAACATCACAGCAACTGATTAAAGCGCACATGTGTGTGTGTGTGTGTGTGTGTGTATGCGCGCGCAACACTCTTCCCCAGTTAAGCACATCAGAGTAATTAAACAGATCAGAGCTGATCTGTGCTCGGAGCTGAATAGGACTCTGTGTGCTGGTGCAGTGCTGTAGTCTACTGCTATCTATCTGCTAACTGCTGCAGTGTGTGTGTGTGTGTGTGTGTGTGTGTGAGGTGCAGCCACTGAGTAGAGTGCTGATCGCATGCAGTGCTTGCATGATTTAGTGTCTCTCTGCTGCTTTGCTGGGACCTTTTCCTGGGAAACTGTTTGACAGTGAGCTATTATGATTACGCTTCTGTCCTCTCCTCTCGTGCTTGTGTGTGTGTGTGTGTGTGTGGTGGGAGGGGGTGGGATTAGGAAGGGGAAGGAAGTGTGCCACAAAGAGGGGGAAAAACTACACCAGAGCTTCAGTGAGCACAGAGTGTGCCATCAGCGTTGTCAAAAGATTTGTTACAAACAATTTCCACCCACAGAACACAGCAGACACCGCATTAGCCTCTGCTGCTATTCACTGTGATACGTCAGCACATTGTGACTATTTCCTGGAAACTGCCATGTTATATAGTCTCAGTGTACAGTTAGACAAAATGGATCATAAATCAAGATAGACCTGCCCATCTGGAGCAAGTGTGTTACTGCTAGCAGTACATTTAAATCTACTACACACTTGTTAAAGCAACTATACAATAATAGATCAGAGTAAATTAGCATAACAGAAATATCCGTGATAACAAGATTGGAAACAGTTAATATTAGAGCATTGTGAAACCTGCCATGACTTTAACCGTCTAGAGAGAATGTAGAGAACAGCTTTGTAGACCTGAGACCTCTGTGTGGTCTGTGGATGCATGAATGTGATAATAAAATATATTGATAATATATCGACTGTTTGTGGCTGCTTGCCAGTGACAATAGGAATTGACGTGTTTTGCGTTCCACGAGATTAAATGCACTAAATAATGACATCTTAGCAAATGAAAAGATCTTGAATATAGTCAAATTTATTTAATGTTTCCTATGATAAGATTACACTAAACCAAATATAAGATTATTAAACCTATTTCTACACATTGTTCCTAATTTCAAGCTTTAAATTGTCTAGATAATTTTTCTTCTATACGTAAATATTTAAAATTTGAAAAAGTTTCTGTCAATAGAAG
>CM040472.1:3218083-3230111 GCA_022758105.1 Pangasianodon gigas | reverse complement strand
CATTTTCTCAAAAAAAAAAAAAAAAAAAACATGTCCATGAAACAAACATCATCATCATCATTATCATCATCAGGGGCCAAAACATCATCCCGTCATCCCTGCTCAGGATTAAGGCCACAACACGATATATCTAAAACCCAGACTGTCAAATTTGGGGGCAAAAAAAATGCACACAAACAATATAGTTAGTATAATTTAATTAATGTATTAATTAACTATATGTAGTATAAAACAGGGCATATTATATAAAAAAAGATATTAAAAATCTTTGGAGCAAAGGAAGTTGGAGCAAAGGGAACACCCATACACACCCTGATGAGCTACTCTGTGTGGTGTAAATGGTATTCGGGTTGATTCGGGATAATTCACCCATTCGCCCAAAAGAGGATTAGGGCATTGGTCTTATTTTGATGAATAGGATGTTGTTGACCTTTCTGTGTCTGCATGGATAAAGAAGTATGTATGCATGCCTGTGTGTATTTTAGGATATTTCTCCTTATTTCTCTTACTTAGGGGTCATTCAGAGGTCAAGCTGAGCTTTAAAATAAGATGAGAGCTGAACATGGGAAAGATAGGGAGGCAAGAATAGAAGTGTGATACACTTGCAACAAAAAAAATGAAGTAGAAAAATAATACTACTAACAAGCTTTCCTTTAGTTATATGAGAGGAGAGAAGGAAGAGAATTAAAAGCTTGTAGGAAGCGATAGAGTGGTGGAGAGAAAATAAATGTAGGTGTATAAAATCAGAAAAAGATTGATGGGATACTGTGTAAAATAGACGATGGACAGAGTAGCATTGGAGTAACATGAGTATGAGTGAGGGATCAAGTATGGATGTAGTGGGGGATGGATATGAACGAAAAAGATGGAGAAATTGCACCATGGAGATGCTCTGTGTGTGTGTGTGTGTGTGTGTTTTAATCTCTCTCAGTGTGGCTCTGTGCCCTGCTGTACACCCATATGGTTTGGTGTGTGTGTGTCAGAGAGAGGACAAGTTAGATAGTGTGTATGCATTATACACACACCGTATCTTTGCTTTGCTCTATTTTTTAGTCAGAGAACTTACAGTAACTTGCACTTTGCATCAAGTCCAGAAAAAATTGTATATTAATATTTAACGAATGCATTCATACTGATGAATTAAGACATATATTAAATCAATACTAAAAGCCTTAGGAAATAATGAAGTGTATACATTAGCAAAGAACTATATGAATAGCCATTAATGATGTTAATCATTCTGTTAATTAATACCTTGACTTGCGGTATTAATATAGATATAGGTTCGCTCAAATTATAGCTTATTAAATTAACATCACCATTTTTCATTTCACAACACTTCCTTCTCCATGAACGCAAACCTTAACCTTAACACATAAAAAGAAAAAAAACATTCAAAATACAAATGAAGTATACATATTATTAATATTTATACTTGTAGAATTAAACATAATGCTGAAATTTGGTCATTTGGGAAAGAATGTTAGATCATTTGGGACATTTTTTGCTTAAAAAAAATAAAAAAATCAGTTGTGCTCTCCACTACACACAACTCTAAGTTAAGCCTTAACAACTGCTCTACTGTAGGTTGACTTCAGGACATTTGGAACAGATGTACATACACCAGGAAGAGCAAAACACCACTCTCACCTGGTTTTGCGAAGGTTGACCAAATCACACAACACGTATTCTGCATGTCTCCCTAAAATGCATTTGTATTAGTGCTGAAGCACATTTTTTAATGTTTCCATAAAAAATGCAGTGCTTGAAAACCACATTTAGGTTTATACGGCGTACAAAAACCTCAAGGTTTCTCACGCAAAGTGTGGCTTAATTATGCCTAACCACGTGCGCAAACAGCTTAGTACATCAGACAAGGTTGTAGTGATTATTTCTGACCTTTAATATCAGTGTGATGTTATACAAATGGGTATAAAGATGATGACGATGATGATGATGATGATGATGATGATGATGATGATGATCTCACAGCAGGCTGATCTATTGAAATCACACAGTACAGTCATATAATATAGAAAATAATAATGGTACTTGTTAAGGCTTAATTTAGAGTTGTGTGTAAACGTGATCTTACAACATTGTATTTAAAGGTGCAATAGGCAATTTTTTTTATTCCATACTTGTACATATACCCTGGAAGATATGTAGAACATGAGTGAGTGTATGAATGAGTAAAAAAAAAAACAACAACAATGGATTAATCCTTGGCCTTAGCTGAAGTGAGAATACCTGTTTGGAAAACTGACTTCTGATCCGGAATTCTTGTTTGTGTTTGGACGTGCCTCCTGTTAGTCATTTTATTTTATTCCTAAGATCCTGAAGGCAGAGCTTCATGAACATGGGCGGGAAAGGGGGAGTGGTCTCATGGAGTAAAGAAAATCATACGACTCAGGTGTATTAATGTATACACGTCATTATTTCCATTATTTCCTCAAGTATTAGCGCATGTATTAATTCATAAGTATGAAAGCATTCATTCTAAGTATTAATAGTATTAATAGTAATAGTATTTAAATATTAATATAAGCTTATTTGTGTCTATTAAACTGGCTTATAATGACAAAGTCACAAAGTTGACTGAACATTATACTCTTAAATATGATTTTAGGGATAAACATCTTCACGACATCATTGCTGTACAGGCCAAGGTGCCATGTTTGTTGTAGTTTTGTGGAGAAGCTGATGGAATAGCAGGGAATCGGATAAAGATTGTGATGTAGGCTGATTATGAAGAGCGTGACGTGACTGAAGGCTTCAGACACCAGACTGTGTCTTTATCTCTGATGCGGAAGCCGATTTTAATTAACGCCAGCCTAAGCCCCTTAACGAAGGAGCAGACAGGATTGCCTCTCTCTCTCTCTCTCTCTCTCTCTCTCTCTCTCTCTCTCTCTGTCTCTCTGCCCCCAAAATAACACTGGAATGGGGGGAATATGGAAATAAAATGGCTACCGATGTGTTTCAGTTCAATTCTGTATATATTTGTGAGGTCTTTTTCTACCCCTGACAAAGTTTATTATCAGGCCACAACTCAATTTGGATACATAAAGCATTTACATGTACACATTTTACTGAAAACAAATGTAAAGATTCTTACATGCATGCTAAGAACACGTTGTTGCCATGAGGGTGCTGTGATTTGCTTACTTAGATGGAACGACTGGTGCCACTTCCTCTTTCTTTCTCTCGTTTTTCCCTGGAAACTACTGACATGAGTTCAGTTAGTGTTAGCACTATTAGTATTAGCTTCCTTTCCTTCCAGTCAGACTCCAGAGGGACTCATTTACATGAACGAGCAGTCTGTCAGATGTATTCACTTGCTCATTTAGAAAGCAACAAGTCTATCTGTCTGTCTCCTAGCTTTTTTTTTTTTAAATACTTTATTCAATAATTCTTCCCGATTCCAAATTATGAAGCTTGATTAGGTTTTCTTAGAATTTCACTGGTCGTTTTATATTAATCCAGTTTTTATCTCTCTGTTTTTGCACATTTCTTGTATGAAAATGCACTTATTGTAGCTTTAGCGTTCTATTTCAAGGCGGTTTATTAATACTGTGCTGTGTCACTGAAGAACAATGTGATTATTCTTGTCTCAGAAGGGCACGTCGTCCTAGAAACTGTATCCTGCACACCAGCTTGAAACATGCCCTCAATTTATCACATCCAAAGCTCCTAAAAGCAAACTTGAATTGATTTTTCCATATTACCAACATCACAGGTTTAAACATGAGAAAAAGAAATCCTTTTTAGTGGATGCAGTAATTCTATTTTAAGTGCAGCGAGCACCTGTGGTGCATGTGTGTGCATCCTGATGAGAGTCTGCAAAGTTAAGGATATAAATAAGCTGCTGGATAACAAACAAAAAGTCCTTTTGCTTGCAAAATAGTTTCATTTTAAGCTTTCCCATAGGCACAGCTGTAATATGATCCAGGTGCATGGGTGTGTGTGTGTGTGTGTGTGTGTGAGAGAGAGAGAGAGAGAGAGAGAGATGCAAAAATCAACCTTACATTTTTGCTGAGAATGCATCTTGTGTTTGTTTTTTTTATTATCTGTGATTCCAGTCCTGCAGATAGAAGATAAGTATGCAGTAATGTGTCCACTTTTGTGATATAAGACACACACACACACACACCTGATTCAACTCATCAGATCATTACCAGGTTTAGTCAGTGTCTGGCACACCATACACCCACCACCTAGCTATATAAACTTGCATTTAATAACCTAAACTGATATAGCAAAACAAAACACAATACACATAAAATTAGACAGTAAATCTAGACAAAATTGTAATTTGAATCTCAGACTATCCGCTAACTAATCTCGAGTTATAGACTATCTAAGCTGCTGTAGAATTCACTTAGCTTTAGGTGTAGCCAGAAATATAATAAAATAAAATAGCATAGATACACGCTGTATAGCACTCTAGTATTTCCTAACATGGTGCCTTTCAGGATCTGTTTCACTCAGTCACACTGTGCTCTGTTAAATAGTGCCCTATGATACAGAGCTGCTCTGGGGAAATCAGCAGACTGCTGTAATCTCCGGCCTTCCAGATCCAGTTCTGACCCCTGATTTAGATCTCCAAGCAAGAATTACACAAAAGAGACTCACTCACTCACTCTAAATCACTCACTCACTTTAAAACACTCACTCACACACTCACTCACTCACTCTAAATCACTCACTCATTCTAAATCACTCACTCACACATTCACTCACTCACTCACTCTTAAACACTCACTCATACACTCACTCACTCTAAATCACTCACTCACACATTCACTCACTCACTCACTCACTCATACACTCACTCACTCTAAATCACTCACTCACAAACACACTCACTCACTCACTCTAAATCACTCACTCTAAATCACTCACTCAATCTAAAACACTCACTCACTCTAAATCACTCACTCACTTTAAAACACTCACTCACACACTCACTCACTCACTCTAAATCACTCACTCATTCTAAATCACTCACTCACACATTCACTCACTCACTCACACACTCACTCACTCTAAATCACTCACTCACACACACACTCACTCACTCACTCTAAATCACTCACTCTATCTAAAACACTCACTCACTCTAAATCACTCACTCACCCACTCACTCTAAATCACTCACTCAATCTAAAACACTCATTCACTCTAAATCACTGTAAATCACTCACTCACCCACTCACTCTAAATCACTCACTCACTCATTCACTCACTCAATCTAAAACACTCATTCACTCTAAATCACTCTAAATCACTCACTCACTCACTCTAAATCACTCACTCAATCTAAAACACTCACTCACTCTAAATCACTCTAAATCACTCACTCACCCATTCACTCTAAATCACTCACTCACTCACTCTAAATCACTCACTTAATCTAACTCACTCACTCTAAATCACTCTAAAACACTCACTCACTCTAAATCACTCACTCACCCACTCACTCTAAATCACTCACTCAAACACTCACTCACTCACTCCAAATCACTCACTCACTCATACACTCACTCACTGACTCATACACTCTAAATCACACTCACTCACTTGAAATCACTCACTCTAAATCACTCACTCACATACTAACTCTAAATCACTCACCGTACACTCATTCACTCATACATTCTAAATCGCACTCACTCACTCTAAATCACTCACTCACTCATACAATCTAAATCACACTCACTCACTTGAAATCACTCACTCACTCACTCAAAATCACTCACTCACTCTAAAACACTCACTTTAAATCACTCCCTCTAAATTACTCACTCACTTACTCTAAATCACTAACTCACTCAGTCATACACTCAGTCTAAATCACTCACTTACTCGCTCACTCACTCACTCATACACTCACTTTAAATCACTCCCTCTAAATTACTCACTCATACACTCAGTCTAAATCACTAACTCAGAGTCACTCTAAATCACTCACTCACTCATTCACTCACTCACTCTAAATCACTCACTCACTCATACACTCACTTTAAATCACTCCCTCTAAATTACTCACTCATACACTCAGTCTAAATCACTAACTCAGAGTCACTCTAAATCACTCACTCACTCATACACTCACTTTAAATCACTCCCTCTAAATTACTCACTCAGTCATACACTCAGTCTAAATCACTAACTCAGAGTCACTCTAAATCACTAACTCACTCATTCGCTCACTCAGTCTAAATCGCTCACTCAGTCTAAATCACTCACTCACTAACTCACTCACTTACTCCCTCTCTCTCAAGCTCACTCACTCAAGGCTATGAAGGTGTAGCCTGCCATGAAAAGTGAGACAAACTGTATTTCATTTTACACTGAATCCCCTGAGCATCCACTGAGTGTCTGTAGGCAGCATGCTTTTGTCAGCAACAATACAGCCATCCATCCATCTGTGTATCTTTCTACAGTCCCTGACTGTGATCTCCAGCCCACACACCTGTAACTGACTGCTGCTGGCACAATGTTTGGAATCTATTTTCTGGGCTGGGAAGGTTGACTAGGTGCCTAACCAAAGTTCAGTGTTTCCTCTGAGAATGTAGACCTCCACTGATGTGACAGGCTGACGAATACATATATTTAGAGCTACACGGTGGATTATGACCCATTTGATTCATTTGATTTAGTTTCATAAAGTAATTGATATCCTTGTATTACACTGAGTGGATATAATCTAAATAGATGGGTAGACAAAGTATGAAAATGTGAAAAAATGAAGAAAAGCATGGGCATGCTTACTGTTATATTAGCCGGAAGCATGTAGCAATACACACAATTGTGGTCCACGTAACACAGATGATCAGTAGTGTTGATATTGATGATATTTGATTGCGTTTATTGAGAATATCATTCTGTATGCGGAGGCTAAGGGGTGTGTCTGTGTGTGTTTGTGTTTTTGTGTGTGTGTGTTCAATTTGAGTCTTATAATTAATGTGATAGCAGAGAAGCATGTCTGCAATTCTGTTTATCTCAGAGGACATTTCATATTCCTTTTGTGTTTTATGTGTGTGTGTGTGTGTGTGTGTGTGTGTGTGTGTGTAACCTGCACTCCCTGGAGCAAATCCTATTTGTCTGCTCGCTTTCAGTTCCAATCTGAGTGCTGAGTAGCATCTCTCCTGTGACAGCTTTGCCTAATCTGTCAGCCGCACAACCCCGGTGTAAACACGTGTAGAGGGGAAGAAGCTGAATGAACAATGAATACAAACACACACACAAACGCACACACACGCCTACACGTATACTTCAGTGTCATTTACAGGCTTTTCATACTCTATAACAGAAGTATATCAAGACTGTGCCTTACGTAGATGATTTGCATTTGTGTGCAGATGTAAAGGAGCTTCACATTATGGCCTGTCGGCTGAGAGAAAGCGCCGCTCACAGGAAGGAGAGTGCACCGACAGCACATCAGAGCTCGCTCTGGCAACCCTGCCTGGCGATGGCCCCGCCTCCAGCGCCATGGCCCTCCTATCAGACGAACATGGCCTCGTCAATCCTGCCTACGAGCCTGGCATGGAGGACAACAGCCAATCAGGGAGCACCACCAGCCTGACAGCACGCAGCAACTCCAAGAAGAGTGAGTGTGAGTGAGCACGCAAATTGTGTGTGTGCGTGTGTGTGTGTGTCTTAATGAGTGTATGTGTACATGTTTGTGTGCCAGATGGAAATTGCAGTGGCACAGAATGCTAATGCTAATAAATACCTTTTAAGCAACATATGCAAACACACACACACACACACACATACACAAAGTGTATCTCATATACTAAACACTACATTCTTATATTATAAACCATGCACTTGATTATCTTTGTAAGTCAGTAAATCAGACATTTTGCATAAAATAGAAATGATTACTCCAAGGGAACCACTGATTTGTGAACCCAAACCTCAGTATAAACTTAAAAAAATAAAATCCTAATTTGTGTCCATGGTGACATTATGGCTTGGAACGTCAGCCATTTAGTAAAATTCAGTGGCTCCTCCCCTTTTGAAATGTAAAACAGGCTGCAGTCATTTAGGGTGCATTCACGTAATATAATTCCTGACCTCCAACCAGGAAAAAAACAAAGAAAACTCCTCCTCAATTCAGAATTCCTATTTGGGAACTCAGGATGGTTTACTATGCTAGCTAATTCCAAGTTCAGCAAGTGATGGCCAAACAACATGGCCGCTCACAGCATCAGCAGTAAACAAAATAGCACTTCTTACCTTTAAATATGTTACACTCTATATACAAGTACTTACTTTAGATCAATAAACATACAGACATATTTGCTTGTTAAATCTATAACACTGACTATACAGTTCACTGTTTTGAAGAGGAAAATATACATCACTCTTCACAGTTTGTTGGCTAGCTTGCAGCTAACAAAGAACATGGAGGCATCCATGGCTTTTTCCAACTGAGTAGCTCAAATGCACAGAGGTTGAAAATGACATCATTCAGAGTTTGGACTTTCCACTTCCAAGGCAAGTCAAATGCAGCATTCGTCCTTTTTCCAAGTCTGAATTCACATTTTCCTATTTGTACTCATTCACTGGTCAGAAGTACGGTAATGGAAGATATGTAAATGTGCGCATAGAAATCACGGAAACTACCCAAACAGTAGTAGAAAACATAGAGCCAGCATTTTAGTTAATTATATAAATAACTTGATTAAAATTTTTGTGTTCTCTTTTCTCACTTCAGATTTGTCTTTTGGCTCAGTTTGTGCTTCGAAGCTCAGTTTAACAGTTCTCATGTACAGAAGAATGTTGCTCACAATCCAAAATACACAGCATATTTGGTTCACTTCCTGCACTCAGTGGATGCAGGGTGGAATCACTTTCCCACTGCAATTCCACTGCACTAGAGTGTACTTGGACGTGGACCGAGATTCACTCAGATGGTATCGGACCGGTTGTTTTGGTCCGTACCAGGGTGCGATCTTTGTGTTCACGTCTGCACAAATGAACAGCACCGTGGGGGAAAATGCACTAGGCTTCGATTCAAATGCTCTAAACACTGCGTATGTGAAAGCACCCTTAGTGTCAAGTGTTTAGAGTTTCACACTTCATTTTTCAGTGGTTCTGGTGTATCATCCCAGTTTCCAGTTTGCACACACTTGGGTCTCTCTGCCATTTTTCCACCGTCTGACATTTGTGTAAATCCTTAGTGACCCATTATTATCTTTTCCTGCTAAAATGAAGCTCTTCCCTCCCAAAAAGACATTCCTTCACAAACATTTATAAGATTTATCACCTCTGAACCGAAGACAGAGTGAGCATAAAGGGTAAGAAAGAATGTGATGCAGCAAAAACTACAGATTTAAAATCTGAGAGGAAAAGATGCTCCCCTTCCAACACGCTGCTGGCCAGTGAGGATGGGAAATGGCGCTGCAGCAGCACTGTAGTTGCGGGAAGGTAAAACCACATGACAATTCAGTAGAATGGGCTGTCAGCCTCAGGCTTTATGCTTTTAAGAGCAGTGCTGCTGTCTGAGCTACACACATCAGAGTGTGTGTGTGTGTGTTGGGGGATAAAGCAGCACTAGGTACACAAAACCAACCTTCATTTCTGTGAAACACTCCACACAAGCCTAAAGCTATGACAAGCCCAAATGCATCAGCACTGTTTGTAGCTGCACAACATAACAGAATCCATTCGGTCTAAAAGTGATACAACAGCAAAATAAAACACTTAAAAAAAAACAACAGGAGGTCTTGCTTGATGATGTGGATCACATATTCCTGGACTTGTGATTGGCTAATACTGGGCTCCTCCAAGCAGCTCATTGGCTGCTGTAGAAGAGATCTGGACAAGTCCAGACATGTTCTTGTTCAGACTCTGACTCTCATCCTTGTTCTCTCCATCTGTGTATCCTACAGTCCGTAACTTCGACCGCTCGTCTGTGAGGAGTCGCTCATTCCGGCGTCTGAACAGGGCGTTCAGCGTGCTCAGGAGGACCAAGAGCGGCACAGCAGTAGTCCACGACAACACAGAGGAAAGAGATAACCTCAGAAATGCCAACGTACCACAAGAGGGTGAGTGTGTGTGTGTGTGTGTGTGTGTGTGCGTGTGCAAGTGTGTCCGAGAGTGTGTCAGTGGGTGACAGCCTGGGTCGAGGGCCCTGAGCACAGCTACAGCATATGTTCCTTTAATAATGCAGATGGGGCTGACAGAAGGCTGATCTGAAACAGGGACAGAGACAGAGAGAGTCAAAAGACAAGATGCACGCAGGAAAGGAAACAGACAGAGGAGAGGAAACAGGAGAAGAGATGGTGATACAAAGGTAGAGGATGACTCTGTGTGTGTGGATCATCTTCATATTGATTAAATAGAGGAAATGAAATTGATAGATGAAGGCAAAGTGGGCAAAGAATGATTTGATGAAGTCGGACTGTTTGCCTCTGTGTGTGTCGGGAGAGGGTTATGGCTTTGTTTTTATATCTTTGCACCAAATTTCCCAACAAGAATAGGAATATCTGTCAGTTTTGACTTTGTGGGTACATTTGTCTTGTTCCCATGGAGAAAACTGCTTGCATTTAAAAATAAATAAACAAATAAATAAATAAAAGACAAATTAAAAAAAGATTTGTTTTGGTTACTGAGGTTAAGGTTAGGGTTAGATTTAGATGTAGGCACAGCATTAATTAGCTGCATTAATAATTATGGAAGGTCCTTACAAGGATAGTGAGACAAGTAAGTGTGTGTGTGTGTGTGTGTGTGTGTGTGTGTGTGTGTTACGTAAAGCCCCAGGTGGTGGCTGAAGTAATGAGATTTGCCTTTTCCCTCCCTGGTGTTGAAGGGGAAATTGACTATGCAAGAAAAAATGCAGGGGGAAGACAACAAGCGTGAGGAAAGAAGAGGAAAGAAGAAAGGAATAGGCATTTGCACAAGAAAAATAAACAAAATGAAAAATATAAGAAAAAGAAAAGAATACAAAATATGTTTCGACAGCACTTGGTGGTTGTGAATGTCTGCTGCTGTTATTCTGCACTTTATCATGTTGTAGTTTTGCACTTTAACACTGATGATCTACTCTATCTATCTATCTATCTAATTTTGTGGGTTTTTTGGTTGACTTCTTATCATGAAGTGGAATTAGATGTGAAGCAGTTTGTTTTCCACCATGTGTTTATCTCTTTTTGCATGTCTCTTATGGAAGGACAGACAAAGTTATCCTCTATATATATATATATATATATATATATATATATATATATATATATATATATATATATATATATATATATATATATATATATATATATATATGTGTGTGTGTGTGTGTGTGTGTGTGTGTGTGTGTGTGTGTGTGAGTGTATATATATATATATATATATATATACACACACACTGCCTGGCCAAAAAAAAAGTCGCACAATCTAATATTTTGTTGCACTGCATTTAGCTTTGATTATGGCACGCATTCGTCGTGGCATTGTTTCAACAACCTTATGCAACTTCACAACATTTATTTCCATCCAGAGTTGCATTAATTTTTGGCTGAGATCTTGCATTGAGGACAGGAGAGTGTAACCACTCCGTAAAGTCTTCTCCAGCACATCCCAAAGACTTTCAATGGGGTTAAGGTCAGGACTCTGTGGTGGTCAATTCATGTGTGAAAGTGATTCCTCGTGCTCCCTGAACGACTCTTTCACAAGTTAAGCCTGATGAATCTTAGCATTTTCATCCTGGAATATTCCTGTGCCGTCAGGGAAGAAAAAGTCCATTGACGAGATAACCTGGTCATTCAGTACATTCAGGTGCTCAGCTGACTTCATTTTATTGCCGCACAATGAGGCTGAACCTAGACCTGACCAGCTGATGCAACCCCAGATCATAACACTGCCTCCAGAGGCTTGTACAGTAGGCACTATGCATGACGGGTGAATCACTTCATGCATTTCCCTTCTTACCCTGACACGCCCATTGCTTTGGAATAGGGTAAATCTGATTTTATCAGACCACATGACCTTTTTCCATTGCTCCACAGTCCAGTCTTTAT
>CM040472.1:3202914-3217983 GCA_022758105.1 Pangasianodon gigas | reverse complement strand
AAGCGTTTTAAAGATCTCCGATCACGATCATTCAAGATTTTTTTCCGACTACATTTCTGCTGTAAAGTTGACGGTTCACCAATATCCTTCCAGGCTTTAATAATGCACTGGACATTTCATAACCCAGTTCCAGTGATTTCAGCAATCTCCTTAGTTGTTTTCTTTGCTTGATGCAGGCCAACAATTTTCCCCTTCAGTATCATCTTTTCCACGACCATGGGATACGTAGTCTGCCATGGTTGTTTAAGAAATGAGAAGCTACACACTGCATCAGTTAAGGTTAAAAGAACTGTTGCCAGCTGAAACATATTAATCACTGTAGTAATGATCCAATCATAGGCTCTTAAGTATTTGCTTATTTAAACCCAAACAGCGACCTTTTTTTTGGCCGCTATATTAATATATATAATAATATATATATTATTTTTAATATTTATATATAATATTTTATATAATAATACATATTTTTATAATTATTTTTTTACATATCCGTGGGCTGGAAATTGCAACTTTGCAATATTGTAACTTTTTAACTGCAAGTAATGAACTTGTGAGTTTAGTCAACCTGCCGTACAGAGATGTGATTGAATTCTTGGTTTCCATTAAAAGCTTGGGTGACAAATGAGAATTGGCTTCATTTCCACATTAAAATTAAAGAGGATGCTTGGCTGCATATGCAATCGAGTTTAGTTTCACTGTGCACCTGTTCTAAACTTGTTCCATTTATAATCGCTTATTTCAGTGTTAAGCCCACTGTCATTCCCTCTCTCTGTCTTACCTCTAGCCAGCATGTCTGCATGGCAAAACATAGTGTAAGCCACTGGTTCTCAAAGTGAGCTCCTAAAGTAACTCAAAAACAAGTAGGCCTCTAAATTAAGTCAACTTGGACCTAATGTGTTCTGTTAGTGGACATTTCAGGACCAGAAAGCTCGAAATCTCTAATAAATAGACAAAGTGTTACTGTACATGTTTAAATAATATTCATGAAATAAGGTCAGTGGAATTTAATTTACAGTTAAAGGGGTTTCTGGCTTCAAAACCTTTTGAGAAACCCTGGTATAAATGACTTTCCATGCAATCCACACTGCTTAGCGAGTGAAAATATCTTGAATATGGTCAACTCTGTCTAGCATTTCCTGTTATAAGATTATAATAAACCAAATATAAATGTATTAAACCTATTTCTTGACATTTTTACTAACTAGGAAAATTATCTGCCAATAGAACAATACTATTTCAACCTTCAAAGTAGCAAAAATGTCTAGAAATAAGTTTAATAATGTTATATTTGGTTTATCTTTGGTATATCTTATAATAGAATATACTAGATACATTTGACTATTTTAACTAGCTAAGATGACTTTTTTTGCAGGGAAGAATAGAACAACAGCATGTTTTTTTTCTTTTTTTAATTATTTTATTTTATTTAACATGTGAACAATTAGGTCAATGTATGATGGGGTGTGGGACAATTAAATTTCAGCCAACTGTTACAACCCAGTTCCCTGTGAACAAACATGGCATATATATGTGTTTATGCTGGTTCTCCATATTGGTGTAATGAGTTGAAAGACTGCACAATTACAACACTGATTATTATTATATAAATTTCACTGCATATTGAAAGAGGAAGTGTGTCATTTGGATAGATTATTATTATTATTATTATTATTATTATTATTATTATTATTCACTCAAGTCAATGACATGGGCCATAATATAACAGCAAGATGATTGGGTTATGTTTTGATTAGTCTACAGTCACACATCACACAGAGTGGATTGAAACACTGGAATGGATGCATATCTGTTCTGTGATGTTAACTAAAAACTCATCAGAAATGCTTTAATGGTAAACTAGCATTTGGTCTTTAGTCTTTCTTCACTTATTCCTGTTAATATAAACCCCAAACACATTAACTTTCTATCTCTCCCTGCAGTATTTGCTCTGCCTCAGCTCCATCATCTCATTCCTGATGGTGAGGTCACCACAGTTAAGATTACACGCTCTGACCCCTGTGAGCCATTGGCCATCAGCATCGTGGGGGGAAATGAGACCCCTCTTGTGCGCATCCTTATCCAGGACATCTACAGAGAAGGAGTCATTGCCCGCGATGGAAGACTGCTGCCTGGAGACATGATCCTCAAGGTGTGTGTGTGTATGTGTGTGTGTGTGTGTGTGTGTGAGAGAGAGAGCAAGAAATAGAGAGAAAATGTAAAAGAGCTGAGGAGGTGGGTGGGTGGTCTAAAATTACATCATTGTACAGTAGGTGTGAATACTAGGTTGGCATGTGTACGTGTTGTATGGCGTCATGTGCTTCACCATCTGTTTGGCAAAGGGGTTGGCAATATGGCATGAGAGAAAAAGCTTTCAGTTTGTGTTTACATCTTTTCCTCAGTTGACTTGAGCATTCTGCAGTGGCTTTATTCAATATTTTCCCACAATACTTAGCAAAGGAAAATTTCATACAGTGTCCATGTCTATTTCTTTCAATCTATATCTCCTTCTATTTCTATTTCTCCTTCTATCTCTCACTTTCCCTGTCCATAAATCTCCCCCAACAGGTGAACGGTATCGACATCACCAACGTCCCGCACTGCTACGCCCTTGCAGCTCTGAAGCGTCCCTGCATGCTGCTCAGGCTGACCGTGCTGCGTGAACAGCGCCATCGTTACCGCGCGCATCATCACCACCACCACCATCACGTGCCTCAGCCGGGCGAGCTGTTGTACCCGGGCTCCGGTGGCAGCGTGAGGGACGACAGTCTGCACGTGGTGCTGCTGAAGGGTGCGCCAGACGAGCAGCTGGGTATCAAGCTTGTGCGCCGACCCGATGAGCACGGCGTCTTCATCTTCCACCTGCTAGAAGGAGGTCTGGCGGCACGGGACGGGCGTCTGCGTATCGACGACCGTGTGCTTGCTATCAATGGGCACGACCTGCGTTATGGTGCTCCTGAGCATGCTGCACTGCTCATACAGGTGGGCATGACATATATCAGACATATACCCTGTATAGAGGAAATATAATCTTATTCTTATCTTTGCCTTGTTGCAAAAAGACTATTTCTTTCTTTATGGTTCTATGGGCAGATTTCCCCAAACCACAGTTGTTTTTTTCCCCATGGGATTTGTTTCTTTCACTGATTGTTGTACATTAGATGCCTTTTTATGTGCCAGATAATGCGGGTATGATTGCAGTTCCTCCAGGGTGAAGTGTGTGTGCGTCTGGGATCATTACACAGTCCATAACACATGCAAGGTTTAGGGTTTATGTGTGTTTTGTGTGTGTCTGGTGTGCTGAGGGTTGGCTGCTCACAGCGAACATTTTCAGTCAGAAATTACGCTTTCATTTAAAAGTCATTGACGGATCAAAATTCCGTGGATCTTAGGGGGTTAAAATATTTGTGTTCAACAGAAATGTACAGTTAGACTTTAGAAGTAATAGAGGTGATATGCAATCAAACAAAAAGCCAAAAGGACAAAAAAAAGAGAGAGAAAGAGAGAGAACAATGAGCTATACGTCAATATGCTTATTACACCTTCTCTGACCCTCTAAAAATGCGTTAGATATGCAACCACATCCACATCCATTACTTATAGCACCTATAAGCATCTCCATATATCTCCATCATATCCATATATGCATTTTGTGTTCTGTGCCCATACACTTATACACTCTAGCTCTCTCATCACTAAAACACTGAAGGATTAACGCTCCTAGGGTCTTTTTTGTAAACAATCCAAGTGTTGGAGATGATCTTTCATGAGAAGCAATATTGAGAATTTTGAGTTTAAATAAATATATACAAATGAAAAACTGCTAGGTTAAATGAAGACCATGTCTGTGATTGTAAGGCCAATCTTAAGCCAATGTTCCTCAGTGTTAGATTAACCTTAACACAATGTTTATCAGCACTAGGCCAATTTTAACCATTTCAGCATGAGGTCAATGCTAATCCAATGTTCCTCAGTGTTCGGTCAACTTTTACTCAGTGTTTCTCAGCATTTGCCAGAATTAATCCAATGTCTCCTACCATTAGCCTAAGGTTAACCCAATATTAACCCAATATTGCTTGGCATCAGGCCAAAGTTAACATATGTTAACCTAATGTTCTTCAGCATTGGGTCAACATTAACCCAGTGTTTCTCACCTTGCACTTGTGATTAGCTACATATATATATATATATATATATATAATGTATGTATACACAGAGAGAGAGAGAGAGAGAGAGAGAGTAGAAGAATAAAGGCAAGGTGAGAAACACTGGGTTAATGTTGACCAGTCAACAGTCACAATTGCGAGTGCAATATTGTTCTATATGATAGTTTTATAAATAAGAAATTAATATTGAGTACCTGACATTTCAGGCATAATATTAAGATTCAACTTTTTATTGTCATTGTGTGGAGTATGAGTACAGTGCCAATGAAATGCAGTTTTTTTGCATATCCCAGTTTGCTAGGAAGCTGGGGTCAGAGTGCAGGATCAGCCATGATATGGTGCCCCTGGAGCAGATGTGGTTAAGGGCCTTGCTCAAGTGCCCAACAGCAGCAGCTCGACAGTGCTGGGGCTTGAACCCCTGACCTTCCAATCATTAACCCAGAGCCTTAACTGGTCAGCCACCACTGCCCCAAATATGGCCAAATATCATCAGCTAGCTGACAATGATTTTTACATTCCCATTAAAGGTGCATCCGGTGAAATTGGCTTCCCTTCTTCGTTTTCATCTTCATCTGACAAGATTTCATATTTTAAGTCAGAAGTTTTGTTCATGAAAAATGTATCGTTTGCCATGTCCACTGATGATGTCACTAACCCTACTGTAGTAACGGTTTCAGCGGGACTGTGGCTAGAAGTGGAATTTTACGTGGAGAACACAGACGAGCGGAGTGATACAAACAGTGAAACATCCCAGTGCGGTTCTACTAAATATGAGCACTCTTGGAACGCCGCTCGTCCAATCAGATTAGTGAACCAGAACTAACAGTTCAATAATGATTTATAATTATCACCCAGAAGAGCATGGGTTACCTTCTGAGTCTAGCTCCTCTCAAGGTTTGTTCCACATGCCATCTCATCAAGCCAGAGGTACCTTAACCACTGGCACCTCTAGCTTGCTCATTAGGGATCTAAATCTACATCTGGATTTCTGTAAAGTTGAACTGAACCGAAAGTTTCTCTGCTTTAAACCAATGTTAACTTTACATATATACATCACCACAGTGTTCCTGAACATTACTTAATGTTCCTCAGGATAATATTAAATTTAAGCCCAGCAGCAGGCCAACATTAGGTCATATTTCAGCCTTTTACACCAACCTTGTTTTGGTGTTTAATATAATCAGACTATATGCCACAGAGCAAAGTGCTGACGCAACACATAGTCAGTTATTGTGCCATGAATCTTTCCTCAACATGCTCCACTTTTCTTCTGAGGCTTTCAAATGCACTGCTGACTGTAAATGCTGATACTGCTTGCTAAAATTGAAGAGAAAGTTGTTTGCGTTTGCGTAGCTACACTGTGTAGGTCTGTGCAATGTTCTGAACAAGTCAGTAATGCTGTGTGTTACGTGTTGTAGGCAAGTGTGGAGCGAGTGCACTTCATCGTGTCGAGGCAGACTCACGTACCTGCCCCGGATATACTACAGGAGGCGCCATGGAACATGGAGGGACCCCCACCCTACTCTGCTGTGGACGCTGAGCAATCACTGGTGGTGAGACACCCTACACACACACACACACACACACTGTACTATGTACATTGTCTTGCCTGCTACTCATCTTTACACACACATAACTTCGCGATTGATGTTTCTGTAAGATAGGAGAAAAACCTAGCTACAGCAGAGCGGGTTTTCTGCTTTAACTGAGATGTCATTATCTGAGGAAACATCTTCCCTTGTCCTAATAAAGCTCAAATTCACAGCTTTCCACTTGCTCTTTGTTATTCTATCACTCTCTCACTTTCCCCACACACACTCGCATTCCTCTCACCTCTCTTTAACACTTCTAATTCTCTCTGTTAGTCTGAAGTGGGAACATTTTTTTCCCTTCTTTTTCGCTCACAACAGCTTCAGCCACAGACAAACCCAACGCAGTAAGAGCAGATCTGAGTCACTTGACCCATGCTTTCAGACTAAACATAGGTGACTTTTTATTAAATGTCTTTATTAAGTTAGCACTTAGCTGCTGGGTTTGTTTCTTTTGGCTATGCTCCAAGGCTGTACTTTGGCAGCGGTCACTGATACCACAGGCCCCAGGAGAAATAGCTAGCTCATTCATAACTAGCTTAAACACACACACATACACACACTCTCTCTCACACACACACACATCTCCTTGGTGTGACTGTGTTATACATAAGTCATAAGGTGTCTGAAATTTGTATACTTAGCAGATTAGTCATATATATGTCATACACTATATCATTGTCACTCATATACATTTGTGCCGCAACACACACACTCACACACTGACTCTGTGGTGTCCTCTCTGCTAGGACTCGTGCCAAAAGCCGGGGTGTTATGAGAAGACAGTGACTCTGGTTAAAGAGTCTAACGAGTCGCTGGGCATGACTGTGGCAGGAGGAATGAACAGCCGCGGCTGGGACCTGCCTGTCTACGTCACCAACATTGATCCCAACGGTGTGGTGGCCCGTGAAGGCTCCATCTGCAAAGGTGTGTGTCTATAGTAGTGTTTACAATTTAGCTATAGGGTGCACACTCTGCACATGATACATACCAACTATAACATTTAAGATGGCTAAATTAAAGGAAAACTCCACCATGAATTTCAATAAATATGTTTAGATTGAAATATATGTGATGTCATTAATGATTAATGATTCTGGTGCTAATTTGTTGGTTGGTGTTGTATTTCCATTATTTCTGTGAGAAATTAGAAGCCAGGTTTCACTGTTACCGCCTAAAAAAAAGAGAGAGAGAGCGAGAGCAAAAGCTTGTTTTCTCAGTCACCATTTTCCAATGTTCAATGTCATATTAATGAGAAATCGAATATATATGTAGCGGACACAACAAACACTGGACCCAAAGTTCCAGAATGCAGTGCAGTTATGTGATGCAATTACCCTGAGTTAAGGCAGAGACTCACCTCGACTATTATTTATTTATTTTTTTTTATCTATGAGATGACGAGTATGATGATGCAGATGGCAGTATTAGCATGAAATTTGAAACTTTAGGACTTTATCTGTGTGAGCAAAGTGTACAGTTGAGGAGGTGAGAGAACTGGACAGACTAGAGGACTAAAGTGCCGCTGCATCACTCTCTTTATTAGGAATGAAGCAAAGCAGGTAGTCATTGTGGATAAAAGTAGAAAAAAAAGTGAACACAGAATTTCATTACAAAATAAATCTTGGATGTCTTTAAAGATCATTTTTATCTCTTATATAAAGATTAATATACAAGTCATTCAAGGTGGCGTTTTCCTTTAAGGACAAGCTACTACTCTTTACATGTAAAGTCCCTTCATAACGCAGGGTACCAAGAGTACTGACCAGGACTATCCATTACCGCCATTATGGACAGATCTAGTAATGGAGTGTACCATTTGTTAGTCAACACATTCATCACAGAAGAGTCAACTGCCATTTTGAAACAAAGAAAACAACAGATTTGCACTAGAGAATTGCTACTGGAGCGTACAACATATCCCACGATAATGATTACCACTTCCAACTGAGTGCTTTCACAGGTAGAGTTACATGATATGAATAATTCCATTTTTAGATTAGTAACTGAACCGTGTTGTAACGCACCGTCTGGTGGAAGAGTGCTATAAATCTATTTGTTTTTCTCTTTCAACACCTTCCTTCTCTTCTTTCAAAATGATTCCCTCTATTTTATTACATCCCATGATCTTCAGAGTAAGAGAAGCACTTTGGGCTGCACCATAACTTCAGTTAAATTTGATTTGTATAGCATTTTTAACAGTAGACATCATCACACAGCAGCTTTGATCAGCAAGCCAGAGGTGATAGTGGTGAGGAAAATCTCTCTGAGACGAAATGAAGAAGAAACATTGAGAGGAACCAGACTCAAAAGGGAACCTCTTCTGAGTGACACTGGATAGTGAGATTATAAATCATTGGAATTTACAGATGTAGGAGAATAAAAACAAACAGTAGTAAGTGTGTTGAAAGGACGTTCAGTATGACTATATTGTGAATAAGAGTCATGGGATGAGCACAGGACAGTCTTTATGATTACATCATTACAAATTGTATTGTGAAATTTACAACTGACTGTGGCATTTTCTTTTATGGAATGGGCACAAGGGCCATTTGTAAAAGCTGACAAAAATATATGAATCTGAATTTCATGTATTTGAATTATATACACATGATGTTAAATATTTTTTTTATTTTATAAATGTATTTTTTTTTACCAATTTTTTTTCTTTGTTTTGAACTAGGGCTAAGATTTCAGATTTTAAAACCCTAAATACAAATCCCAAAATTCACAGTAGGAAAGTAAAAGCTTTCACTGGAAAAAAAAACTCATTGAATTTACTTAATTCAAATGTGTACATTGGTTCCACTTGATTGAATTGCATCCTGCCTCTAACACTCACCACATGTTACGTTTTTATTTGCTTTTGCAGCTTAGTAGCTAACATCTAAATTCACACCCATCACCCATTTTTCCATAATAATGAAAATGCAAAAAAAAAAAAAAAAAAAAAGCACTTCTATTAGTATTGGTTGTTTGTATGCTGACTCAGCTGTATTGCCCTGAATGCTGTGAGACCAGATCAGTGGACTGACTGTTCAATGAATGTGTCCATGTTCTAACAAAACCACCCACCTGTCACCAAGGTGACCCACTGATAACACATAAACACACACACACACACACACACTCACACGCTTTTGAGCACACATAAGCTTTGTAACAAAGACGCACCTGCTAATGCATATGCATTAGGATCATCAGATCTGCAGATTTATGCACTGCTCCAGAATAATGCACACACACACACACACCCCTGTGTCACATCGAGAATAATATGAACCATGAATATGTGATCATACAACAAAACAGAAGTGTGTGTTTGAAGGGAAGAATGGGTCTAAATTTCTTCTAGTCTTCTAGTCTTCAAAAAAAAAAAAAAAGCTGTGTGTGTGTGGGTGTGGGTGTGTGTTGTACTTTAATTCAGAGTGACCCTTTTGTCTTATCACCTCAAGCTGCCATATGGCAGATCTGCGGCCTGCTTCTTCCTGTTTAAAACATCACCTCTACTCATCTGTATCTTACAGGTGACTTTAACCCCCCATGGATTGAAAGCCTGTGTACTCAGACAGATAACGAAGACACCAATGCCCCAAATGAAAGACGTCCTTGAGTGGCACGTTAATTCCCCTGTCGCTTTTTTTCCTAGGGGATATCCTACTGAACGTGAATGGTGTGGAACTGACTGGTGTGACTCGAGGCGAGGCCGTGGCTAACCTGAAGAACATTTCGTCCCCGGTGGTGCTGCGTGTGCTGGAGATGAGGCCACCTGACATGAGCTCTGTGGACTGCATGTCCCCCGCCGTGTCCTCGCCGTCCTCGCCTGGAGACATCAAAACGCCCCTGCCCAGCGATGATTACGCACCCATATGGGTATCCTGGCTTCAACTGCCCAGGTAAAGTGGGACAGAATAGTGCAGTTGTAGCTCCCCAGCATTTAACCCTGTGTGTTATTCACACCACAGCGCTGTTGAATTCTCAATTCTGATTGGTGGTGATTAATTTTCTATAACAGCACAGCTCTGACAGTAGCACCGGCTGTAATCCAAATCTCTCTATTCTCCTTCTAATACGTTACATCGTTTATAAGAACAGGTCATTCATAGGGATTTGTATGGCAGTACATAATCTAAAACGATAATAAAGAGATATAAAAAAAAAGTGATGTTATTTAACAAAGGGGACAAAAAGTAGTCATTGATATGGTGAAGTTTTCTGTAAGGAGATGTAAGGAAGGAGTCTCCAGTGTCAGTGCTTTGTAACAGTCAATAAGTTTCCCGCCATGGGAGAGCCTTCAGGGCAGAGGAGTTTGGACTTCCTGGTTTCTTGGAAACATGATCAGCTATGTTTTTTTTTTTATGTGTCATTAACTTCGAGAGAGAGAGAGAGAGAGAGAGAGAGAGAGAGAGGGAGGGAGGGAGCGAGGGAGGCTGGTAAGGGAACCACTGCTGCTATAACATCAGTGATAACAGGAACTAACTTGCTTCAAGGATGTTCCACAACATTAAATGTAACTATAAACAGTCAAAAACCAATAACACAACAAGTATTTAAATTTAGGGGGAATAAAACTCTTCGGGGTGTGCTGTTATAGACTAAACCTCCATCACACCACTCCTTCACTGATTACTTTCCTATAACAGCTTGCTCTGTCATGTTTTGTCACTGTTGAAAGCTTGATTCTGATTGGTCAGAGGGTGTTGATTAATTTTCTGTAACAGCACAGCTCAGACAGTAGTTCAGGCAAGGTTTATATTAATGTGCTCATTATTTTTATATGTTATCATTTCTGCAGTAACAACTATAGTATTTTGGATTGTATTCAATTTTGGTGCGAGTGTTTTTCTGGATTTTTTCGATTTTACCTTACTAAAAAAAGATTACATTCCAGCTTTCCTCTCCTCTCTTCTCTGCCTATTTCTGCGTTTCTCTTCTCCCCCCTCTTATCTCTGTCCTCCATCTGCTTTGCTCCCTCTGTAGGGAGGCGGAAATTGTCATGAATAATAATTTGCCCTGATGAAAAGAGTTTGAGTTTGCAACTTCTGAAACAACATTAATTCCAAAAGTGTGAGAAAAACGCAAAGTGAGGTCTCTATCGCTTTCTGCTCTGACTGTAAGAGTTTTTAAGGTCTCAGAGGTGGACGGATTTAAATAGTCTCTTTTTTAATTGGAATTATTTATAATGAAGGTATTTGAGATTCGAGAAGAAACTTTCCTTGTGCAATGAGAATCTTACTTAGTTTGCACGCTCTTCACCAGTGCTGCAGTAGAAAATATAGAAAAGAAAATAATAAGTGTTGAGATGTAGTGTAGGATGGCTGGATGGGAGAAGAAATATGAATGTAAAAATTACTGGTGTTAATGAAGCTCTTTCAGCAGCCCTTAAACCCTGCTGTGACATGTGACACACATACATACACTCTGCCATGTTCATATTTCTCCTTGCTTTGTTAAAAGTAACGTATTAAAATGCAGTTCAGCATAATTAGCTAAAAAAAAAAAGCATACTTGAATTGCATACCATAACAAGGGTACATAATTTAAACCACAGTGCTCTTAATTCTCAAATCTGATTGGTCAGAAGGTGTGCGTTATTTTTAGACAGTAGTTCCAGCTGTAACATAAATGAGAGGTTTATATTATTGCGTTCACTCTAATACGTTATTGTTTCTATAGTAACAGCTCATACCCAGGGACTTGTATGGTGGACACGCCATGTAATCTAAGAATAATAATAAAAAACGAACAAAGAAAAATGTACAAATATAAACATTTACACATAAAAACACAAGTCTATTTAAGTCTCGAGTGTCAGTGTTTTTGTAACAGTCACAGTGCTTTGTAAAGTTTCCCAACAAGGCAAAGTCTTCAGGACAGAGGAGTTTTCCTGCTTCTCAGTAAAATGACAAGCTGCAGCTTTTTAGAAAAAGAGAGAGAGAAGGAGATGCTGGTGAGGGAATGAATGTTTACTGGAGCTCTAACGTAAGTGAGAACAGGAACTAACTTGTCTCTCGGACGTTCCACGACATTAAAGCTTAACTATAAACCGTTAAAATGTGTGACGATTCCTTCATTAATAAATTAAACATTGTAATTTTTGCTAAATTACTGCAGTATAAGTAGAATAACACACTCCAGACTGTATCACACCACCCCAGCGTGGATTATTTTCACATAAAAACACGTTCTGTTGTGTGTTATTCCTTACTGAAACCACATCACACCACTCCGTTGTTGATTATTTACCTGTAACAGCATGCACTGTCATGTTTTATTCTTTACTTACTTACTTTCCACAGCACTGTTGAATTCCAAAACCTCATTGGTCAAAAGGTGTTGATTAAGTTTTCTATAACAGCAGTTGTGACAGTGGTTTCTGCTGCAAAACAAACCAGAGGTTTATATTAATGTGCTCATTATCGTTTCTATAGTAACAGCTCATTCGCAGGGACTTGTATGGCAGACGCTCCACATGATCTAAAGCTAATAATAAATGCATTATTAGAAAAATGTGCAGTTATTTAACAAACAAAAATGTATAATTGTTAATATAGTGGAGTTTTCTGTACATTTATTGAAGATGTGTGTACAGAACAGTGTAATAGTCATGGGACAGTCTAAGGATGAAGAACATTGTGTTTCACAGTATCTCAATAACAAGCTGCAGGTTTTTTCTTATTAACCTCAAGAGAAAGTGAGGGAACGACTGGTTATAGCTCTTTATAACGCAAGTGATAACAGGAACTAACTTGTTTCACAGACGTTCAACATCAAACATAACTATAACCTGATGACATTTTGTTTATTGATAAATGTTAATAATTTGCATAGTTTGGCAGATTGCATTGTTATCAGAAGAATAAAACACTTGGGAATGTGTTATAGGAAGTTAAATTATATATAATGTGCATAATTTAAATTGAGTTACATTTTATATAAATTATGCGAAGTGATGTGAACAGCTTCACTGTTACTTTTAGCAGGAAAATGTTTCGTAAGGTTAAGGTTGTTTACCACCAGGGACATTCTGAGGGAGGCATTTGGCCTGATTGAGCTGATCTGATATGCAGATGGTGTGATTCGGTGTGATAAGGTGATCTGTTTGTCTCCTGCAGACACCTGTACAGCTGTAAGGACATTGTGCTGCGCAGGAGCACATCGGGGAGTTTGGGCTTCAGTATTGTAGGTGGTCAAGAGGAGCTCAACTGCAATCAGTCCTTCTTCATCCGCTCCATCGTGGAGGGAACACCAGCATACAATGACGGCAGAATACGGTACACAAAAACATACACTAAACACTTTTTATGTTAAGAAATTCCATAGCGTTTAAGCTTGAAATGGTTTGTGCTACTCATGATGTCATGATCTACGACCTAGTTTTTTCCCCAAAAAATTATTTTCCCCACATATTTGGGAAAAAAAATTGGAACAAAAGTTATTTTAGTCCTGTCACGTGTCTTTCCTTTCTTTTTTTTTTTTTTTTAATTTTCCGCCAGTTTTCTCTCCAATTTGGTCTTGGCCAATTCTCACTCCCTCACCAGGTTAGTCTCCTCTCTTCCTTGAAGACATGCGGAGCCAATCTCCACACCTTTTCAAACTGTTGCTCATGCAGTGTCCCATGGTGGAGTAACAATCATAGGAAAGTGCCATCAGCCCTCTTTCACATACATGAAATCACAGACACTAGTGATTGGCTAGTGTCACTCTGATTGACAGTTGACAGAGTGTATGCCAGTCCTCCCACCTTGAGAGCATGGCCAATTTTGCTCTCTTGACTCCCTCCCACAGACGGCTGTGGCACTGTCGGGATTTGAACTCCAGACAACGGGGTGAACGCTTTTCTGTTGCGCCACTCTGGAACTGACTTTCCTCTCGTATTGGTGCTTCTGCCTTTAGGAGAATCCCCAAATGTCTGATTGGAATTATAGTTCATATTTCCATAAATATTGTTTAATTGGCTAAAAATATGGCTAAAATATGGGTATTGTGTATTTTTTTTCCATTACTTCTAGTGATAAATTCTGTAGTCAAAAGACACTGAATTCTATGGGCCTATGGGAAGGTAAGCGTTAATCAACAATCTCTCTCTCTCTCTTTCTCTAGGTGTGGAGACATCCTGTTGGAGGTGAATGGAAAGAGCACATGGGGAATGACTCACACTGCTCTAGTGCGCCTGTTGAAAGAACTGAGGGGCCGTATTACTCTCACCATCGTCTCCTGGCCTGGCAGCCTGCTATAGGCCCATGTTGTGCAGGGGAGGGGCTTATTACAATGACCCTATGTTGGAGGTTGGAGCGTCACACAGTCCCTGCCCACAATGAATGGGCTTTTGGATATGGACTTCCATGGTAGGCAAGTCGTATGAAATGGACCAGCGCCGTAGAACGTGGGGCCAGGTGCTTTGGCCTCGTCCAGGTATGAGGGACTGACATGGACCTCAGATGCTGAAGGTGGGGCGTATGATAGACTCTCTTCACATGAGGACTCACCAAAGGTGTTGGCCATTGGAAAGAGATCATCCAGTGTTAGGTGATTCAGGTTTAACACCCAAGAGTCCATGTGATACTATTGCCATAATTTCACTGGCTGCCTGTGCACTTCATAGCCCCCGCCTTCACTGATATCATCAATTAGACACAGGAAGCAGTCTCCTGTACTCCTGTCACTGAGGCCACATACACGAGGAGCTGATGATAAAAAGAAGCACCTAAAAGAACCATGGTTACACATTATGAGGATATGATATGTGTGATAAAGTGTATATAAATACTCCTCTGTGGGCAATGTGCAAACATATTTCATAAGTGTGTAGCTGATTTGTCGTGGAAGAGAAAGAACTTCTGGGATATGTGGAGGTTCAAGCTAAGGTTCAGAGTCTGGGGTTGCCAACTCCGTTAGTTTCTACGTTAGAACACGCATTTAAGTGGACGCACATTTCTTTCCTGTTAATGTTAGTGTGTGGGGAAAAAAGAGACAAATTCAAGCGTTCGTACTACGGCGACTGTTTCTTTCATTTGTTTGTTTATTTCTATCTGTTCCTATGGCCTTTTTGGATATTGGCTTCGCTTTGTTCGTTCTGACAGTAATGTGTTTTCTCCATCCACCGGAGAAAGTAGTTTTTTTTTTTTGTCTGTGTTGGTATGTTGCAGATGCTGTTGCAAAGAAAATATAAAAATATATATCTTTGATGAGTATTATGAAAAAAAATAAAGAAATTGACTAAATAATATTGTTCATAACACTCTTTTAAAAAGGAAATATATATATATGTATATACATATATATATATATATATATATATATATATATATATATAT
>CM040472.1:3112441-3202814 GCA_022758105.1 Pangasianodon gigas | reverse complement strand
TTGTTTTTGGCATGTTGCTTTCTCAAATGACAGCTCAATGACCCATACTGAGGCTTTTATACCTTAATTTAACTTAATTATTGAGTGAGATCACCTGTTTCACCTGATCACCTTTACGCACATCACCTGTGAAGGTAAAGGACTTAATAAATGGTCATTTCTTATAGGGGGCTAATAATAATGTCCCTGGTCATTTTAGTTTTTTCTTACATAACAATGTTTTGGTGTGCAAATATAAATATTTTGGTCCTTCTAATGATAAATAGTATGTTCAGAAATGCTGTGTTAAAAATTCCTTGCTCTGTTAAATAGGTACTTGGGAATATCTTGAGGAAACTTAAAATTTCATAGGGGGGCTAATAATTTTGTCCTCAACTGTATATAATATGCTTATAGTAATGAGAGTTTGGCAGCCTTGCTGATTTTGTGTTTTCAGAGATGTGACAGAAAAGATGGCACACATATCCATCGAGATATGTGTTTTCATGTCTGCAGGTCATCGTGGAAAGCCATGTGGTCTAGTGTCTCATGCTATGGCTTGTGTAGCATTTGGTTAAATCAATAAAATTATTCTACAAGGAAACCTGTGTCACAGTCAGAGCCTGAATGTGTGTGTGTGTGTGTGTGTGTGAGATCAAGGGTATGGCCTGTGAATGCTAATGTTTTTTAGTTAAATTTTCACACTCGCACAACTGGTTTACCAAATTATTTATAATACTGTTTTCATACCGCAACAAAACCATTCTTTGGCACAACACAAATATAAATCATCTTAGCTTAACAATCATGTTTTTTTTTTTCATTCAAGTCATCTTATAATAAATTAGCTTAAATTAAAAAAATGATTTTGTTCATTGTCTTTGGTCTTGTCATAACTGGTTAATAAATTAGTTTTGTAAACTAGTTCTCTTATAACAGCTTAAAATGAAAATAAATCAGCTCCTAATGAGCCTGGCCTTTACTTGGCTCGAATGAACATACAATGTTGTCACTCTCTAGCCACTGACTGCCTACAAGAGTGAATAAGACAACTTGTTAAGACGTACGATCTCTCCCTTTTGGATAGCCGGTCAGTCAGTGGACTCGGTGTCTGTGCTGTCCTTGTTGCGTTTGGAGCGCTTATATCTATGTCTCCTGTGGCTCTCTCCATCATCACTGGAATGCCTTCTCCGACTGCTACTGCTGAGAGAGTGTGTGTAAAAGGGAGCAAGAAGAAAAAGAGGAAGCCTTATGATATATTTAACATTCATCTTCACTCACACAAACATGACAAAAGTGACGAAAGTGTGTGTGTGTGTGTGTGTGTGTGTGTTAGTTACCTGCGTGAGGATTTGTGTCGCTCGTTACGGTCCCTGTGTCTTCTGTCACGATGCCGGTCTTCTCTTTCTCTCTCCTCTCTGTCATGTTCCCGATGTCTCTCTCTCTCCCGATCACTATGGTCCCTGTGACGTGATGCACGCTCTTTGTCACTGCGCACACACACTAATTCATTAACTAAAAGCACAGCATTACATTAAAAAGTTTTTAATTTAGCAAGCAACAAAGGCTCACATGGTACAAACGCAGGGATTGGGGAAAATACTTAAAAACATATTTAGATACATTGTATAGAACTAGTGTTTTGGTGGACATTGTGTCCTTCAAGAAACCACAGTTTGGTAAATCATCAAGGGACAATTATTTATACACTGCTCTCAATTTCCTCTAATTCCTTCCTGACAAAGCAGTGTTTTAAAGCACCCACTGCACTGTTTATGAACTATTCACAAACACAAAAGGGCTGTTTTTTATAGTCTGCATGTCAAGTTGTGTGTATCCATGCAAGAGTGGTTTTGGTATTTGGAAATACACCTACCTTGTATCAGAAATATTGCTAATTTAGCCACAGAAGGCTACACAGACCAAGCGCAATAAATTTATGTCCGAGGTGTTATTAAAAAACAGCTGGATTTTGAAAACCCTTTAAGTATCATCCTGAAACATATGGTAGGGAAGTACTGGCATTCTTTAGCCAGTGAGATTTCTGATTTACTCTCCCTCATCTCTGTACACACACACACACACACACACACACACGCGCACACATGCACACACTACAATGACCTTCTTACACACTTTCGTTCTTCCTGCTTTAAATTAGCATTACTTACCAAGTGACCCACTGTCCCAGGATGCAATGCTCTATTAAAAGGAAATTTTAAATTCTCAGGTACCACACACACACACACACACTCAAAATCCTCTTCAACCAAATAGGTTGTAATAAACCAGTTCATGAAGTGAATAAGATGTATATAGGAGGGGAGAGGGAGAGAGGTGGGGAGAGAGAAAGAGAGAGAATACACATTGAATGCATAATTAACAGTCTGACCTCGGTCATTATGGTAGAAGGGTATATGCTAGAATGTGCTATTAGATTGCTGATGAAAACAGTATGTACATAGTGTGTGTGTGTGTGTGTGACACATGGTACACAGCTTCCTTTGATGTTGCAAATGCAATACAGCAGCACATGTACAGCATGTGTCCAAGGCTGTGTATGTATTCACACACACAGCTAACCCACGTGTGCTGTATTATGCAGGTGTATTACTGCATCAGAGAGTCTGTGCATAAATGTGCAAGTGTGTCCATGCTGGACTGACAGAGGACAGAAATGTCCTTACTGAATCAGAAAGACAGGATCATGCATGAGGGACAGGTGTTCACCATATGTTCAACCAGCGGCTCAGGGGACAGAGAGAAAGAGAGAGAGAGAGAGAGAGAGAGAGAGAACATCAGAAAGACAGAAAGAGAGCATCAAAGGAGGAAAGAAGAGAGTAGCTAAAATAGGACAGAGATATAGCAAAAAGATATGGGCTGAAGAATAATTTTCATAACTGCCTTTTCCTTTCCCTCTCTCTCTAGAGGAAGAGTCTCTCCAGGCTGAACATTTTGGTGTCTTGGGCCCCGTTTGATTCGATTGCAAGCGGACAGTACAGATGTGAACGGGGAGACGCACTGTGATCCGAGCACTTAAACCTTCGGAGAAAGTTACAAACATGAGTATTAATGGCCCAAACCCCATACAGATAGGAGTGGGGAAAGAATTGACAGCGCTGTGTCTCGAATGTTTATCTCTACTCGTTCTAAGGCCAGAATACTGAGACACCCTTGTGATTCCCTCTGGTTAATATGATAAAAGGAATGAAAATGACTACGGCCCTACGGTCCACTTATCTCAGCACCTTGTCATTCAATTACCAAAAATCACTTTGACTAAATGGCATGGAAAGTGACCGTGGAACTGTATTAGGGAGGAGAAAACTCAGAACTTAGTCTGGAGATCTGGCCAGCTTCTGCTGTGGGATAAACAGCCAGACCTCACCACTGATCAGTCTTACATAGACGTCATTTCTCAATCATTTTTAGATGAGCCTTCAGCTCTCCCATACACACAGATCAACCAATTCATCGAAGCTTCTATTGTATCGATTGTCGCTTACTGAGACCATAATTCATGAGGCTGCATTGCATGCTGGGACAGTGTGAGAATGTCATATCAGAACTTTGTACTTTGTGTATTGTAACAGTAGAAGCTAAAAGAATACCATGTATACATCAAAGCTGTGTCATTTTATGTTCATGTCCATGGCTGTGTGTGTGGATTTTTTTTTTTTCTTTTGCTGTGGGTGCACAGCTGTTCCACTGGCCTGCTTTTCCCCCTCATATGACTATCACAGCACCAGAAAGACACCCACTCTTTCACTTACACACACATATGGTCAGAAAGACAGGCAATACTCTTCATTTTTATTTTATTCTTATCCGGCTTCCTTTCTCTGTGTCTGTCTCACATGTGTGAAAGACCCATCAGCCAGCGCATATGAATGAGGCCCAACATCTGCCTGGCCACAGCTGGTTACTCTCTCACTCTATCACACTCTAGCATGTGCACTCTCACTGTCCATCTCCACACTTACACCATACGCTGATACAGTATGCTCACACTCACCTGCTGCGGCTCGGAAATGAGGGTGTGTTCTCCTGATCGCGCTCTCTCTCCTGCTCTTTCTTCAGCTCTCGGTCCCGCTCTCGTTCCCGGGTCCTCTCTCTATCCTTTCCCCTTTCCCTCTCTTTTTCCTGGCAGCTTTTATACTTCCACACTTTGGCATGGTCACTCAAGCCCAGCCAGGGGGTCATGTGCCCCAGAGCATGTGGATACACACCTGAGGGAAAAAGCAAGGACAGGGTAAGTGTCTATGCAGACATATCTGCAATAGCTCGAGCAAAGCAACACCTTATTTTCCTTTTAATTACAAAGCATAACCAACTGAACAAAACCCTTCTCTCTAAACAGGCACCTCCAACATGCTTTTAGGACATCAGGTATTATGAAATTTTATTCCTAGCTCCAAACTTTCAGCATATCATACTAGGCGGGAGAAGTGTAACGAAGCCAGACTGCTTGACATTGAGCAGCCGGATCCGGGCCCTCATTCATAAATGTGTGTACGCACAAATATGTGGGTGAATTCTGTGTATATATTTATGCACTGCTTTTGCCAATGCAAAGCATAGCGGTGGAAAATAAAGCCGCTGGAACGGAACGTGTTGGCTCATGAACGCTCTTGGCATTTGCTTAATAATAGGTCAGATCTGCTTAACTCCATTACTGCTTTTTGATTAAATGTAATTACTGTTAGATAAAAACATGTTTCTGGTTATTCTCAAATTCCTTAAAAAAGGTTAACAGAGTTGCCATATTAAAAGAGTCTCGCCTTGTTGGAAGATGCCATGTTCATGCCATTTGGAGAGAAAGTGTGTTTTACGGAGAAGACTGATTTCTTAGCTGTAAGATAACATGGCTCCTCATTGCCAAAATGACTACTAATAAATTCATGCCATCAGCTGGAAAGAGAAATGATGAGCACAAATGAAATACCTACACAAGTCTTTTCAATACGGTGTTTTTAGCTATAGGCACATTTCAGAGAGACACTGGAGCTATAGTGAATATTTTCCATCCATCATGAGGAGTAGTATCGCTGCAGTGTTGGCTCTCATCATATCTCTTGGCTCCGATCTTTATCCAATTGTCTTAGAACAATGCAAAACAGACCAACGTGAAACATGTCTGTTTTTTTCCTACCATCAATTACTGGGGCTCTTCACTGCGCTCATGTCGATATTAAAGAGCCGTCAGAAAAAACTTTGTAAATGTTCAAGTGATTTGTGATACATATTTGTTAGAAAATGTCAAGTCAACAATTATTTATTTATGCTTGTTTTTACGTTATTGAGCTGTAGACCAAAAAAGGAACAGCCTCATTTAAGCGTACATTTTAAACCCATCCAATCTATGTCACTAATCAATTAGAATTAACACCAACAACCAAATATTTTATAGTTTATAGTAATCTCCACTGCGAAATCATAAAAAAACAAGTAAAACTTGACCGGGTGCCTTCAATGCCAACAAGTCTAGATACTAATTTGAATGCCTGAACTAAAGGAAGCTACTAAAGAAAAACTATTTCAGCAATTTGACCTTGCTGTGACCTTGATCCTGTTTGGATCAATTCCAGAATCTACTAAGTTCATCTGCTGGTTACAGTGAAAATGCCATATAAATCCTACAAACATTTAACCACTTGTTCTTGAGATGTTGTGTTAACAAGAATCTCAGATGGATGGATGGACGAATGGATGGACAACCTGAAAACATGACCCCTGCTTCACTTGGTGGCAGAGGCATAAAAATAAAAAAAAAAACACAGATCCCCTGGCTAGACATCGTAGACCCCTGGGGTTCTTCAGACCTCACTATGCCAGAGGACATGGCTGTTATGTGTGTATTATTGCAAACATAATATAGTCCTAGTGTTTAGGAGAGGTAGCCAGATTGTGTACCTGCCAGCACATGCCTAATTCGGTGTGTCCTTTTTAATCTCCATGTAACAGAATAGTGTGTCTGCGGAAGCACAAAGTAAATGCTTGCAGTTTAATTCTTCTCTACAGAGGCCCCCCAGCTTTATTTTGTGTGTGGGTGTGCGCGCGTGTGTGTGCGTGCTGTAATGATGTGTGTGTAGTGGATATGTACGTGCTTAGTTTATATTTCTGCTGTCAGTATCTGGATCACTGACTTCCCCTGAGTTTCTAGTCAGTGCCTCCCCTGCCAGCCAGGACCACTGCAGAGCAATCTGCACAAGAGTGCATGTTTGTTGTTATGTGTATGGCGGTAATCCCTAAGAGTGTGTGTGTTTGTGTGTGTGGGTTTCTGAGCTCCTTTCACACATATAACCAACAGCTCAGGAAGTGCGATGTTCCAATTACAAAGCTCCAAAAGGAACAGTTTCCCACCGTTTGCTAGACTTTTGTGAAATCCGCTAGGAAAGATTGCTTAGATTCAGACTTGACCTCTCACACACTCATGTTTACACATTTCCGTCTTTGCACCCGGACACTCAGCCAAGAACAATGCTAACCACTCCATCAGCATAACTTCTTGATTTCTCATCAATCCCTAAAGCAAGCTACAGCTCTAATAACATGATCTCAGCAATGATTGCCTTCTAATGAAGCCAAGGATTGAACTGGTTATCAGCTAAAACTCACAATAATTCAGAATAATCAAGAAATAATTACAAACACCCAACTTTGGTGGCTGTAATAAGTTCTAATCTGCTAGTTTATACCGAGCCTGATCTGCATGCATGGGAGGTAATTGAACAGAAATGTGGGAACTGTGAAACAGTGGAGTGTGTGGAAAGCTCCTGATGGTGACAGTGCCACCTACCTGCAGCAAAGGGGTACAACGGGGCACAGCAGCTATCATAGCTTCCTCCCGAATGGCCACTGCAACAGTATAACACATACGTTACTAAATTATTAAAAGAAAATAAATAAAATATGCACAAACCTGTGACATTAGCACATTCTGGATTATTTAAAAATTCCTAGTTTAACGTTTGACCTGGCAAAGATGAGAAGCTTTTTTACAGAAGTACAGTAAATTTCTGTAAAAGGAATTCCATATTAAGCTCATATTAATAACCATGTAATATCTACTATGTAATATGTAATAACCAGCCATATGAAATAAACAAGTAATTTGCAGTTGGCCTCAACCTTTATGCAGTGTAACAAACGGAGCCCATTACACTCAGCGAAGGATAAAAAAAATTGAAAATAAATGTAAAGTGGAGGGCTTTCAAAAAAAATATCCGTCTTCTCAGTGATCAAATGCTTTGCTACAGTTTTGGCTCTCAATTTCACAATCTTTTGATGTGTCTGGCGTGCTGTCAAGCTGCAGTGTGCACTCAATAACCTGGCAGAGGTGTGTGTGTGTGTGTGTGAAGGAGATAACATTACAATGAAGACATGGTGCTGTCCGTGCAGAGGATTAGGCAACCTGCCCTTCTTCCGACTGAAAGCTGGCTTCCCCTGGAGGTGAAAGGTGAATGGCGTGTGTGTGTGTGTGTGTGTGTGTGCGCGCGCACACTTGTTCATGAGTGGTCTCCTTGCGGACAGGTGTTATTTTGGATGCCAAATGCTCCACTGCTATAAATAGAGCTGGAAAGGATGCTGCTGTGCTGTTCCTTCTCTGCATCCTCTTCTCCCCCTTCCTCCCTCCTTCCATGCCTCCATCCCTCTCCGCTTTCAAAGCTGGCCAATTTCATAATCTGTCTCTCCCATGTCTGTCTCACTGCAGTTAAGCGGTCCTTTCGGTGGTGAAAGAGAGGAAAGGAACAGAAGGAAATGGGGTGGAGAGATATGTCTGCATGGAAGATGATCGATGTTAACTGCCATCTCTTCTCACCCTTGAGGCCACCCTTAATTAAAGCCAGCATCGTTAATGCAACTAATCACTGTGCAGCGCCGCCATAATGATCCCAAGCAGAAATTCCATAACCTTGTACTTTGTATGTTTTAGAGGAAAATAAGGACGGCATGGTGGAGTAGCGTTGCCGCCTCACTGCTCCAGGGTCCCATGTTTAATCCTAAGCTCGGGATACTGTCACTGTGTGGAGTTTCGCATGTTCTCCCTGTGTCCATGTGGGTTTCCTCTGGGTTACTTCCTACCTCCCAAAAACATGTTGGTAGGTGGATTGGCTACACTAAATGTGTGTGCACATGGTGCATCCCATCCAGGGTGTATTCCCGCCTCATGCCAAGTGTTCCAGAGATCCACCACGACCAAATAAAGCAGTTTCTGAAGAATAAATGACAAAATAAATTATACATTGTATGGCCAAAAGTATATGGTGACCTGACCATCACACTCATGTGCTTTTTGAACATGCCATTCCAAAAGCATGGGCATTAATATGGACTTGGTCCCCCCTTTAGCTGTTATAATAAGCTCCACTCTTCTGGGAAGGCTTTCCACTAGGTTTTGGAGTGTGGCTGTGGGGATTTGTGTTCATTCAGCTACAAGAGCATTAGTGAGATCAGGCACTGATGTTGGTGAGGAGGTCTGGGGTTCAGTCAGTGCTCCAGTTCATCCCAAAGGTGTTCAGTGGGGTTGAGGTCAGGGCTCTGTGCAGGACACTCGAGTTCTTCCACTCCAACCTTAACACACCATGTCTTCATGGAATTCAGGGGCATCACCATGCTGGAACAGGTTTGGGCCCTTTAGTTCCAGTGAAGGAAAATTGTAATGCTACAGCATACATAGACACCTAGAGTCAGGTCCCTAAGTATTTTGACAGTGACCCAATTTTTGTAATTCTGCCTCTGTACACCACCACAGTGGATTTGAAATGAAGCAATCAAGATGTGATTAAAGTGTAGACTTTCAGCTTTAATTCAAGGGGTTTAACAAAAGACTGCATTAACCGTTTAGGAATTACAGCCATTTTTTTACAGAGTCCCTCCATTTTCACAGGCTCAAAAGTAACTGGACAAACTAACGTAATTATAAATATTAGGATTATTTTTAATATTTGGATGCAAATCCTTTGCAGTCAATGACTGCCTGATGTCTGGAACCCATAGATATCACCAAATGCTGAGTTTCCTCCCTTGAGATGCTTTACCAGGCCTTTACTGCAGCCGCCTTCAGTTGCTGCTTGTTTGTGGTTCTTTCAGCCTTCAGTTTTGTCTTCAGTAAGTGAAAAGCATGCTCAATTGGGTTGAGATCAGGTGACTGACTTGGCCATTGAAGAACATTCCATTTCTTTGCCTTAAGAAACTCTTGGGTTTCTTTCACAGTATGTTTTGTGTCATTATCCATCTGTACTGTGAAGCGCTGTCCTATCAGTTTTGCAGCATTTGACTGAATCTGAAGAGAAAGTACAGCTCTATACACTTCAGAATTCATCCTGCTATGTCTATCAGCAGTCACATCAATAAACACCAGTGACCCAGCTCCATTGGTGGCCATACATGCCCGTGCCATAACACTGCCTCCACATGTTTGACAGATGATGTGGTATGCTTTGGATCACGAACCCTTCCTTTCCTTCTCCATACACTTCTCTTCCCATCATTCTGGTTAATCTTGCATCAGAACTGGGCAGCCTTTTTTTTTTTAAGAGAAGTCTAATCTGGCCTTTCTGTTCTTGAGTGTTATCAGCGGTTTGCATCTTCAGATAAACCGTCTGTATTTACATTCATGAAGGCGTCTCTTGATTGTAGACTTCGACAACAACACGCCTACCTCCTACCTCCTCCAGAGTGCGATGTTGAACTTGGCTAGATGTTGTGAAGTGTTTTTTCTTCACCAAGGAAAGAATTCTGCGATCATCCACTTTAGTTGTCTTCCATGGTCTTCCAGGCCTTTTGGTGTTGCTGATCACGCCAGTGCATTCCTTCTTTTTAAAATGTACCAAATTGTTGATTTGGCCACTTCTAAGTGGTTTTGTTTTTTCAGCCTAATGATGGCCTCCTTCACTTGCATCGATATTTCTTTGGACCACACAGTGAGAATTCCTATTGAACAGCTACCAAATGCAAATTCAACACTTGGAATCCTTCTTAATTTGCCATGAAGTAATGAGGAAACAGGCCACACCTGGCCATGAAACTGCTTATCAGTCAATTGTCCAATTACTTTTGAGCCTGTGAAAATGGAGGGACTCTGTAAAAAATGGCTATAATTCCTAAATGATTAATGCAATATTTTTGTTAACTCCTTCAATTAAAGCTGAAAGTCTACACTTCAATCACATCTTGATTGCTTCATTTCAAATCCATTTTGGTGGTGTACAGAGGCAAAATGATTAAAATTGTGTCACTGTCCAAATATTTATGGACCTGACGGTATATAGGCACCTATATTTTGAGGAAGGCCCACATATGGGTGTGATGGTCAGATGTCCACAAACTTTTGGTCATATAGTGTATTTAGGGTTGCTAAGGCATCGAAACAGTAGTGATATATTTTTCAAAATTGTTCAAAGCTAGGAGTTTATCAATCATCTTATTTTACGTTTACAAATATGAATTGCTTAATACAGGAAAGGTTTAAATTAAACAACTGGTGCAAAAACAGTGAGAAATCTGTAATATCTCAAAAAGAACATTGCGACATCATGCATCTCAATGTCAATATTATATCACCACATTGCCCTTCCCTCATCTTTGTATCCATGTAGTGTGAATTTACTCACTATTGTTGTATAAGTATCAATAAACAGCCATGGATATTGCAGATATTGGTCCCTCTCTTGTACTATGAAACCAGAGTGTATTTTGAACATCAAATCTCGAGCCACCTGATCCTGATTTTGATCTCAAAACAAATCAAGTCAATGACAATTCTGAGCGTTCATATTCACAAGTAACGATATAATAAGATCCTCCTCATTTCCAAAGAAGTTAAAAGGAATGTGTTTTTGTTCAGATATTTGGGCTGTGTTGTGATTTTGAGTAATAAGAGAGTTGTGTAAGGGGTTCTGCACAGGTTCTCTTTATGAGCACCCTAGGATCCCAACGGGCCACTACCCACTAAACAAACACACACTGCCTCGTCCTTCACTTCAGGGGATCCTCAGGCCCCTCTGCATTTACAACAAACTCTCTCAGCCTGTAGTGTTTCTGCGAGTCCTTGTACGAGCATATGTGTGTGTTTAAGAGAGAGTGAGGAAAAGCAAGACACCGAAGGAGGGATTTTTTTTTTTTGAAGCCATGCTAGGACAGGAAGTGATTCATAAATTATACAGTCTCTGGTTGGCAGTGCTCAGTCTAACGGAAACTCCACAAAGGATGTTTGGACTTGGCAGGGTGCACGGGATGTGAGAAGAACCATTCTTTAAATGAAAAACGAACGGGAGAAAAAAGTGAATTCAGAGAGCTGGAAATGGAGAAAAGAGCTAGAAAGCAGATAGGAAGATTTAGGGGAAAAAAGGAGATAAAACCAGAGAATCATTGCAGATGTGGCCTGAACTGACTCAAACATAAAATGTTTTTCTTGGTGCAAAATCAAACAAGTCCACTTTCATTACTGCACCCAGTTGTTTTTAACACAATTACAATCAATAGTTTTTCACAGATACTTTATATATAAAGCGTTTTGGGCCTAGTCTATAGTATAATAGTAAAAAGAAAAATGATTATGAAGACGTTGATGCGTAACATTATCGGTAATAAGTACTCAACTACAATTCTTGGATAATGGGGGATACTCACTTTAACAGTTCACGCTAAAAAGTGTCATATGATTTGTTGACTGCATCAGTGCACAAACAACTCCAAATAAGAGCCTCAACTGAGAGAGGAAGCGACTCCTGTATATGTGTGTGTGTGCGCGTGTGGGGGGCGACAGACAAGTCCAGACTCCACTATCTGTCTTGTGAATGAAGGAGAAAATATCCCAACAAGATGAGGAATGAAGGGAGGAAGAATCAAAGGGGTGGCGAGTTCTGGAAACTGATAAACAGGAGGCTCGGGCCACAAACACAGCCACCCTGTTTTGCTTCTCTTGCTGCCATATTTGGGCCGGTTCACTGCAATGCGGTCGGGAATGGAGCTTAACACCTGAGTTTCATCTGATCGAAGATAAGCCATGGTGCTTGCTATTTCTGGAGATATGTGTACATACACACTAAACTAACACACACCTTCAAACACACTTCTACTGACCAGCGTTCTCATAAGGACACTTCTAACAGCTATATAATAGATAATAAAAGATATCTAATGCTTCTAATATTTCCTATTATGAGATTATTTAAATCAAATCAGCCTGGTTTAAGATGCTTTTAGTAATTTCACGCTTCAAATGAGTAAACAATGTCTAGAAATAGGTTTAATAATCCTATATTTGGTTTACTGTCTCCTTATAATAGGAGATAAGTACATTTAGTACATAAATTTGACTATATTCAGGATATTTCCACTTCGCTAAGATGCCGTTTTCTGCAGTGCAACCCACTGTAAAACACTTCTGTGCCCCTCGAACACTTACCCACTTTTTTCTGAACTTATGGCTCGAGTGGAATCAAATTCATATCTGTGTGTTAGAGATCATTTGTTTATTTGTCTGACCCATAAATTCTGTAAATTGGCATGATACAATATGACACTACAGAGACTGCATTAGCTCTGATTACCAGATTAACTATAATGTCTCAAAACCTCAGTCACTAAAAAAGAAATAAAACTGCCCTAAATACGAAAAAGGAGAGAGAAAAAGATGCTTGAGTTTGGATACACTATTCCACAAGGTCAGTGATTACTGCTGTATAACCCATCAATCACTCCTGTCAGGGGCAATTACACACAACTGTCACCTGCTGTCACTGTCACTTTGTCATTTTATTCTGTTTTCATTTTCTGTCTCTGCTTTTCTTTCTGTCTCAGTGTCTCACTCTTTCCCTGTCTAGATATCTTGCCTGTGCGAGTTCCTGCTGACAGGCGAATAGACGCAAATAGATGTACTGTCTTTGTTCTGTTTGCTCGCTCTCCTGTGTCTCCTGCCCCTGTTCCTGCGCACACACACACACACACCTCATAATTCCCGACCTCTGATCAGGAAAAAACAAATAAACAATACGCTCTCTCAACTTTAAATTCCTACTTGGGAACTCGGATGGTCTCCTCAACTCTGAGTTCAGGAAGTGACATCAAATCAACAAGGTTGCTCACAGCTTCAACAGTAAACGAAGTTGCTCTTCTTACTTTTAAATGAGTTATACTGTATATACAAGTTTTTGCTTTAGATCAATCAGCATGCAAACATAAATCTATATAAACTATACAGTTTGCTGGAAAACATACAGTCCCCTCAAATATTATTGGAATGGCAAGGCCAGTTCTTTTGTTTTTGATATACACTGAAGACATTTGGGTTTGAGATCAAATGATGAATATGAGACAATAGATGAGAATTTCAGCTTTTATTTCCTTTCCTTTCATTCCTTAGAACATGGCACCTTTTGTTTGAACCCACCCATTTTCAAGTGATCAAATGTTGGTAAATGTGACTTACAGGTGTTTCTTGTTGGCCAGGTGTGCCCTATTAGACTGACTGTTTAAACAATTAATAGCTCTGAATTTCTACTAACTATTTGTTGTTAAAAAGGATAAACCAACATTTTGAAGCAGAGAAAAGAGGGAAAAATCAATCATAGCCATTGCACAAGCATTAGGCATAGCCAATAAAACAATTTGGAATGTCCTGGAAAAGAAAGAAACCACTGGTGTACTAACAACCAGACATGTAACAGGTCGGCCAAGGAAACAACAGAAGTTGATGACAGAAACATTGTAAGAGCTGTGAAGAAAAACCCAAAAACAGCAGTCAGTGACATCACCAACAACCTCCACATGGCAGGGGTGACGGTATCACAATGCACCGTTCGAAGAATATAGAGGTCATACCACAAGATGTAAACCAGTCATCAGCAGTAAGATTGAGAAGGCCAGACTGGAATTCACAAAGAAATACAGAGATGAGCCACAAAAGCTCTGGAACTGAGATTAACCTCTACTAAAGTGATGGAAAGGCCAAAGTGTGGAGAAGAAAGGATCTGCTCATGATCAAAAACATATGAGCTCATTGGTCAAGCACGGTGGAGGTAGTGTCATGGCTTGGGCTTGCATGACTGCTTCTGGAACAGTCTCACTAATCTTTATTGATGATGAAACTCGTGATGGTAGCAGCAGAATGAATTCAGAAGTCTACAGAAACATTCTGTCTGCCAATTTACAGAGAAATGCATCCAATCTAATTGGGAGGATCATCATCATGCAGCAAGACAATGATCCAAAACACACAGCCAACACAACAAAGGAGTTCATCAGATTAAAAGTGGAATGTTTTAGACTGGCCAAGTCAATCACCAGACCTTAACCCAACTGAGCATGAATTTCACCTCCTGAAGAGAAGACTGAAGGGAGAAACCTCCCCAAAATAAACGAGTCTGGAAAAACATCACAAAAGAAGAACGCAACAGTTTGGTGATGTCAGTGGGTCACCGGCTTGATGCATTTATTGTAAGCAAGGGATATGCAACCAAATATTAATTGTTATTTACTTTAAGCCTATCTGTTCCTATACTTTTGTTCACTTAGAAATTGGGTGGTCTGTTACAAAAGGTGTCATATTCTAAGGTGTTTAATACACCTAGATGGACACACACATGCACACACACATGCGCACACACACGCGCACACACACGCACACACACACGCACACACACACGCACACACACACGCACACACACAGCACATTCTATTTAAAAAAAAACAAGAAGAAAAAAAGCTGTACACTTACCTGCCTGATGTAAAGGGAGGAGAAGGAACTTCAGGAGGGAGTGGAAAACCTAAGTGTGCGTGTGTGCACACACACACCACATACACACACACACACACACACACACATACACACACACAGTCATGCAAATCACTGCAGGTCACAACAGTGTATAATAACATAAAAAGAGAAATAAAAGCTTACCAGGTGGTGGGACACTCATAGACGGTCCTGTGACAAGAGCACAAACACAGAGTCACACACCCAGTCTCTGTTATTCTCTTCCTAAACCTCACATTAACGCTCTCTACACACACAATTACATGTGGAGCAATTATCACGTAGAAAACAGAGAAATAAAAGCTGTATAGACTCATCACTTCTCAGATCATGACTGTCTTTAACTTGATCAATGCATTTTTTCTGAGGAATAGGCTTGTTAGGGAAGGACAGTTAAACCATGAAAAGGGACAGACAGACTAGGACAGTGAGTATGTGTTTGTGTGTGTGTGTGTGTGTGTGTGTGTGTGTGTGTATCCAATCGACTGTGACCTCTTCCAGGTTTAAACATTTATTCCAATTCCAGTGGGTTCAGCAGATCACCCGGCTTGTAACCTTTACCGACCTGATATGGTCCTAAACACCAAATGGGCCCTTACAAAGTCAACTCCTAATTCACACACACACACACACACGCACACACACACAAACATACATACACAAACACACACACACATCTGGGCAGCATGGGTCCTTGTTTTTCTGCACAGCCCCCTGATGAGAGTCAAGCTCAGAAAGAAAGTTTTCAACAACATGACCATGCAACATAAAGGGAAAAAAAAACACTGAAAGAAAAATATGTCTGAGAAAGAGAGAGCCACATTGCTGTCCTGCTGTCCTTCACCCAGAGTGAAATAAATACCCAGGCTTCAAACACACACAGACAAAACCCTTATCATTTCATTCTGAAATACAATCTTTCTCTTTTAGAAATCTGAATGCAGGTGTTCCACCAAACATCAGCTTGAAAAATGAATGAAAATGTGCACATGCCTCACAAAAATTAACATCATAATCTGCAAATCATATTAAAATCATTCCTACAATGTCCTTCAGGTTTTTTTTTGTTTTTTTTTTAAAGTTTTTTTTAACTTAAGTAGATACCCAAACTGTCAAAACAACAAGAAACTTTTTGGTTGAGTTTGCGTCTGCGTGTAATTGTGTGTACCCAAGTGTGAGTATGTGTGTGTGTGTGTGTGTGTGTGTAAAACCAGGGTGTGATGGGTTGTGTGCGGTGACATTTTTGGCAACATATAAGAAAGCTAATGGACTAGGTTGATTGTGATTGCATGTCTGTCTTTCTTTTTCCCATTTCCCTTTCACCTAGCTCCACCTTTTATCCCTTCCCTTTTTTTTTTTTTGTCATCATTAAGAGTGACTGAAATGTTGGCCCGTTTATAAACCTGAGTACTTGCAGACGGAGTCTAAAAAGATTAAGAGCTAAAGGAGCTAGTGAGTGAGAAATCTTATAGGAGGCAAAAAGGTTAACCTCATGCGATGGTTATGCCTCTGACAAATAGCAGCTGTATAACAAAAACGTTTTATACAACCCTTTCAGAAAAGTGCTGAAAAAGTTGAAACCAATAAATAACTGTTATGGATTGCAACGTATCCAAACGTTCCTTAGTTAGTACAGTACATATAGCACCATTACATAAGTACAGAAATAAAAACCGTTTCGACAAACACTGTCAGAAAAACTATAGATATTGTGAAGAGTAACATATAACACCATGTGTTACATCAAGTACAGTTGAGGCCAAAAGGTTACATACACCTAGGCTAAAGACATTCAAACACAACTTTTCCCTAACTCTACACATTTCATGGTACTGTACATTTCCTGTGTTAAATCTTTATTTCCATATGAGGTCATTTCAAAATAACAGCTAAGAGACAGATTTATTTCAGCTTTTATTTACTATACCAGATTTTCAGTGGGTCAAAATTTTACACGCACACACTGTTAGTATTTGGTGGCGCTGTCTTTTAATTGCTTGAACTTGAATAAAACACTTGGAGTAGCCTTCCACAAGCTTCTCACAATACTTTTGCTGGAATTTTTGCTCATTCCTCCTGACAGAACTGGTGTAACTCAGTCAGGTTTTTAGTTCTTCTTGCTCAGACATGCTTTTTCAGTTCAGTCCAGAAGTTTTCTTTGGAATTCTGGTCAAAGTTTTGTGATGTTCACTCCATTACTTTCACTTCGTTATCTTTAAGCCATTTTGTTACAACTTTGGAGGTGTGCTTTGGATCACTGTTCTGCTTGTGACCAAGTTTTAACTTTCTGCCTGATGTCTTGAGGTGTTGCTTCAATATTTCTAGACGGTCCTCCTTCCTCATGATTTTCATCTATTTTCTGATGTGCACCAGATCTTTTTCCAGCAAAACACCCCACAACATGATGCTGCCACCCCCATGCTTCACAGCTGGGATGGTGTTCTTCAGATTAAAAGCCTCACCCTTTTTCCTCCATACATAGCTCTGATCATTATGGCCAAATAGTTACATTTTTCTTTCTTTTGACCAGACAACACTCCTCCAAAAGGCTGGTGATTAACTGCAAACTTTAGTCTGGCTTTTTTTTATGCCAGTCTTAGAGTAAGGGTTTCTTCCTCTGGATGTACATACTTTGATACTTGTTTGTTTGTTGTTGTCTTAGGGTTTAGTTGAACCTTTCTTACCAAAGTATGTTCATCCTTGTGAGTTAATTTGTGCCTCTTTCCTGAACAATGCAATGTCTGAGTGGTGCCAAGATTTTTATATTTATATACAATTGTTGGTACCTTCAGTTGTTTGGAAATTGCTCCTTAGGAGGAACCAGATTTTTTTTTTTTTTTTTTCTGAAGTCTTGGCTGGGTTGCTTGGATTTTCCCATGATATCAAAGGCAAAAAGGCATGGTCTTTAAAGGTAGGCCATTTTACAGGCACAAGCGCTCCCATTAATTTCTAATTATGACAATTGGCCAATCAGAAGCTTCATTACATCAATTTCTGGAATCTTCCAGACTGTTTAAAGAGACAGTCAACTGATTGTATGTAAACTTTTGACCCACTGGAATTCTCATATTGTGAAATAAAGCTGGAATAAATCGGTCTCTAATCAATTGTTGTGAGAGTTTGAAAAACTGAGACTGAATATCTTTAGTCTTGGTGTATATAAAAGTTTGTTCTCAAATTGTATAGTGAAATTTCAGAATGGTTTCCTGCTCTACAAGTTCTGCACATACTCATTATCAACTGATTAGTTTAATTATGCATGTTAGACCATGGGAAAAATCATCAAACTGTTCTGTGCTCTCTTTAGTCCCAGCACCTGTGGCTTACGTTTTACACAGAATTAAACAAAAAGGAACGGATTTGCGCAGTAGACGTATTCAACCTTGTTAATTGTGATAACTTGTTGCAGCACGCTTAAAACAGGGAATATTAACTGGTTTGAAAACATAACTCTGAAATTCTATTGGCTGAAATTCAACTGTCAGAATATTTTTTAATCAAATTTAACTAAACAGATGTATTGTGTAGGGATTTTACCTTTTTTTTCAGACCGAGTACAGGACTCCAATACTGATGTCTTGAGGTGTTGCTTCAATATTTCTAGACGGTCCTCCTTCCTCATGATTTTTATCTATTTTCTGATGTGCACCAGATCTTTTTCCAGCAAAACACCCCACAACATGATGCTGCCACCCCCATGCTTCACAGCTGGGATGGTGTTCTTCAGAGTAAAAGCCTCACCCTTTTTCTTCCATACATAGCACTGATCATTATGGCCAAATAGTTACATTTTTCTTTCTTTTGACCAGACAACACTCCTCCAAAAGGCTGGTGATTAACTGCAAACTTTAGTCTGGCTTTTTTTTATGCCAGTCTTAGAGTAAGGGTTTCTTCCTCTAGATGTTCATCCTTGTGAGTTAATTTGTGCCTCTTTCCTGAACAATGCAATTTCTGAGAGGTGCCAAAATTTTTATATTTACATACAACTGTTGGTAGCTTCAGATGTTTGGAAATTGCTCCTAAGGAGGAAATGGGTAACCTACTTAGTATTAAGCAAGGGGCATCAAGGAACATTTTATTTAGCTCTCTTTATGTTGGTGAAATGAAAGGTCATAAGCACTGTATACAGTGGCAAGCGAGGGAAAAGGCAGCACACTTGTCTCAAGTGCGCTCTCTCTCTCTCTCACACACACACACACATGTCCGACAGTTTCTCTGTATGCTCACTTCACTACTCCACACTCGTAAATACCTTTGTATGCGTGCAATTCACGGCACCTTGCACTCATTTTTATTGACCACGTCCAGAGCGGCCGTCCTTGCACTCACTATTAAAGATGCTGTTTAAAGACCTTAAGATGTTCTATCAGGTTAGTTGAATTGCAGAAAGATGTTGTTCCTCCTCTTGATATTTTCACAGAATACAGTCTGCTTTGGTTTGATCGCCATCATTAATCGTGAAATGTCCAGATTGCTGTCATTTTGTTCTGTCTGTTCATTAGCATGGCAACGTACACTAGTCTTACATCAGATACTATCCTGTGGCATAGATGTTGCTATAGGTGTACAAGTAAATGAGCGTGGTATTAGAGCGACACCCTATACCAGCATTGCCATAAATGCATGTCTAGTACCAATACTCATTTTTAAATCAAGGTCAAACTGAATGCAAGGAAATCTTTCAGATCTAAGCCTTTTGAAACATTCACATTTACATCCTATTTTAATAGTGAAAGAACCTCAGTAAGCTGACTGCATGCGACATTGATGTCTACAGATTGAGATCCAATAAAAAAGTGCCATCATGAGGCTGAATATCAGCCCTGCTCTCCTGTTTTTAAAGTTCAGCCTCATAAGGCTTAAAAGTCTGCGACATCCTTTAATTCACTGACCAGATCATTCCAGCACCATCTTGGCCCGAGATCCTTTCCTCAGAGAAAGAAAGAAGACGTGTTGTCACTGCTGTGCTACAGTTGCAATGACTCTGATTTAATCATGGATTTTTGAGAACAGCACTGAATGAATAATCGGACATCTTTGGCAAGATTTCTGATGAAAACCAGCAGGCTCCATCCTCTTTAAGAAGTTAATGGGAAAAAAAATGAAACTTTTAAGTGTAAACCTTGAACCATGTTCCACTCCTCTGCAAGTTGACAGCCTTGTGAGACTGAATCACTGCAACTCCTCTCAGATAATTTACCACATTATCTAGGTACTGATGTTGCATTTATATCAGTAATTTCACATTTTTGTTACTAAACATTTCCTTTCTAACTTTTTGAGCATTAACAAAATGGTTAGTGGATGCAGTCTAACAACAGAAATGTGGTCATGGCTTTTGCTTGTGAACAAAAAATTCAGCATGTGTTTAGGATCACTCTTGTATCACTTCCACACCTTTGCTCCTATTCCTTTCTTTCCCAGCTGCAGATATTTCCACTAAACCAGATCTCACTCTCTCTCTCCAACCCTCTTTCTCTCTAGCTGGGTCATTCAGCACATTTTCACACAGTTCTGCTGGCGTGGCACTTTCTCCTGCAACACACTGCTATTTTTAGCCCAACATTACACATCTACTTCACAAAAGGAAACGCGGGACAGGCCGGCACATGTGTGTGAGTGCGAGTTTCAGTTCTGGGGTTACGTGGAGGGGCTTGATTTAAAGACAGAGGAAGGTTACATCTCCAGTCAAGCTTAAAAGGCTGCACTTCAAAAGCAGGGTCTGGCACGGATGTTTGATATTTTGGTAGCATTAGGGGGATGAAGAGGGCATTCTGAGGGGCGGATAGGGGTGAGACTGGCTGTGCGGGTCGGAAGGGGGCTGCAGGATTTGGCTGGGCATGATATTCAACAAGGCTTTGAAGATGAAGGGCCAGGAGCACCAAGCTGTGGATTTCCTGGCTAGCCTATGAGGAAGACTATGAGAAGGATGCGTAGAAGCTACACCTCAAACCTGCAGGCAGTTACGCACACGTGTCCGAATGATTTATAAGCTGGCAATTGCACCGAGACATATGTGAACACTCACTGCATAAACACACACTCTCACATTCACATATGCACAATGAACATTGAAGGCCAACTCTATTTCCTGCTTGACCTGCAAAAAAACATTGTTAACATGGTTAACCATTATCTCAGTGACGGACCTGGAAATATTAGTAACACAGAAGCCTGCAAAACGGAGCACTACAATAAACCACAATAACTATACAACTATATATTTGTATTAGTGTTATCTTCATACATCTCACTACTTTTATTCATTCATTTATCGTCAGTATGAGTTTTATCCAGGTCAGGGAAGCTGTGGATACGGAGCCAATACCGGGAACACTGAGCATGAGTTCATCTCCAGGCACCATTCACACACATTCACACACTCAGTCACACCTAGGGGCAATTTAGAGTCGCCAATCCACCATCGTGCATGGTTGGGAGATGGGAGGAAACCAGAGAACACAGACAGAAACTTCACACAGACAGTAACCCCAACTCAGGATCAGACCAGTGACCCTGGAGCTGTGACGCAGGAACGCTATACCAGAATTCTTACATCACCCTTGTATGATACAGGTCTATTATACAGTTCTACTATTTGTTTATTTTATACTATATCCACAACATTTTACTTTCCCCTTACCTCTAGTTATTTCACTCACATTTATGCTTGTATCACTGTGTAAACTGTGATGTGACAATAAATGTCAAAAAAAAAAAGTCTAATTTTTACATTGTTCCAGTGTGAGATTCTAGATAAGATTTTGTGGGTATTCAGATACACTGTGGCATTGACCTACTCAAAAAATAAATTAGAATTTGGTCAAATTAATACAGACTAGTGACACATCATGGAGATATCCATGTGCTTTAGTATACTGTAAGGCATATCACAATAGCAGTGAATAGCAATATAATCACAACATGCTATTTTTGTCTATTAGTTCTTTCATATTTAATTTGTTCTCTCTGTATTTCTTCATCTCTCTCCATCACAGATGCAGATGTTTGTTTCACTAAAATACAAAAGCCCTCATTTATCAAGCTGGATATGAATGGATCCAATGGTAAATCATTTGTAAGAAAGTTTAAACAGGACATTTGGTATTCATGAAAATTCCGTAAGTTGGAAAAACGTTCCTATCCTTCTCGTGCTCCTGTGTGTAAATTTACGCATAAGAAGACTAACTAATTTAAACCTCAACTTCATCAACTTCAAATCTTGTAATTTGCATGAATTATTGCACTTTTATATATGAAATTTACTGTCAAGGTTAAATTGCTTATTTACCCTATTTACGTTTACAGTATTTAGCAGACGCCCTTACCCAGAGCGACTTATATAAGTGCTTTGGAGACTCTATCACAAAAACACATCTTCATGCTAGTTCACTAGGTCAGGGACTAACAGCACTATCGAGAACATTTTATCAAACCCAGTGGATTTATATTGTTGGCATTAATTAAAGAATATGAAAAATAAAAAGGGAGCCAACACAAACCCATAAATTAAGGGGAAAAAAACTAATCATTCCATTATGACAAAAGAAATGGCACTGTATAAACGGAGGACGAACAGGTCTGTCTGTGCATAGCCGTAAGCCGTAAGCCGTAAACAAATGCTTCAGATGACGGAAGATTAAAGTCAAGCTTACGAGGGAAAATGATGTATTTTTACCGACATAGAAGTGAGTCAAAATAACATCCACTTCTGCCTTTCTGCCTTTTCTTTCACCTTTTAGTAGTTATTTTGTGTTTCCACTTTACCTTTTATGGAGTTTTGTGGGTGTCACTAAATGCAAATGCCTTTTATAAATCCGGCAGTAACTTTTAGTTGGGTTTGTTTTACACAAACATTCACACATGACTTTACTAAAAAAAAGATTGAAAAATGAGTCCCAATGCTAGCAAATCCATCAAGCAATTTTCGTTGGACTAACTGAGATATTTGCTGACTGGCTTGCCCTTTGACCCCAGACCAATAGAAAGAGCAAGAGCTGCAGGTGACAATTGAAACTGGCCATATGGGCACATTAACCATGACACTTGACCTCTTAGACAACACTAATATAGATTATTGGAAAATCTTTGAAGCATAAATCAAAACGAACAGAACCTAATTACACGAGCACGCCATATCATCCTGACAGTTCACAGTGCTATTCGACCTTGGTCAACGTTCATAACATAAATGCACAGACACACACATGTGCACACAAAATATAAAATAGAGTACAGTACTTAGGTATGCAGCAATGCCTGGTTGCCTTAGAGCACTGACGTAAGAGCTAAATGGATGCATTACTCTCAAGAGAGATGAAAGAACTGTGGTGTGTAACAATGCTGTGACGTCACTGTAAAGCAAAAAAAAAAAAGATTGAGTGTGTCTAAGTGTGTTTGTGAGTGGAGGGGCACTAATGTAGCTCTCCATAAGGACCAATTGTCCCTAGGATCATAAGAATGTGTGGTGATTTTCATATTTTAGGGACATTCAGCTGGCCCCGTTAAAAAGAGTGTTTTTTTTAATGTTGCACTTATTTAAAACACTAAACTTTATTTGAATGTCACAAATCAGAAGCAAAAGGTAGCTCCTTGCAAACGTTTCTGCATGTGTGTGTGTGTGTTTCTTACGTGGTGGGTGTTGTATAAAAGGAGGAGTGGTGCTGATGGAGAGAAGAGGAAAAGGTGGAGGAGGAATGATGGGGGCAAAGAAAGGAGGCAGCTTAGAGGATGGCGGCTCAGCATCCACGGGCCGTTCGGAGGAAGACTGCACCTGCAACACACACACACACACAAGCAAGGGTTATGTAACAAACTGTAGACACAGTCCATTCATTATACACAAATGTGTTTCACTCCATCATCTTGCTTTCTGTCTCTCTCTCTCTCACACACACACACACACCTGCGTGTTGCTTCCATCTGTGCTGTGATGCCTTCGCCCTTCCACACGAATGATGGTCTCTGTTTGCCCTCCGATTACATCGATGGAGCTTTTCAACTTCCTGCATTCACACGCAGGCAGACACACACACAGACCCACACATATATACACACACACACACACACACACACACACACACACTTAACTCACAAGCTTGTGTGAAACACAGTGAGAGATCACTAGAGACAGATGCAACTCGTGTGTCAGTGTGTCAATAAAAAATAAATAAACAAAAAGTCTACTTGATAAAGACTCAACAGGCTAAATAACCATCAATCACAATTAGTTAATATGCAAAACCCTCATACTCAACATTCAATCTTTTTTGAGCAGTAAATAAAACACACTCAGTATCTCTATGATAAACATCACATGCTCATTTCTACAAGCATGCACAGGGTACTTGAAAATGTGTGCAATACGTCACACACACTGACCTCAACGAGCCATGAGTGATAACATCACATTAAAATGTCGCTCACAATTACATACAACCCAGAAACACAGAAACCTGACCTAGTGCTTAGTGCTAACAATGCCCCGTTCCTTTACGGCCTGTCCTAAAAATCAGTTCAGTGGTGCTCATGTGCGGCTGGTTAAATCTGGACGGGCATGGCTCCATCACCTTTGCTAGGACCACAGTAGTTACGTAGTAAAGACAGAAAGCCGATAACGAGTCAATGAGAGACTAAGACATACCTGGAGGGACAATCTGATTTAGAGACGAGCTCATCATGACTACCCTAGACACACAGACAGAAATAAGGCTTATATTAACATCCCGTAATGTTACAGACTTTAACTGAGGTTCATTACTCTCAACTGGGAAAAGGTCAATGCAGCATACCATGTTTTTGTCAGACGAGCCTAAGGTCATGAACTCTAGGCTCATGCGCAGTCTCCTCTGTTTGTCACAATATGCCTTCCAGGTGTCCTCGTTGAAGCCATAGTTAAAATAGTCTGACAGGTCCGCACCTGATTGCATGTGCACGCGCACACACACACACACACACACACACACACACACACACTCTTACAAAGCCTCTCATAGAACTCTGACCAAAACAAACACAATTTGGTCACAGATGAAAGGTACACATTTTTCCACTTACCCCAAATGCACTAGTTCAGCCAAAACATGTTTGATGGCTGAAGTTTGCTTCATTAGTTTTGCTTTATTAGCCTGGAGCTACAAGGCTAATGTAGATAACAAGTAGACAAAGCTTTAGCCTTGTACATACTGCGTGCACACTGGAAATTGGAGCAATTCAGAAATAAGCTAGTTTTTGGTCATTCATGCCTCAAATTAATTGTTTGGCTAGTAGCATTTGTACAGTTTCATAAAACTAGCAAGTCTGTACTGAAATTAAATACAATTTAACTGAAACTACAATATATTAGAATCCAAATCACCTCCTAACAATTCCTTACTAGTGACAGTAAATTGTGTGCTAAGGAAAGTCAGTCTTTTTTCAAGATGGCTGTTGCTACTGTTTGATATAGCCATAAACCACACAAGCAAGTCTATTTCTGATTATTTTAACAACTGTACACAGTTTGAGGCAATTGTCATGAGTTAGGCACGCAGTTTGCACAATGATATACCAGTAAATATAAGTTTCTCTTACTTAATAGCAATATTAGACCTCAAAAACAACTTGCTGAATTGGCGCAAGGGTAAAATTGTACATATATATATATACACACATACACACACACAACACACCGATCGATCAGCCATAATGATAAAACCATCTGCCAAATATTGTGTAGGTCCCCATTGTTCTGCCAAAACAGCTCTGACCCGTCGAGGCATGGACTCCTCAAGACCTCTGAAGGTGTGCTGTGGTATCTGGCACCAAGACGTTAGCAGCAGATCCTTTAAGTCCTGTAAGTTGCGAGGTGGGGCCTCCATGGATCAGACTTTTTTTGTCCAGCGCATCCCACAGATGCTCGATCGGATTGAGATCTGGGGAATTTCGAGGCCAAGTCAACACCTTGAACTCTTTTTCATGTTCCTCGAACCATTCCTGAACAATTTTTGCAGTGTGGCAGGGCGCAATATCCTGCTGAAAGAGGCCACTGCCATTAGGGAATACCGTTGCCATGAAGTGGTGTACTTGGTCTGCAGCAATGTTTAGGTAGGTGGTATGTGTCAAAGTAACATCGGACCAGACGGGCCAGCCTTTGCTCCCCATGCGCATCATTGAGCCTTGAGCGCCCATCACCCTGTCGCTGGTTCACCGGCTGTCCTTCCTTGGACCACTTTTGGTAGGTACTAACCACTGCATACCGGGAACACCCCACAAGACCTGCTGTTTTGGAGATGCTCTGACCCAGTCGTCTAGCCATCACAATTTAGCCCTTGTCAAAGTCGCTCAGATCCTTACACTTGCCCATTTTTCCTGCTTCCAACACATCAGTTTTCGAGAACTGACTGTTCACTTGCTGCCTAATATATTCCACCCCTTGACAGGTGGAACTGTAATGTTATTCACCTCACCTGTCAGTGGTTTTAATGTTATGGCTGATCAGTATATGTAAAGTTGTTACTGTAGACAGCTGGACTAGTCTATTTCAAGTATATAATCAAATGAATAAAAAAAAATTCAAAACATATTTCACAAATCTGACAATATTACCTAGCTCACATTTACATGGATGTCTGTAAACTCTGTTTTTCCATTCTCATTCCTCAGTAATGAGTTCTCAGCAACTCGTTTTCTTTCCCTTTGCTCCTGTCACACTTATAAGTCATACCATTAAATTGAAAGGAAAGCGTTTTCTTCCTATCCTACTTGAACATACACACCTGGTTTTCTCCAAGGCTTCTCCTCCAACTCCTCATCCACCTCCAGTGCTGGAGTGCCAATGATGCTGTCCACTGCAACCAGAGCCACTCCTCTGACCTTTGCACCTGGGGAACATTAGGAAACACATAAATGCTCAAATGATGGAACATTTTTGGTCACTTATTGGTCATCTTGATCAAGTGTAAAATAAGAGTTGCTGTAGCTAAATGTAGATAAAATGATGGAAATATCAAACAAAATACTACAAAAAATTATAGCTATAAGCTACATCACGTTCTGGCCCCACCCTTTAGCAATGGAGGAAGACCAGAAGCTATTTGGACCATCAAAGCTTGTTCCCAAGGAGATATACTGAATTTGATGGCAATATGTCAAGGCTTGCTGAGATATTGCTTCACTTCCTGTTTTCAGTAGGCCTCCCAAGTTACAAATTAACCTGAAGCTTGTTTGTTAACATCAGGTCATGTTGCTAAAATTATGCACCAACTTTGGTGTCAATAGATAAAAATGTTGCAGAGAAATGGTCATCAAATTTGTTTGTGCATTATGGATGAACCATAACAAAAATCCAGGACTGCTGTGATCCAAATTTTGTGATGATTGGACAAAATTTGTATGAGACAAAATTTTTAAAAAAATTGAAAAATTTGAAAAAAAAATCAAAATGGCAGAAAATCCAGTATGATGGAAATTAACATCATGGTATTTGTTGAACTTGGCATGACCCAAAAATTAGAGCAAAGTGGTATTTTTTTTTTTTTTTTGCCATAGATGCTACAGATTCTGCTATAGAAGTAGAAGAAGAAGTAGAAAGAAAACATACAATTACAATAGAGTGTTTACGCTCCTTTGGTGCTTGGCCCCTAATTATAGCTGTTCCCCAATATGTAGTTTATTTTTTAAAGATAAAGAGTTGGGAGGTTAAAGGTCAGCAGGCTATTACCTGTCACAGCGGTTATGCCTGAGGTCTTGAGATTGACAGGAGTGCTACTGCAAAATGGAAACACACAGAACACTAAAGTTACTTAACTAACACAGCATCGCTGGTATACTGATACCAGAACATCAGGGGTCGGTTCCAGAAATCAGCATTTCGAAAAAGCCTGAGATTCACCTAAATCCAGAGTTTTTGGTTTCAGATAGAAGTATTAGGTGTAATCCTCTGAAACTTAAGCCTGAACCTGCCTGCAGAGAATCCGAGCATATTTCATCAGTGTGAAAAACATCATGCACTCTTATAGATATGGTGAGTTAATTTCTATGGATTTATTTATTTATTTATTTATTTATTTATTCTGAATGTGCTATAGGTGAAATAAGATTAAAATTTTATGTATAGATGATGAAATATTATTAATAAAATAAAAAAGCCTTACAAGCATTCAAATATTTGTTGAACGTAATTATTTTCATTACTATTATATTTAAAGATGTAGACAAATGTCATTTTATTTGTTTTCTACTGGCAAAAAAAGAGATTTAAAAAAAAAAAAAAAAAAAAGCTAAGTGTTCGCAAAAAAAAAAAAAGGGACAAACTACTCCTTCCACTGCTGTAAAAAGTATTACATGTGATTGATTACATTTTCAGAACTCAACTGATGAGAGCTTGGGGTTAACTAATTTTAATCTGCTATTTTTTTGGTTGGTTTTTTGAACTGACAAATCGTCATGCCTGTGTGGGATTTATCTAATTCAGTTTGACTCAATCTGAGATTGAGTTTAGGCTTTTGCTAGTTATCTTCTTGGTACGGACCCCAGAACAATAGAAGACAGAGAAACTCCGAAACTTCAGAGGAACCCTGAAATTAGACACTCTTGTTACACATGCCAATTTTAAATAGTTAATCATGAACCAGTAATGTTTGATTGCTGTAATTAAAGGTAAAGTCAGTAATTTTGGTGGGAGTTAGCTCAAGTGACTTTGAAACTCAAATTTCAAACAGATACAGCAAAATAAAGTCATAGCCGGCTCCCAAACACGTGCGCGCATGCTAGAACGCCTCAATGCTAGTGCAAGAAGGGAGGCAAGAAATGACCTGGGATGCCACCAGACCCTTTTTCACGTACACACTTTCGCCTTTAGATTTTTCCTGAAACAGCAATATGCAACGGGAAGATGTAGTACAATTCCCAAGTGTGAACAAAACAATGATCTTAATGGTAAAAGTAAGCCACTCTTATTCCAAATTTTAATGTGAAAGAGGCTACTTTCTTTGAGCTTATATTTTTTTGAGAGCTGCATACATGTGAGGATAACTCTGCCAAAATGTCCTCACTTAAAGATTACTGACCTCACCTAAATGTTCTTTCGTGGTTTTATTTTTATCTCAGTCTTCTATTAGTTTTTTTTCTGTAATTTGGTACAAAATGATGGTTCCCCCCTTTAAATCTTAACAAAAATAAAATTTAAATAAAAAATATATTTTTAAGAAGGTTTGTTTATCCAGATAACGTGAGATGGCAGAGACACAGGACACAGGATACAGTGCAGGGCATGAGTACTTTGCTTAATCTCTGAGAGTGATTACTCACGTGCTCTGGATCCTGTCTGTTTTGATGTTGCCAATGGTAATGCGCAAGTTGTCATCACTGTCCGAGTCGCTATCAACATCCTTCATGATGGGAGAAAGCAAGTGTTTACTATTTTGGTGATTTACAAAACCAGTGATTAAGGAAAAATAGCTACCTGATTATCCACTCCATTAGCGCCTTCCACATCTCCAACCAAAGCACTGAAATTAAGAAAGTTAGACAAATTAAAAAAACATTAGCAAATATGAGAAATGGAGGCAGAACTTAGTAGATCTTTCCCTGCTCAAAGGCACCTAATTCAAGTAATCAGCCATTTATCACACCTTTCAAGCCCTGAGGTGAGTGGCACAGTAGGAAAAAAAAAATTGCCAATCTGTGCAGTACTGCAGCCCTCCAGGACTGCAACACTGGTGCAAAAAAAAAAAAAAAAAAAAGAGTGCTTGCTAAAACAGGAGTCTGGGTCACATGACCAGGGAAGACTAAGAAAGACTCAAAGCTTTAGCAGGGTTCTGAATATTATATGAAGATGCAACGCTTGCGGCTTTTTCAACAAAGTTGTGAAGTGTGTTTGGACGGCCAGTGCACAACCTGCCCATGTTATTAAGCAACGGATGGTCTGAACAGATCCCTGAGTGGCTTGCAGGATCAGTTTACAAGCCAGGCTTCAGAACCAGGCTTCAGAACCATCAGATCATATGTGATAGGGAATAAGAAGTGAAATCTGCATCTTTAGGCAGGAACTCTAACAAACGTGTGCGCTCAGAAATGCTGCGTCAAGCTCCGAATGCCTTTTGCTGCAGCTGGAGGTGAGCGCTTGAGCTCTCATATACGTGTACGCAAGCCAATGAATTTAATGAGCAGTCAAAAAGTCATTTCTCCCTCAGCTTCACACCCACTCGAAGTGCTTTTCGTGATATGTCATTACCAAGCACTGAGCTCACCGGGTATTAAATGTACATGCTTCATTAGTGTAGCATAACTCCACCTAATGAGAAATAAATGTGATGACCCATTTCATTCCAGCTCAGGTCCTTACACACACTCCCTCACAAACAATGCATCTCTATTTATTACACATTGCTCCAGCGAGGGAAAATGAGCTGGAAATAAACAGCGCTTATATTGCCGGAGGCAAAACTGGGATGCAAGACGTGTGAATGGGTCAGTAGGACTTAATTTCTGCTGTGTATAAAGATGTAAGAGGAAAACCTGATCTGATCGTATGGGTCATGTGATCAGATTTGGAGGAAACACACACACACCTGAAAATTTCAGTCTCTGTCTTCTTGTCATCATCATCACCAACGGCATCGTCCACATCATCATCGTCGTTGTTGTCTAGAAGACGTGACCAGACAGAAAAAGAAGTGACTGATAGATATGTGTGTGTGTGTGTGTGTGTGTGTTGATCTTTTCAAACATTAGTCAATCCAAACAGGCAGAAGTTTGATCCCACTCTGCTAGCAGTGTGTTGTGTGCAGGTTTATCTCTACTACATGGCTGCATTTGCACTCTGTGTGTGTGTGTGTGTGTGTGTGTGTGTGTGTGTGTTATCTTCTCAACAGCACCTGCAGCTGAAAATAACGGTTGGGTAAAACACCAGATAATATTAATACAGCTGAAGGCTCATTAGTGTTTAGTAACTATGCTGTCAGGTTTATTTACTACATACGTCACAGTTTGATGGTGCCAGGTTGGTGGTTGATTTAACTGGTGACATTAATGATTTTTTTTTTTTTTAAATGAACTTTGCAACCCAGCATTAGCGACATTTCTCGACATTTCTCGACATTTCTCCACCTCACCTCCGTAAAGCCAGTCCTCGTCATCCCCACTAGCGTAGCCTGTCGTTTTTTCCGTTTCCCCAGCTGACATTGTGAGCGACTGACCACCTGGAAAAGCCTTGTGGCACAAATAACTTTCGATAAAACAAACTGAACGGGAGAAGTGGTCGTGTTTTTTGAGGTGCAGCCACTAGCAGGTGGTAACAGCTGTCAAAGTTGGAGCCGGTGTGTGGTTTCTAAGGACACGCGCTGCTTGGGCGCGTCACGTGACCTATAGGGTTTTTCAGGGCCGCAGGAAGTAAACGGCGTTCAAACTATTCCTGTCAATATATACCGTTTTATCCTACTAATCACACCTCTCTTATCAATATATACCGTTTTATCCTACTAATCACACCTCTACTATCAATATATACCGTTTGATCCTACTAATCACACCTCTCCTATCAATATATACCATTTTATCCTACTAATCACACCTCTCTTATCAATATATACCATTTTATCCTACTAATCACACCTCTACTATCAATATATACCGTTTTATCCTACTAATCACACCTCTCCTATCAATATATACCGTTTTATCCTACTAATCACACCTCTACTATCAATATATACCATTTTATCCTACTAATCACACCTCTTCTGTCAATATATACCGTTTTATCCTACTAATCACACCTCTACTATCAATATATACAGTTTTATCCTACTAATCACACCTCTCCTATCAATATATACCGTTTTATCCTACTAATCACACCTCTTCTGTCAATATATACAGTTTTATCCTACTAATCATATGTCTTCTGTCAATATATACCGTTTTATCCTACTAATCACACCTCTCTTATCAATATATACCGTTTTATCCTACTAATCACACCTCTCTTATCAATATATACCGTTTTATCCTACTAATCACACTTCTCCTGTCAATATATACCGTTTTATCCTTACTAATCACACCTCTCACATCAACGCACAGTCCCGTCCGAAAGTATTGGAACAGCAAGGCCAATTCTTTTGTTTTTGCTATTGTCAGCAATTGTTTAAGAATGTAAATTTTTGACAAAAAAATACTTTGTTAGGACAAAATTTATGCATAACATATAAATTATGCATAACGTTTACTCAGAAAAATACTTCAATATTTAAAAGGTACTTAAATATTTAAAAGGTATGTCCCAAATTCATTTCGATAAAGTTTATGTAAACAATATTCAAATAAGACATTAAATATTGAACAAATATTGCTTACTGTTTTGTTCAGCAACAGGTAAAAATATTTGACCAACAACAGTAATAGTTTTGCATACTTGGACAAGCCAGTCATTTCTATGTTGAAATTCCTTTGCAGGAACTAGAATACTACACACCTCTAAAACTCAGAATATGTCATTAAAGAACCATTTGAATGAAATAATTGATTATCTACATAAATGTCATGGGTAAACAACTCTTAAAATATAAAGACTTGGCCTATTTTAATACAATATGTCTATTTTATTCCAACTGTAACAAGAAAAATGTGCTTATAAGTCAAAGACCTGGAAAGAAACATTTGCTTATGAAACAGCCTTTAAGCTTCTTTTTTAAATGCTTTATTAGAGCTTTCAACTTACAATATAGTACAACAAAAGTGAAAACATAGCAATAATTGTTAAAATTTACAGCAATAGAAGGAATAACAATAGTTTACTGGAACATTTAACAATATCAAACACCATAGCTCAAAACAGAAACAGAGAAGAAGAATAACTAAAAAAGTAAGAAAAAAGAAAGGAAGAGGGCATTACTGAAATTAAGAATTTGCATCCATTAACGTGTTAAAGAGGTTGTAGGCTGTGCAGATTGTACATGTCCCATGTGCCTTTTTGTTAACAGAAAGTGAAATTGTAATCAAATATTGTTTTATCTCTTTTAAGAATACAAAAAAAAAAAAGGTTTACAGTTCAAAAACGTACATTTATGAATATAGAATCTACATAGGAAAAGAATTAAATTTATAATAAAGCAAGCACTTGGATCTGTTTCAAAATATCCAAAAATAACACTTTTGGGATTCATTGAAAACCTTGCAAGACAATACAAACTAACATCTTTGCAGAGCTGCAAAATAAAATGAAGAGGAGTTTCAGTGTCATTCTGACAAAAGGAGCATTTAATGTCAATATCAGATCTGTTTTTTTTTTTTTTTAATTGTTTGACAGGGTAAATGTAATGAATTAATTTAAAAGATATTTATTTTACTTTGTTTGTGAAGATTTTATGTTTGTTTGTTTGTTTGTTTGTTTGAATTTAGATGATAAAAAAGGCCATTCCAGTATGAGATTGCAGGTGAGACAGCCTTTAAACCTCCCCGCTATGCAAACGAAGCCGTGTGACGTATAACTCGTGCGACAGCGCGGTGCCACGTCACCTTTACGAGACTCACATGGTTTGTTTTGGTATGAAGTCTGCGTGAAAATTTTGACAGCAAGATATATATATATATATATATATATATATATATATTTTTTTTTTTTTACTGTTTTCTCCTCTTCAGGCCCTCTGGAACAATGCTGTCCGCAGATGTTTTCACGTCTTTCCCCGGACAGATATGGGAGAAGGTGCTGTCAAAGGTAAACAAAGCGGTTGTTTTCATGGACGAGCCGTGTGCGGAAAGCCTGCACTGGAGCGGAGGGGCTGCTCTGCTGTTCGGCGCTGGAGCCCGCAATGTCAAGCGCTTTTCCAGCTTCGAAGCTGGTGCAGACAACGAGCCCAAAGCGGTGTTCATGGTCAGCACGCTGCTGAAAGGAAGAACGGCGGACATTATAAAGGACATCGTTTCTCTTAGCCGCTTCAAGTACTGTGTAGTGTTCACTGCTGTGCCGCACTCTCTGCACCTGCTCGCTGACGGAGTCTCCGCCGAACCGGAGGGCAATGTGGCGTTTACACGCTTCGAAGAGAAGCTGTGCGGGTGGATGGGCAATGCTGAGTACACAGCCCAGGTCATGCATGCTCCAGTACACTTCGCCAGGGCGTCCTCTCAGCTCCTGATCGCGCCCGGCTTCGCTGATCTGTTCCCGCTGTTAGACACTGATCTCACCTCCATCAACCACAAGCGGCCGGAGAAACGCCGCTTCGCCAGTCTCTCTGACCTGGACATGCTCTCTCTCCCTAACAAGCTGCAGATTAAGATCAGAGCTCTGGTCTCGGCTCTGAACACCCTCTTCGAGTTCACACACACGCGAGAGGAAAGCTTCACCGTGGGCCCAATGAGTCGCCTGATCGCTTCCGAGCTGGCCAATCATCCACAAGCTAAAAACCGCAGGAAGTCCTCAGCACATAAAGCCTCTGTGCTCTTCATTGACAGAACTCTTGATCTGACAGGTCGAGTACTACACTGCACAAGCTAGCTGTCCAAAATCAAAACAAGTACTAAGCAGTCCCATCACTATATGGGCAAAAGTTGGTGAACACCTGACCACCACCATCCCATTCCACATATAGTCCTCCTTTACTGTTATAATAAGCTCCACTCTTCCGCGAAGGCTTTCCACTAGATTTTGGAGTGTGGCTGTGAGGATTTGTGTTCATTCAGCTACAAGAGCATTAGTTATGTTGGGTGAGGAGGTCTGGGGTGCAGTCAGCGTTCCAGTTCATCCCAGTGGGGTTGAGGTCAGGGCTCTGTGCAGATCACTCAAGTACTTCCACTCCAACCTTAACTACCATGTCTTCATGGATCTCGCTTTGAGCACAGGGGCATTGTCATGCTGGAACAGTTCCAGCAAAGGGAAATTGTCATGCAGCATCCAAAGACATCCAATACAATTGCTTGCTTCCATGTTTGTGGCAACAGTTTGGGAAAGAACCACGTGTCTGATGGTCAGGTGTCCACATAATTTTGGCCATATAGAGTATATTAAGATTACATACTCAAACAAGTTATCAATAAAAATCTCCCAGTCTTTCATACTTCTTTTCTGTTCTTCCATTTATAAACCATACTTACAGTGGTATTGATGATATGGTGCGTTATTTTCTAGCTAGTCATGCCTGAAGGTGTGATGGAGGATATTATATACATGCTATACATAAAAGCCGACAATGCACTGCAAAAGTTCAAAGCATGCATCCTGTTGAATACGATACATGACCCATGACACCGAAAAGGGCGAAGTCTCATGGATAGATTAGGGTAGTGATGTGATGGTGTTTATGTGACAGTATGATGCTCCTTCTGTTCTTTATGTTAGTGTCCAGGGCAGCATGATGGTGCAGCAGGTAGCATTGCCGTCTTACAGCTCTAAGATCCGCTATTCAATCCTAAGATTAGGTTTCTGTCTGTGTTGAGTTTTGAATATTCTCCTCGTATCTGCATAGGTGTCCCCCGGGTACTCCAGTGTCTTCCCATCTCCCTAAAACATCCATGTAAGTGTATTGGAGACTAGTAAGGTGTGAATATGTGTGTTTAAGATGCTCTCCAATGGCCTTGCATCCCATCCAGGATGTATTCCCACCTTACACCTAGTGTTCCCAGGATAGGCTCAGAATCCACCTCGACCCTGACCAGAATAAAATGATTACTGAAGATGAATGATTGTGTATGTTAAAGTGATCAGGCTCCTGTCCTGGAGCGCCACAGCCCTACAGAGTTTTTTTAAAGTTAAATTAAAATCTCGTGGATAATTTGTTGATGGGTTGAGGTTTAAAGTAGGTCAGCAACTAAACTCTGCATGCTCACTGTCAGCCATTTTGAAAGTGACTCTAACGGTAACTTCTTTTCTCTCACAGGAGCTGTGGGACATCATGGTGACAGCCTGGTGGAGAAGATACTGTCCGTTTTGCCTCCGTTGCCGGGTCACGTGACTGATGTTCAAGTAGACATGCTGGAGCTGACGCATCTTCAGCGCACACCTGAGGCACGGGGTGTCCTGGCACCTGGCTGCCTGGGACAGACTCAGTAAGGCCATTTACACTGACTCAGAACAGTACCAATGACATAACACTGAGTACCTTTACACTGACACCAAGTCTAGAGTCTAGAACTCTCTTCTTTCTGGGTCTGTTCACATCATCGGCCTGAGTATCTTAAAGATACACAGTTGACATTTTGTCTGTAGGGGAAGAAGTAACTTCTTAATTCTTAACTTAATTCTACGCCGCATATTTAGCTTCAAACCCCTTTTTTGGCTTCCATTTATGGAAAAATTCGGTTTTTAAGCCAAGCATCAGTCAGTTGAGAATGAATTCATACAGTGGCTGAAAAAGCATGTGACTGACTAAAACATTTCTCTGTAGTGGGTGAAAGTATTGGGTATACTCTCTCTATTTTTCCTCACTTCTGCTGTATTTAAGGTCAGCTTTCCAGGCATGAAAATGAACCTCAGCCCTAGACCAAAATACGTTTTCTATTTTAACCTTATAATTTAGTCTCATGAAATTATTACTAAGGAGTTATTTTCCCCTTTTTAGGACAAATTATGGAGCATTAAATAAGAGTCTGTGCTATTGTACATGCCTTTGCTATCCACATGTGTGCATGTAGTAGCTTTGAACGGTTCAAATGTGAACCGAATTGTTGTTTTTAATCCAAATATCCCCCCTGAAGAAAGGAAGTAATTGAGTTTGGAACATGGAGGGAGTATGGGAGTTTCCCATGTGAGTTTTGGCAGCTATGCACTGGCATGTACAGATCCACAAAACCAGCCCTGTGTTTTGAATACTGCTCCAGTATTATGCCAGTCATCATAAATTCATCTATTTGTATTAGAATAATACAAATAATGAGCGATGTTGTTTGGCTGATGTCACTTTCTGTGTGGCGGGATGTGGTAATGACCGACTCCAGGTTTCTGTCTGCTGGAGTGATTCTGCTCTTCTCAATTATATAACAAGTCTATGGAGATATTTCAGAATAACAGGTCATTGCTGTAAGTGGAAAAGTGTTTTTTGTTGTTGTTTTTTTTCAATATAATGACTTCATTGCACTGCACTTGAACTCAGCCTTTCTTTGTAAAAACACTGTTTAAGCGAGTTCAACTATTTTTTTTTTTGTTTTTATTTTGTGGTTAATCCTTAAAATCTTTTGACAGGGCAGTAAAAAACAGGCTAGAGATCAGACACTTTACACTCTGTGTTTGAACCTGCTCCCAGATAAACTCTAGGATCATGTTTTAGTTATTTGTGCATTATAAGGGCTGACTTAATGGACGATGCCATGGCTTTTAAGTTTAGCCTAAAGTTAAAAGCATCACTGAGGAAAGCAGTTTACAGTCTATTGGATCTGCTGTCAGACTGAGGATTGGACAGGTGGTTAATATATTCAAACACAGTTAGTCCTCAGATCTATGGCTCTGGATCTGACAGATAAGGTTAGTGGTATTAAAACGTTTAATCTCAGATTAATCTCTTGTCCTGCTGAGAGACACATTTAATACAGCGTTCAACTTGACTCCAGTCGCAATGCGAAATTTCTAGGGGTATAATGATACACATATTTTGTCTCCTTTTTTTTATTTCTGAATCATAAACAATGCAAACCCATGGGCATTTTTTTTTGTCTGTATAAATTCAAATAAACTAAATAAATTAAAAATTGCTATGGACAGAGGTTTAATATTGTAAACAAAATGTACTACAGGTTCACCATATGTTAAAAAAAAAATTTATAAATTCTCCCAAAAATTGGATTTAATAAACAAAGTCCCTGACCCAGGGGAAAACTACTGATTGAAACTCTGTAGCAGTGCCAGAGCGTCATTTTTACCAGAAATAGAGCTCCAAAGTCGGCTAAAATGCCCGAGTTCCGCGGCCTCTTTTTCAAGCACTGTAGATTGCAGCGGTACGTGGCTGGTGTCGTTTGAAAACTACTAAAGAGCTCTTTTTAACTGTTATAATATGGTCGTGTAAGGTATAACGTGTGTCAGTCTTTGTGATCCGGAGCAACTGGGATCAGCACGTGCTCATTATATTTTAACTCTACGGGTTGCGCAGATTGGTACCTCTGGTGTTCAAACAACGCAATTGCATTAGATTCATAATTAAGAGAATGCTGATTTCCTCTATGTGAATAACACATTCCCATGATGCACATTGTGAAATTCATTGTGTCATGATGCATCATTAAACCCCTAGAAATTACATTATTGCAAAGTGGGGAAAAACATGGATGCCGTCATGTTCATCTTCTGTTAGCAGCAATCTAGCCAGCTAACATTAGCCATATGATAGGTTTATCTCCCCAAAAAAGTGAATTGTATACTCAGTGTTATGTGTGTTGATTGAAATACTAGTCTATACAATATAACTCTATTAAAAGTAAAGATGTCTTACTTTGTTTACTGTTGATGCTCTGAGCAACCATGTTGATATGATGTAATGTGCTGAACTCGGAGTTGAGGAGACCCATCTGACTTTCTGAGCAGGAATTCTGAGTTGGGGGGACGTTTTTTTTTTTTTTTTTCCATTTTTCCTAGTCGGAGGTCAGAAGGTATGAGCTTTAGTCAATTGCAGCATTACTCACGGAGAATGCTGGTTTACAGGAATGATAAACCTGATTAAATCTCCCACTGAGACTTTTGGGTCATGACATCATAAGTGGAATTATTAGCAGTCATCAAATTTTAAACAGTGCACACACACACACACACACACACACACACCCATGGAGACAAAACCCCACATGTTGTATACCAGCACCACATCCCCGCTAATGATCACAGTCATTACTGTATTGCAGTAGCACCACAGCATTAAGCAAAACCACACTGCCAGAGTTTGATGGCAGTAAACAGGAGCTGACTGTGGCCCAGATGGCATAGAGCTGGTGATGCAGGAGGACCAGCAACAGCATCAGAGTCTCTCTCTCTCTGATTCTGTAGATAAAATGACTTAAGACAGACGTACTAGAGAATTAAATGTGAGATGAAACGGCAGTGTCTTGATACAGCAAAAATAAGCATTGCCTGAAAATGTGCCTCAGGTTTCCATTTTCAATTTATTAAACACATCCAACATTATAAAAGAAGAATAAATGAAACTAACAACAACACAGTGTTTGTGTGATGCATTCAGGCTCTTAGCAACATGTAACTGTCAGCTTTTGAATCGGAGATGGATGCAAGTGCAGAATAACATTTAATAGGTGAAACGCATAGAAAGTCTAGAATATGAACAATACATTGCTAAACATGGAAACATACATGAAAGATGAAGCGAAGGTGACAAAATCTAGATCATGAGTGCTAACAAAGACAGAACTTAAATACAAGTGCTCATTAGATTGTTATGTGACTCAAGTACTTGATTAACGTGAAGTGCCAGGGCTGATGGGAAACGTAGTTCTGCGCCACATTCAGTGCTGACCTGATAGTAACAAAATAAAAGCTGTGCATTTGAATGGGACAAAAATAAACATTACTAATTTAACATTAGGTGCACTGGTGTGCAGGGTTGCCAGGTCTCAGCAAAATTACCACCTTAACTACAACCCCAAAACTGCAAAAAAGACCCGAAACTATTGAAAAAACTGGTCATTGGATAAAGGAGTCACATTTTTCTTCTGTTTCTCAGTCTTTGTGTTGGAAGCAAGTTCACTGTAGTGCAAATGTATTTCTGATTTGTTGTTTAAAAACTACCACTATTTGGCAATCCTGGCAGCCATACTGGGGGGTGTGTCTGAAGCATGGGGTGCTTGTTTCCCATTCTGTTTGCTAGCTGTGCTGTGAAAGTTACGCAACTCTCTGTAGGGCGTACATGTTTTTGAATCCTACGTTCTCTGCGTTCCAGACATGACCTTCCCAATCGCTGTGGTGATGTCTTTAACCCTGATTTAATCAGCTGGGAAATGCAGTGAATGTGTGTGTAGGTGTGTGCGTGTGTTAGAGCCAGCTAGTATGCCAGCATTTTGGCTCATGAAAAGCAGCATGTTTTTTTTAAAAAGCCTTGTAGCCTATTCTGATTCAAGGTGAAAAGGAAGTTACTTTTTCAGAGGCAGGAGTGTGGGTTTGATTAGGTTTAAGAGTTTATTACACCTTACATAACATATGTGGTATTTTATGATGAATAGCCTACTTTATTGTGCAGCCCTTTGAATGTAGTGAACAATACGCAGATGTATCTCATCAAGAGCCTTGTAACGAACAATCTGATACTGTACACTGTATTAAAAGCAGCCCGGGTGATGATGAGTATATCATGGGCTGATATGCATGTCTCAGCGCATCCACATAGTGCATTTGCGGTCTCATTTACACGTGCTGGTGATGTCAGCAAGGCTGCAGGTTGTCCTGATTCTTATTGGGGTTACTACAAATTACAAATTACTTATTTGGGGATTACTACAAATTACTACAAACTCTGGGGTTCCTACAAATCCTCAAATTTATCACAAATTTATCGCTTTTTTTTTTTCCATGTTGGTTTCTTGGTTTGGACTAGTTTGCAAGTTAGTGAACAAGCAACCAGACTTGGTGTTTAAACAAATTTGTGTCATGTTTCCTCGGTCTACCAGTCTTGCCTTTGCATATTTTGCAAACAACCATTGTTTCCACCGTTTCTGCCGTGTAAATTCCAGCAGTTCCATATAACCGATGCTGAATTTTTTAGGCTAAACAATCCGAGTAGGAAGCCTAAGCTAAGGAACTGCCTACTCTTGGCTATTATTGGTTTGTTCATGTGTCTATCAGGGAGAGTGTGAGCTGGACTAGCAAAAAGAGTCAAGTCTGGTCCGTAAAACAACTTGCTATGGTATGTCAGAGCACAACTGAAAACAAGTGTTTAGTATCACAGTATATGCGATCTCGCTGTAAAAACAGATCGTGGAGGCATTTTAATCATTCACGATCTAAGATCGTGGAGGCATTTTAATCATTCACTCCTATCTCTGACATAAAAACCCATTGTGATTGCTACTGGAGCTATGAGCACTCATGGCAGATAGTTGTGTTTATACCAGTGTGTGACATGGGTTAGCTGTAAAGTCAGTGAATAAGAAAATTATGATAAAAGTCAAAACAAAATGGCTTCATATGATGAAAAAGTGACAAAAGTTTATTGAAGCATTTCCATGCAACTGTATAATCAGTACAGCAAAAGGCAACATCCTAGAATGTAGTAAATTACTGTCTTAATTGCTTGCGATTGCTGTACTGTAGGTCCGCACAGACTTGAAGGACGACCTCTGGACTTAATCCATTTGAGACAAGGTCTTAGAGTGCACATGCATGCCTCGTGAGTCTCCGTGTGTATGTCTAGCTCCAGTACCCGTCGTGTTCTCTGCAGTCAGGCGGGTCTTGTCATCTGTTCCTCTCCTCCTCCTGGTGCCTCTCATGTGGTTTGGGTGGGAAAAACCTCTCTCTGGGTGGCTCGGCTTTTCTCCTTCTCCTCTTTAAGCTCAGTGGGAGGTGGAGCTCTTTAAGCTTGCTAGAGGAGAACCAGGCCACTTCCAGTGCACCAAATGTACCTTATGATTCTTTTGGTTTCTTCTCAGTACTCTAATTGGTACCTCCTTGACACCTTGACACCTGGACACAATCTGTCCTTCAGCCTAGGATCCTGACATCAATCAGTGTTTACTGTCATTAATGATGTATCAGGGTTTTTTTTTTAAATACACTCGAAGAAATCAAGGAGAGAGAAGGCATTCAGAGCGCACAGCTGTTTCATGTGATGCAAGCCTATGTTTTAAATTTTCACCTCCTAAGCTACTTAGAGCAAAGTCAGTTACATTGTGTTTGAATTTCTATTTCAGAATGCGCATATGAGAAACCAGGAGATGAGTAGTCTTCTATACAATCTTGTATAGGCTTATATACATCAACATTTAAGCATTAATTACACGTGCAGTAGTGTTTCGATTGATATGTCACTTTTGATGTTACTTCAGTTTGTAATCACAATGTCATGTAAATAAAAAGTCTGTTATGCTCAGTGGTAGGTGCTACAGCCATGCAACTGTGATCAATAAACGTAAACAGCGCTTCATTAAAATGAAATTAGTTTGATTTGTTTGTCCTAGCGTTTCATCCTTGCACCCCTTCATGTCTTGTCCTTAGAGGGTGAAGCTAAGACTTAAGGAAGGGACATGAGGAAGAGTAATTTAAAAAAAAAATGAATGTGCTTTCTTATTAATAAACATTGCTTTTTTTTTTTTACCTCCATATGTTTCCATTGATCCAAATGCATTAATTCCAACAATTATTTTTATTAAATCAAGAATTTAACATCATTCATTCATTCATCTTCATCTTTATCCTGGTCAGGGTCATGAAAAATCCGGAGGTCATCATTCTTCTTCAATATGTCAGTCAGATTGCTCTGCCATCCAACCTTACCATTTCGAAACCTTTTCAAACTTTTAACATGATCTTTATATCTTTATATCCACACATATATTTTGTCCCTGCCATGCTGGTCAGCATGCATCATGACACGAACATATATGTGCAGAATGTATGCAAAGATCCCAATTATGAATGTGAATTTTTTTTTATTTATTGGATTTATATTTATATCCGTTTATATTACAGTTTACAATATTCTAATTGATGTGTATACATTAATTATTATTTTTTTTATTTCAATCGACCCATTAATAGCATAATGATCAGGTTTTTAGTTAACTACTGCTGTACATAATAAACTGTTGTCTATGATGAAATGTCCAGGGGTCTCGTTTATCAAAGCGTTTAGAAAAAAAGTTCTAAATTTGTGCGTAAGAGCTGCTAGTACACACGAGAAAACTGATATTTATCTGACACACGGCTGTACGCAATGGCCACTGATGAATCCCACATATTCTAAATTGATCTGCTTGCTCACACAAACACTGACGTGCGTAAAGAAACGCCTCCAAATCGCCTTATATGGTAAACAACTTCGCTTTAAAAGTCAAGTGGTCGACCCGTGGCACTGCTTGTTACAGATGACATGGAGCCAAAAGGTCTGCGCAGATGAGCTTCTGTGACAATGAAGTTGCACGAAGTAGAGCAAAACAAAAATGGTTTATTTGGCACTTTTGTTTAATAAATAGATTTTTAGAAGTATTTATGAGCGTGTGTGTATTCTGTTGTCCCATTTACAAGATGTGAAAATTAGTAATTTTTGCTTTCGCTGTCTGATTTGGAAATGTAACGTTTTCTGGCGTTAGTGATATGAATGAAAGTAAGACGCGTTGACTTGCAGTTGGTTGAGAAATCCCAGACCTATCTCCAATTTCTTTTTGAAATGTGCCCATGGCTAAAATGTTTAGAATAGAATTCAACTAAAACTGCACTGGACAAATGAAATCGACTGATGATCCACTCTTCAGGTTCCTCGCTCCGCAAAGCTGCATGAGCCAGATCTTCAGACAAGGCATCAGCCCAATCAATCTTTAGACGTTCCTTTCTTTTATACGATTTTAATTTACATTCCATCTGATATGACTCACAGTAAGTAGGATGGAAGCTCCTCATAATCAGTTTACCCACTATGGTCAGAAGCATGTGGAAATATAAGCGCATCCTCATGCGCAAGCAAAACTTGATAAATCACACTATGCATAGAAATATGCATATGCACGGTTTATGCACAAAACTATGTGTACGCTCAGTTGATAAATGATTGTACTGGCTTAGGTTTTCCTTCCTTTGCTATTATTATTGTTGCAGGTGGGCCTCACCCATATTCTGTTCTGCTGTGATATACATTTAATTACTCCTTTTGTGTTATTCTAGGCATCCATAGCGAAAAAGTGTATCGAATATTTATAACAAGATTTTATTTTTGGCTTCTAATAGTAGGTCTGGTTAATTCAGCTCTCCTGATTGTAGGCTATTTCCTGTTGTAATACAGGAGTGCCTTATAGTAGCTGTATGTTTAAGGCGCTCGGCTGGCACGGTGTGTGTGTGTGTGTGTGTTTGGGATGGTATGGGTGGTCACTGGGTTTGACTTGCACTGGGAGACCTCACACACTTCAGACTGCTGAATGGAGAATTGTTCTTCCTGACCTGGTAGTGCTCTGGCATTTTTACTACCAGTGTGAGGGCAGCACTACTTATTTATTTTGTACAGTAGAGGTTTTCTTTGTATTTTCATATGTGGTTGTGTGAGACATGCCTGTGTGTGTGTGTGTGCGCGCATATGTGTGTGTCTTTGTAATAGTAGCTGCTGTGGGTTGGTGTTTTAGTTGGTTTGTTTTGAAGTGATCCTTTCTCATGAGTTTTCATAAGGTTGTGGAGAGTCTCATAAATAAAGACAGATGTGTGTAAATGAGTTTGGTGTGACATGTAGACTGTGTGTGTGTGTGTGTGTGTGTGTGTGTGTGTGTGATTGTTCCACATTTAGCAGCAACCAAACACTTCTGATAACGGGAGATCAGTCTTTCACATCGCTGTGGAGGAATTTTGGCCCGCTCTTCTTTACAGAATTGCTTTAATTCAGCTACATTGGAGGGCTTTCGAGCATGAACTGCCTGTTTAAGTTCCTGCCACAGCATCTCAATGGGGTTCAAGTCAGGACTTGGATACTCCAAAACCTTAATTTTGTCTCTTTTGAACCATTCAGAGGTGGACTTGCTCTCGATGTCTTGCTGCACATTCCAATTGCGCTTGAGTTTCAGATCACACACTGATGAATGGACATTCTCCTTCAGGATTTTCTGATCGAGAGCACAGTTCATGGTTCAATTATGGCAAGTCGCTCAGGCCCTGAAGCAGCAATGCATCCCCACACCATCACACTACCACCACCATGTTTGCCTGTTGGTGTGATGTTCTTATTGTGGAATGCTGTGTTAGCTTTACGCCAGATGTAAAGGGACACGTCTTCGAAAAAGTTTCCACTTTCAACCCAGTCCAGAGAATATTATCCTGAAAGGCTTGGGGGTCACTAAGGCATTTTCTTTGGTGATTGTGAGACCAGCCTTTATGTTCCTTTTAATTGGCAGTAGTTTTCACATTGCATTTTTGCCCAGTCTTTTTCTGTTGGTGGAATCATGAAATCTGACCTTATCTGAGGTGATTGAGGCCTGCAGTTCCTTAGATGTTCGTCTGGGGTCTTTTATAAACTTCTTGGATGAGTTGTCACTGTGTTTATGGAAGAATTTTGGTAGGCTGGCCACTTCTGGAAAGTTTCACTACTGTTCTTTTTTTTTTTTTTTTTTTTTTCTCCTCTCATAAAGCTTTTTCCATTTGGAGATAATGGCTCTTCCTGTGGTTCACTGCAATCCCAGAGCCTTAAAAAATGTCCAAATTGATGTATTTCAATATCTATCTTTCTCATGTCTTCTGGAATTTCTTCTGATTGCAGCATAAGTGTGTTTCTTCTTGAGACATTTTAGCCTACTTTACGTTGCTGGAAAGGTTCAGTTTAAGTGATGTTTAGATTCAACAAGGCTGGCAGTAATCAAACCTGGGTGTGTCTCGTCTAACTGAATTAAATCAATTAAATTTGTTTAATTGTGTAATTGAGTAACTAAGAGGGAAATTACTTTTTCACACAGAGCCAGTTGGTGATAACTTTTTTCCCTTCAATAAATGAAATGATCGTTTAAAAAACTTTTTAAAAGGGTTGCAGTGGTAGACTGGTTTCATGGTATACTGTGATATGAAAATCTACTCCTCGGCTGCCTGTCAGACTCGTCAACTTGCTCCTCACACACACGTACAGGGGAGAAGATGTCAGAGAGAAGCGAGGCTGATATCACCAATCTCCATCGCCTACCGAAAAAGTAATTAAAATCAGCAGCTTTGGATATCCCAAAAATGAAAGGGGGGTTGTCCTCGAGAAGGGATATCCAGTTTGCAAAAAATGTGGACGCAAGGTGGCTGCCAAAGGAGGAATCACATCAAACATGTTCGCCCATATTCTAAAACACCATCCTTCCATGTAGATCAAGGTATATGTTCCGTTTATAACTTTAATCCCTAAAGAAAAAACATGCGAACGTTTAAACTTCAATCATAAAATACGCCATCGAAATCATTTTCCACATCCCGGCTCATGGCTACATCTGCATTGTCTGTCTGTTTGGTAACCTCTGACTGACAAACACACACACTGACCCTGATCTGTGTGTGTGTGTGTGTGTGAGAGAGAGAGAGAGTTAAAGGTACAGACAGGAGCAGTCTGGCTGCGATGTTGTGCACCTATAGTATATGTTAATAATCATAGGAGTAATGTGGCCAGAAAGTATCTCTGTATCCGTACCACAAGCGTGCCTTCAGAGAGGATGTTCAGTACAACCAGACACATTCTGTCACCGCAGCAGTCAAGACTGAGCCCTGAAAATCTCAACATGCTTACATTTCTTCATCATAACCTGGCCTGAAAAGAAATCAAGAAATACATGCTGCTATGATAATCTGGTCTCAAGAAAATAATAACAAAAAGGTTCTGTACTTTCTCTCCCATTTATGTTGTTCAAAAGGAAGTACAGTTTGATTTATTTTTGTCAAAGGACGAGATATTTTTTTAAGGTCCTGCTCCTTTTTTCTTCCTAATTTCTTTTGTTTAAATAGGAGATTTCTTATTTATTTTATTTATTTTCAAAAGGGAGATCTTTTTTTCCACATACTTCCATTTTAAAAAATGGTTTCAAGTTTCAATTATAATAAAGCGTATGTTCAACCAAAGAGTTATGTTCATTCCTTTAAGAGTCATTGTAACTGATAATAATAATAATAATAATAATAATAATAATAGTTGTGTAATACCGTATACCGTGAAACCGTGATATTTTCAGAGACGGTTATTGTACCATGGAAATCTCATACAGTTGCAACCCTGTTTACTCAGGTTGTCTTTGTCTTATATTAAATTTAGGTTCAAGAGCTGAAACAAGAGGTGTGACAAATATGCAAATATTTAATAAATCAGGAAGGGGGTAAATACTTTTTCTTGGCACTGTAGCAGCTGTTCACTTCTGAACCTGCTACGGTAGCTGGACTGCAACATGTGGTTGTTTTCCCTCCATTTCACCCCTCATTCTCTCCAGTTTCATCTTCTGGGTTTTTTTCCGAGTTTTCCACATCCCTCAGAGTCTGGTAGATCTGTAGCTACACACTGCTAGCATGTTTAAGTGGCTTTTCCACCAATCATAACACTCTTCATGGTTATTAAATGAGTCATACTCCAAGACTCACCCTCATGCAGCCTATGGTTAAGTGCTCTGGAAGGCAGAGATGAGCACCAGCCAGTGTGCTCATTGCCTTGGCACTGACCAGCTTAAAGAGGAAGTGTTCATTTTAGACGTCCCTTATACAGACTTTGCAGCAATCCTTCCATGGTGTACCTGGCTGACGGATTTAGATGCTGATTCAGAGTTGAATCTTACCCAAGTGTCACAGACTAAACAACTTACCAGGTGTAAATGCCCAGGACAACAGTTGATTAGCACAGTAATAAGCTGAGAAAGCAACCGAAGTCACTAAGCGCATGGATGATCAGGCGACAGATCTGATCTGGCTCTAGAACTGAGGCCATGCACAAACTTTTGTTCGTCAACAGAGCTCTCTTTACAAAGACTGGCCTTCTTTCCCATTCCTTGTCCGAAGAGAGTGAGGATGCTATGTCTACAGCAGCGTCTGGGAGGTTTTACCAGGCTGATTTGACCAGGGAGTTGCACTATCATGAATTCAAGCATTAGTAGTGTCTGAAAACAAGTCTGAAAAGGTAGAGCCCAGGAAGGATTGGTTAATGATATGCAACGTGTGGCACTGAATACACTTTTTTCCTCACAGAATTCCCTGTGCCACAGTGCAAGGATTTTATCAAGAGCTTTAAAGGAAGTTTACATCTTTTGTTCTACTGCTGGCATTGGAACCCTTCAGTTTACTAGCACATGCCAAGTCTGGTTAGGACAGCTTGCCTTGCTGGACGTGTGTAATTCAACCCTGCAGAACATGTCCTGTGTGCCAGGGATGCTCCTTGGGCCTGCTGCTAAAGAGGCCCTAGAAAGAAGAGTGCAGAGTGTTTCAGAATCATGAAACAAGCATGGCCAAACAGACTGGCCATAAGACACCTTTTCAAACTTTATATGGGAATTCAGAGGCTCAGAAACACTTTAGGAAATAAAGGTGTGTGTGATGGCAAGAGTGTAGGCTCTACTACTTTGAAGGGGGGAAAAAAAAACCCACCATGAGGGAACTCATTCACTGTCCTATTGCCTATAAAGCTGCTGTCAGAACATTTTAAGAACAGATGACATTTTCAGTTGCAGGAACAGTGATATTTGGTACAATTGGATCATAGGATTGCCATTATTCATTTGTGAATCAATTCTCCGCTCCACTTTTTGCACACTCAACCTATTTTCAAATGCACCAAAGCTTGCGTGTTTTCATTCTCGAGGGATTCAGACTGAAGGATGCAGTAAAAGAGACAGACATATATATTCCTGCCTTGGGCCAGTGTCCCTGGTATAAGCTCCCACTGGTATACTGACCAAGATAAAGTGGTTACTGTAGATGAAGAGAGGCTCCCAGGTTCGATCCTGAGCTTGGGTTACTGTCTGTGTTCTCCCAGAGTCCATGTAGGTTTTCTCTTGGTACTCCTGTTTCCTTACATTTCTCAAAAAACATTCCACTATTTTCTATATTGCCCCTGTGTGTGAATGAGTGTGCGAATATGTGTGTGCATGGTGCCTTTTGATGGACTGGCACCATGTCCCAACCTCATGTTACGGCTAGTGTTCCCTGGATTGGCTTCAGATCCACCACCAACCTGTTTCACTCAGAAATATTTTATTAAACAGAAGAAAAATGTGGATTTTTTGTTTGTTTGTTTGTTTCAAAGAGTATATACGGTCATAGGAAGCTTCTTTTCTCTCCTCGAGTTTGATCATTTTTGATGGGTATTAATGTGACATTTGGAGCACATTTATATTACAAATGCGTTATAAATATATATTATATTTTGTATGCCTTTCTGTTTTGTACACACACACCATGAGGAACATGTAATGAATAGCACAGCACTGATTAGTAGTGAATAACATGTTTGAGAAATCTAATATTTTCAGACATGAAATACTAAAACCCCTCCAGGCAGTGTAATTTGCTCGTGCTTAAATGCTATATTCAGGGGCGTGTGTGTGTGTGTGGTCTGCTCAATAAGAATGATTTTGCTGCTCAGGGAGTCACAGATGATGCAAACTGAGTAGCAGATGAGAGAATTTGGAATATGAAGTATGTGTTTCTTTTGTGCCTGGACATAGTTTGTATTGATACAATTGGTATCTGTGCACAAAGACTGAAAATGCAAACTTCAAAATTGAGCATAGTAAAGAAAAGTTTAAGCTGGCTTCACGTGTGTGGACAGGAATGAGAAGAATGGTTACAACAGAGTACACTTTGAAGAGAATAGGAACTGCAGTAGAAAACAAAAAATGTATACTGATATTTCTGTATATAGCACACATGCAGTATTATGCACTGCCTTAGGCAGAAAAAGCAAAGATGCTTTCAAAATAATGAAATGAAAAGTTTCAAAATATAAAAAAGTACTATAAACCTCAGTAAATGGTAAAAACTGAATCAGTATTTGGTGTGACCAACCTTTGCCTTTAAAATAGCATTATTTCTCTCAGGTACACAGTTTTGTAAGGAAATTAGCAGACTAATGGCAGCAACTGCAGACTTCGGCTCACACTTACTTCTGTTACTGCAGGTCCCCTGGTCCCTGGCTTACTTCTTTATATTTGCAAAATGAAGGGAATTGCTCTTTTCTACTGACACTAATGGAAAGGCATAATCAGCTGAGAAATACGTTTATACAAAAATCTAAGATGTTTGCATTATAATTTTGTTCTGTATGTGTTTGGTATCTGTAATATCTGTGGAAAAAGATGATTGATTGCTTTAGGCCTCTTGACTTATCTTGGAATTAGAATGTTGTCATCCAAAATCTAAGTTCCCTTCCCTTCCCTTCCCTTCCCTTCCTTTGCCTTGCCTTCCCTTGCCTTCTTTTCCTTTCCCTTCTCTTCCCTTCCCTTCCCTTCCCTTCCTTTGCCTTGCCTTCCCTTGCCTTACACTCCCTTCCCCTGCCTTGCCTTCCCTTGCCTTCTTTTCCTTTCCCTTGTCTTCCCTTGCCTTACACTCCCTTCCCTTTCATTCCCTTCTCTTTCCTTTCCTTGCCTTGCCTTTACCTTGCCTTGCCTTGCCTTTTCCTTGCCTTGCCTTGCCTCCCTTTTCCTTGCCTTTTCTTGCCTTTCCTTGCCTCCCCTCCCCTTTCCTTGCCTTTCCTTGCCTCCCCTTTCCTTGCCTTGTCTTGTCTCCCTTTTCCTTGCCTTTCCTTGCCTTTTCTTGCCTTGCCTTGTCTCCCCTTTCCTTGCCTCCCCGTTCCTTGCCTTGCCTTGCCTTCCGTTGCCTTCCTTTCTCTTTCCTTCCCACTTCACAAAGTCTGCAACACACAGTGTAATGTTATCACACACAGTAGTGGTCAGGTGTCTTGGCTTGCTCCAAATGAGTGAATGAGTGGGTGATTAGCTTAAATTAGCAAATGGCTATAATTACAGTGTAACTGCTCAGGGTTGAATGTAGCTAATTGTCGAGTATTTTTGCAATATGAGCGAGACACACTAAGTGGTAAACAAAGCCATAATGAGCAGACATGTTTATTAGTTTATAATATTGCTAGATTACTCAGTTTGACACTTTCCAGGGCTTAGAAGTCTGTTATTGCTTGCTCATAACTGTGCAGTGATGTTTAGTGCACACAAGTTTATTAAGTTTTATTATTTACACTTATCATTTGGAGAGAGTTTTCTCCAAAGAGGCTTAAATATGTGGTGGTTCACACTGTTCAAGCGTATACCCCTTGAAGGGGGCAATAGTGATATAAGTGCTGTGGAACTTATTTTTACCATTTGATCAAAAACAAGTGCAGGATAGTTTTAGGAAGAAGTCAATCGCAAGGGCTGGTGTAAGTGCTAGTGTTCAGAGGTGCAACAGTCAAACCATGAATGATACAGTCTTGAAGCTGAAATATACTAACTGACAATGTGCATTCCCTTTGTATTCAACCCAATGCCAATCCACCACGACCCCCTTCGCCCCCTTGAACTTTTCCACACCTGGAATTGAAGCAGACTTAATCAGCATCTTTTCCATTTGGTTTAGATAATATGTCTAACATTTGGAGGTGCAAAACATTTTTATTGTGACACACAGATAATTAAGCAAAGAAGCAGACATCTGTTGCTTGCATAAGTACTCACCCCCCTGATTCAATATTCCGTAGAGCCACCTTTGGCTGCTGTTATATCTGCAAGTCTTCTGGGAAATGACTCTATCAGATTTGTACATCTGGATCCTGATATTTTTCCCATTCTTCCTGGCAAAATTGCTCAAACTCTGTCAGATAAATTGGCCTTTACCTGATCACTGCCTGTTGTTGGACAGCCTACTCTCCGTTGGTTCTGCTCTGCGGTTGTGCTCTGCAGGATGTTTGAGATATTTTTTAATAACACTGATAACGTAAGTGCGTCCTGGACTTGTTTTGATAGATCCTTGGTCTTCATGATGCTGTTTGTTTAGATATGTTCTCTAACAAACTCTGGAGTCTTCCAAGAACAGGCATATTTATTATTGAGTTTATGAGACACTTTATCATTGAAACATTTTGCGACCATGTAGATGCCATTCAGCTAATTATGTCACTTCTGATGGGACCTGGTTGCACCAGAACTAATTTAGGGGTCTCACAGCAATTGTCTAAATACTTATGCAATCAGAAATTTTAAATTTTTTATTTGTAAATAATTTTATAAACTGTAGTTTCAATATGAATTACACTTCAGTACTTCAGTGTTGCCCACTGTAGCCTCAGATTCCCCTTCCTGGCTGACAGGAGTGGAACACTAACAATTGATCATTTGAGTTACGTCTGGCCATTTTTTTTCTCATCAATGAGGCTTTTCCACCTGCAGAACTGATGCTCAATGGATGTTTTTTTGGATTTTGCACCATTCTGTGTAAACTCTAGAGACTGTCTTGCATGAAAAATCCCCAAAGCAGATTCTAAAATACTCAGCAGCCCCTCTGTCGCCAACAACCATACCACAGTCCACATCACTGAGATCACATTTTCCCCATTCCGATTTTTGATGTGATATTCATTTCATGGGAATCTTCATATCTGAGATTGTCGATGAGCTCTTTCTCCTTGTTTCTTTACTTTTTGCTCCCATAAAAACAACTAGCAGTGCAAACAGAAGTGTCATTATCTCTGTAAAACAAACTAACAGTGCAAACAGAGATTAATTTTATGTTCTTCGCTGTTGAAGTGTCTCACCACTGGAAGGGAGAAATCTTTTATTTTGGTGCTCGACAAAACCATCAGCCAGTCTGCTCTTGGTTTCTCCAATGTAAAGCTGATTATATCTTTTGCAGAAAAGACTAAACACAACCTGTGGTGATACATAAGTGATGGATGGCGAAAACTGACCCTTTAGAGCCTGTGATTTTCATGGCTGTGTTAATGAATTTGCATGGGGAATATCTTGATTGTTTAATTCACCCCTGACAAACATGTCTTCAGTGTTCTTTTCCTGTTAGTAGGACATGAATAGCGGTTCCTTAAAAAGAGAAACAGTCTCCAGATCACCCTGATCCATATCTGTGGTGTATAAGCAGTGTGGTTTGTACGATGTTTTGGCATTTAGGAATGGTTTGCTCAATATAAACAGCAATCTGGACTTTGCTGTCATATAGTAAAATGGCCCTTATGCTTCCTGAGCCCTGTTCGCTCCCCATGAACCCTGGATGTACCCCCATAAACCTGTGTTCCAGCCACAGCTCTGTCACAGGTCAGTTTTCGTTTGTGAATGAGTGTGTGATGACTCTGTGGCTGTGTGTGTATATCTGCATGCGTAGGCTGAAGATTTGATGGGTTTCAGAAATATTTAGTCAGTTAAATCTCATTCTTGACTGCTCTGTCATGGATTTCCAGGAAGAGTTCGACTGCCCCCACCTCATACACTCATCTCTCTCTCTCACTCACTCACTCACACACACACACACACAGATGAATGAGGGGCAAAATTAAGAAAGAAAGAAAGAAAAGGGTGGAAATACTTGACTCAACATTCTGATGTTTTCACAGAAAACAGTCTTCACATTACACACACACACACACACACTTTTACGCACTTACTCACTTATCCCCATGGCTGGGCCGTGTAGCCTGGGGAAAACCGTAGTGAAGAAAGAAATGGGGGATGGAAGGAGGGAAAAGGACAGATTTTTGGGGGTAAATTGGAACCATACTGCTTTGCATCTGGACCCTTTGCCTTCCTGGAAAACGCGCACAGATCCACACACGCACATACACACAGGGTCCAGTCTTAACTCTGGTATTTGAACCATGCTGACTATGTGTACATCTGTGTGTGTGACATGCAAAATCATTTACATTGGACACCACATTACTTGCACACATGGATACTATACACACCAGCTTACACAGGTTACATGCAATTAAAGTGGTTAGGAGTAGGGTTTGTGTGTGTGTGTACGTGTGTACCTTTTCGCAGAAGCCTTCATCCCTCTCCCCTCTCTTTCTTTTTCTCTCTCTCTCTCCCTCTCTCTCTCCATATAGTAAAGCCTGAGTCAGCTGACACAACTTGACACTTCTCAAAACTTCTCTCATGTAGGTTTACAATAGACAAAAAAACTAGCCTGGATCCAAACCGCTCAGCTTTTGTCCCTCTTTCTCTTGCTTTTTAACCTCCTTTTTTTTTTTTTTTTTTTTTTTTTTGGAGTGATGGAGTTTGGCGGAGTCAGGGTCTTTCTGCCAGGACCCCGTCTGGAACATATTACAGCTGAGATTCAACACATGGCAACAGTTAGAGGGAGAGAAAAAGAGAGAGAGAGAGGAGGGGGGAGAAAAAGAAACACATAGGAGATTCAACATTTGGGCCGTGTGTCAGTGAGACGCCCCCGCATGCGCCACTCGCCTTCGTCCTTCTCGTGATCTGCTTTTTTTTCTTCTTGTTCTCTTGCTTTCCTGCCCTCCATTTGACATCACACCCTCACTTTTTCTCCCAACTTCATACACTGGTTGATTTTTATTATCATTTTCATCATCATCATCATCATCATCATCATCTCACTCACTCTCTCTTTCTCTCTCTCTCTCTCTCTCTCTCTCTCTCTCTCTCTCTCTCTCTCACACATTACTGCACATTCTCTGAAATAGTGTGAACTGCTACATGTAAGCACATGCACACATGATGTCTCATGTAGCGATGAGAGGTGGTCAAATCCATCTGGTCAAATCTTCCCATCTAAACTATGAGTGTGAACTGCAGCAAACTGGACTGTAATAGGTTATGCAACATTTAATTCGCAACAATTAAAAATAAAACGCATCCTTTGCATACACACACATACTTCAACATGTTTTCCCCCTTATTCTGTTCTTGGAATGGCTGAAATGACCCTTGACCTTAGGTGAGTTCAAGACTAATAGCCAGTGTGCTGTGCTTTACGTTTCTACATGTTTGTAGTGAGTGTGAAAGGCTTTTTAGGAGACGAGCTGATTTGTTGTTTAGACCTTCCACCACGGGGTGTTGTATTACTCGGCACTTACAGTACGTTTAATTTTCCCCAAACCTTTTCAAGGAATCAGAAATTAGGATCACGCTAGGAGGTTTGACCTGAAAAAAAGGACATTTAATACGCAGGCACCATAAAAACAGTGACTAGTTAAGTAGAAGTGATTTGGCCTATTGCATCACGTAATTATTAGCATATAGGGCTTGATGATAGGACAATATGATATCGATATATGCGTTAAAACTTTTCTGATTATCATCAGGTGTCAGTGATTTTATAACTCCATTGTTATTCACTGTAAAATTGACTGGAAGTTGAAATCTATTTTTGTATCAGTCAATTTTCTGCCCTTACTTTAATTTTTATAAAGGTTGACAAAACATATATATTTTTAATAATATGGTTCCACTGGGTTTTTTTTTTTTGGCACTTTTCTATCAACATCTCGACAAAACATTAATATTTATTTAATATTTAATATTTATTAACATTAATATTAGGATATATTTAAACATAAAATATACAAAAAATTTCCATAGTATTTGAAAGTTCTATGCTGAAATATTTAAGGTACAGTGTTTTACTTTTAGTTGCCTAAGCTTTGTGGCTGAATGACCTTTTTTGTTTTGTAGGAAAATGTCTCTGAAGAAATCCTTGTAATATATACTGTGCTTTATTTTTATATTTTCTCTCCCTCTCTCTTATTAAAAATAATACCTCTTAAGAAAAGTACTTATACAGTGAGCATATACAGTGAATAATAAGACATGTAAGGGTTAGGGTTCAACCTTACTGATAAAAGTTATTAAAAACGTTTCCTGCATGAGAATTCTAGCAAAAAAGTCAGCAACAGTAAAACAATGCTGCAGTGTCTATATAAAGAAAAACAAATCTGAAAAGTTGAATGCATAAAATATGTGAAGTTTATAGAATGTGCAGCCCTAGTCCGTAAAGCGCTAAGTCTAGCCAGAAGAAGCTTAAATAACGGCAGATGTGAATTTTCATGTCATCGAGTAAATGAAACGAAATGGTAGTAATCAGCCCACGGCAATTTAGTGTTAAAAGGAAATGATGAGCTATGATTATTATTTCTTGCCTGAATTGTGAATCACATCGAGATTAACTAGAAGAATGATTCTGATAGCAGGACAGATTATTGAGAAATGTAATCTTCAAACACAATCTGAGTCAGTCTTTGAGGAGCACAGAGCTCTTTGTTTTGACTCAGCTAGTGGGTGTGCCTGCTGTGGGCGTGTCCCTGAGCCAGTAGTGAAATAAACTGGAGCGTTAGTTCTGTCTTGGGGAGGAGAAAAAATTAAATAATTGTCTTCAGCCAATCATATCAGCCCAGAGCTGTGAGAAGGAGGAGTGTACTGCTGTATGCCAAGCCCACCCTGGCCTCTTGCTCCACTGCACAATGAAACTGTATTAGTTCCAGAGCTGAGCCAGAGTTATTACTGACCCATGTTCACCAGCAATTGACCTCTTTTGACCTCTGCTCCGCAGGTCTGCCGCAGAACGGTCGCTATGGGAGACGATGCTCGTCGCTAAGCAGAAGGAGGCGGTGATGGAGGTGAGGAGGCAGCTCGTGGAGGCAGCCAGCAAAGAGAACCTGCCAATCAAAATGAGTCTGGGTACGCCCACTGCGCACACATACACACACGCTTGTCCTTGCAATAACTCACATACTTATCCCCATAGGTCCCAAATCAACCCACATCAAGTTCCAGCCACAAACACACACACACACACACACACACACACACCAGCCCTGCTCAGTTTTAAGCTCCAATCCGATAGCATTAAGGGTTGATTGACAATTGAGTGCCAGTACAGCGTGACACAAATGCAGCTTGGATCCGTTAGCACGAGTTCACCAACCACAAATGTGTGGTGCTCTAATGGGCTTTTAATGAGTGCCATTCTGACAGTGAGCCCAAACAGCAACACACACACACACACACACACACACACACACAATCAATTCATCTATTGTGATCCAGATGGATGACCATACGGAACAAAAGCTCACATTAAAACTGATTTATTATTTGCAGTTTTATTTTTCTGATGCAGCACCAAGAAGATAGATCAAGAGAGGTAGCATGTTGTGAACAGACAGCGCGAAAGAAGAAAAGAGAAAGCGAGTGTGGGGTAATGAAGGAAAGGCAGAGGGAGAAGAAAGAGTGGAGGAAAGATTAAGGCTTGGGTAAAGACCCACAGCGCCTCCATCAGGTGTCATTCAGTATTTATTATGCGTGCAAAGCACATGTGGCTGCAAAGGAAATATGAAACACATGTTGGCACACACGCACACACACACACTCAAACATGTCCTATTGTTTGAAAGTTAAGCTGCGAAGGCAAAATTGAAGGTCAAAAATACTTTTATTTGTACAGAGAAGAGCTAGAGAAGCAATTTTCATCCACTGTCTTTCAATCCCTCACAAACGCATGCATGCATGCACACACACACGTATTCTCACCATGTACTTTTAGGCTTACTCACTGAAAAGACTTCCTTTATAACTGAGACTCTAGTGGATGCAGAACACCAGCGTTTTTCAGCCTGATCTCTATCTGGATCTGTAGTGTCCTGTGCTGAGAAAGGAAAACGTTCATGTGAACAGCAGCAGCTCGTGATCGTAGATCTTAGTGTTGCAGGCTGGCATTAATAACTACATAGCCTAAAAGAAAATAAAGTGGAGAGCCTGTCACACCTTGCCTTATAAGTAGCTACTATCTAGTGAATTTTTAGAGAAGTAGGCAACTAAGAGTCGATAACATACAGTCATCGTCATTCAGCATACAGACTAGCAGCTTCATGTAAATGTGAAACGTATCTTCAACTGCGTTTCGAGCTAATATCATAAACTAGGTTTTTAGCAAAATTTCCATCCCAACTACATCTCAAAAGACCTAAAACTAGCCTAAATCATTTGGGTATTGGAAAAGAGAGACCCTCCTCAGACCCTCTGTGTGGAAACAAGTATTTCACATGTATTTCTGATCAGTCCATTCCATAATCCCCGTTTCTCTCTCCCAATCTTTGCAATATATCTTGCACTAGAAATGGTTCTGTACATCATAGACACACTGTCTGCACTTATGTTTTGCCATTTTGCGTGGATTTATTTGATTTTTTATTTTTTATTTAATTGTTTATTTTAACCTTTATTTAACAAGTCTTAGTAGAGATTTGTATATAAAAGTGAGCCAGTGAGTCTGTGTACGCTCATACATACAGTGATGGCCATTGAACTCATGTGCTATAAAACATGATATTGGCTGCAGCTGAGTATTTTTAAACTATCCTAATCTGGCAACCTAGTCATTACCTGTACTGTCCGCTCCTCCACTGAGAAATATTCACAAGAGAAAGTATGGGGCAGCACAAATCCTGCCCCTAAGGATCTCTATTAACGCTTGTTGCAGTTCCCATTTTTGACCACTAGGTGAAATAATGTCTATATGGAAGCTAAGTGGGGGCAGTGAACATGCTCCATGCACTCTCCTTGCGCAACATCTGCTAATGTGAGCAAATTAATGGATCAGTTAGTGCAAGCAATTAAATCAGCTTATGTCTGGCAAATAACAACATTTTTTAAACTCGTTAATCACTAGAAAGAGGTCATTAGGAGTTGTGGGGCGGTAAATGAGGATTAACCTGCCCGTATTGAAAAAAACCCGCCACTGCATGTGAAAGCTGAATTTACTTTTTTCACTCAGATGTATTTATAAATTAAGCTTGAACCTGTGTAATTGACGATTGCTTGAGTGCAGTACGTGTTTTAAATGTGCCTTCTGTATTCGCATATTTATTGACCTATTTCAGCATCTGCCCTTAGGCTTGTGAGTTATCAGGTTTTCTGTTCCTCACTCAGTACAGGAAAGGGGGGCAAAATTATCTTGTGGAAATCGCACCTACCTTACAGACGCTGTAGATAGCAATTAGTTTTTTTTTTTTTTTAAAAAAACAAGACTGAAATGTTTATTTCAGAGTAAACAGAAGTACGTTTGGCAGCATTACATTTTTCGCCACTTTTCATGTCCAAACGTTGGCTTTTGAGTTGAATTTGACATTAAAAGTTGTCAAATTAACACAACCCCACACGTACCCTGTAGTCGAACTGTATAGAGTGAAGTTCATTAGACTCCAGTTTCATAACATTCATTGTGCCATGACAGTTACAGTATGCAAGAGGCCAGAGACCTGCCGCTCATCACTCTTGAGTCACACTGTGGTGTGTCACACTGTCACACTGTGGTGTGTGCTTTATACTGCTGTCTTTCTGTTTTTACGTAACATAAGTCATATGTCCTTACTATACATTCATCTGTGAGGATTAGTCATCTTACAGATGTTTGTAGACAGCTTCATGATGTGTGGAACGTGTGTGTGCGTATGCATGTGCGTGCGTGCGTGTGTGTGTGTGCGCGCTCGCGTGTGTGTGTGTGTTCCTCATCTCGTGTTGATGGGGACTGCTCTATTTCAACATGTGGATCTGCTCTCCTATATCACTCTAAATTCACTTCATTGTGTATGGAGCACAATTCTGGAGCACACACACAAACTTATATATGTATGCATGTGTGTGTGTGTTTGTGTGTGTGTGTGTATATACATGTATATTTATATATATATATATATATATATATATATATATATATATATATATATATATATATAACTGTGTGCATATATGTATACACATGTGTGTGTAATATATATACATATATATTACACACACACACACACACACACACACACACACGTACATACATACACACACACAGAGCTCAGCCAGCTTTGTGCACTGAATAACAACTATTTCCTGATCTCCAAGCCAAGAGAAACACAGCGTTGCCAGAAAAATCATATTACATATCAAACAAGACACACACACACACACACACACACACACACGCACACACGGTCAGGTAATATTTTTCCTTTGCTATATGCTCTTGGACCTAGAATTGGTCCTATCGCTGTTCATATTTATTCATATATGTAAATTTATTTAATACTTTTTTAATTGATGTGTTTTCTAGAACACTCCATGACTCTGTCCTTACAGATCAGAAGGTCAAACTATATTTTTTCATGGCTTTATTAAATGTATTATTTTGCAGGCTCCTTGTTATTAGAAACGTACCACCATACCACCACCGCTAGTGTATGTGCATATAAAAAAAAGAGAAATCCATGAGGGTCTTTTCAACATTTTGTGCCTCAAAATTGCTTCACCACAAACTATGTTTTACTTGTTTTCTTCATCTTCTGTGATTCGAATCCGTTCTAAGCTTTTGCAGTGATTGGCCAGACCTTCGCTCGAGGACGATTCCACTGTCTGCTCACACTTATCTTAATCTTCGTCTCTGTTTGGCTCTCTCCAGCTCCCTCTCGTTTGAGTTATGCTTGGCAAATTAAGCTAAAGTGATTCCTGGGTGTTTTGCCAGAGCGTTTGAAAGCTGACTCACTCTACAATGGCTCTTTTCTACGCCTGGATATCTCAGACCATTTTATTCGACAATATTTTCCCATAATGCCGAAAGCCGACATGGCCTTTTTATACACAGTGCCACCATTTTGTTTCACCCCTGCTGCCCGCTAGCTGACACGACTTGCACAGTGGACTGCATAGTCCATGTTTCATTGACTCTTAATGTAGTCATTGAGAGTCAGTTATGGACCGTAGTGCTTTGGGGTTCATAATTTGGATCATTTGGGATTAACCGCCCGTAACCCTATTACAGTTGGAACATTTCTGATCGATCCTAACGCTTGGTATTAATTTCGCAGCATATAACCCACAGTACTGTAGTCATTCTTTTCCCTTGCCTGATTTTAAAATGTGTTGACATTGAGGATTGAGTGCATAGTACAATGAAGGACACACATACGGCTGTTGAGCATAGTTTTACTTGGCCGCTTTCACTCTAACGCCTGCAGTGATATTATCTCAACAACATTGACAGCTTTGACATTTTCTTGGACTTGGATTTTCAAAAGTATTGGTCTTTAGTGCCCCTTAATTCTTTTTTTTTTTTATAACTATATAACATGGCTGTATTTATATTTAATATAATCACAGATGTGTGCTTTGTAGTTACCTCTGAAATTCAGGAACATGGAGGAATCATCCTGGTGTCTTCTACGGGACTAACTACTAACTTCTCGACCAGTAATTAAAAAAAAAAGGAGCTGACTAGTTGTCTTTTACTGGTCACGTTTCAGCACTGTTTTTCGGCTGTTTTATTTGTGAAGCAAAGGACATGTCGAACTGCACTTCAATTAAAATCCATACAAATCCAAATAAATTTCCAGCTTCACAGCTTTTTAATTTACACTGTTAACAATAAACCTAAGCAAATCAGTGCAATAAATTTGCTAAATAATATATCTGTGTATCAGGTTACTATGGTGGCCGTAAATGCAAAACATTAACAAAACCAGAAGCATGATAACAAATCAAACACAAATGGAAAAACAGAAAACAGAGCAGCGAATCAGAAAACAGAACAGCAAATCGTGTTGTTGATTGGACATGGCCTGTGATTATGATGTGATGGAAATCGCTGTTCCGGAAATTGCTGATTGCTGTTGTATTTTCTGATTTTTTTCTTCTGATCTGTTGTGCTATTTTCTGATCTGTTGTTCTGTTTTCTGATTTGCTGTCATGTTTTTGGTTTTGGTAATGTCTTTTGCCCTTATGGGCTACCGTACATTACACTATTTAAGGTATGTACCAGTTCTTAAAACGCACTCGTGGATGAGCTGGCAGCTCAGCTGAAGTGATTGATTCTGAAAGTGAGAGTGCACAGCACAGCACAGACAGCTCATCTACAACATCTACAGCAGTGTCTAGGAGGTTTTTCCACCATGTTCAATTCTGCATTTCTGCGGTTTGGATAGTGACGTGCTGTGGTGGATAATGCTTTGCTGGTCGCAGCAATGTTCACTGTGCAAGGATTTAAAAAATTTTTTATTCCTTTCAGGGACAGGCAGAAGTGGGCTTTGCCTGCACATCTCCAAATGAAATCAAAGTGTTTACGGTCCTTTAAAGCAAAGGATTTTAATAATAATCTATAGAATTGGCTTCATCTTTTCTGAAATATTTTCAGACTGAAGTACATTTAGTTTTCTTTCTTTACCGCCTGGCTTCATCTCCTTACCCACCACGACTAGTTGACATCCCCACAGCGTGAACTAGTGAATATATTAGTTGACTAGTCTGTGCAACTCCTATCTCTCCAAATAGGTTTTGCCCCATTTTTCACACACTGAGACACTCTTTCTCTCACTCGCCTGATCTAAAGCAAACACTGGCCATGGCAGCCTACAGGAAATCCTCCCCGTATCTGCTGACGGTCGAGAGCATCAGCTTGGTGTAGTGGTTTATGGGATTTTAATGCAACCCCCTCGTCCTCAGCCTGGGTCAACATAACCTCGCTCTCACTCTCTCTTTCTCTTCTTCCACTCTTCTTCCTGTGTCCCTTAAGACTCCCTGTAAGAGCTTTGGCTTTGGTTTGTACACTTGGCTTACATGTACTACTTCAGTAAATAAGCTTGGGATAGGATCCACACACACACAGAGAGAGAGAGAGAGAGACAGAGATTGATAGAAATGTTGGCTTAAACTCACGCAAATAAGCGCTTGTGTTTTCCGACTGATACATTTGCTTTCTCTCTTTTCTCTCTCACACACACCCTGTCTTTTTTATCCCTAGAAAAAACGTGCATGCAGAAACCCTACTATTTCTGCAGCAATATTAATCACCGCACACACTCTGTCTCTGTCTTGTCCTGGAGTCCAGCCTCCCCCGTCTGCTTATTAGCACAGAGGGATTGCTCTTTTCATATCAGCCCTGCTATAATTTGGTGCAGGATAAGTGTCTGGTGCTGCTAAATACTAATTAAGTCTCAGACAAAAGGATTTTCAATGGATAACCTCCATTAACCGCACAAACTCTAAACCGTGGATACTAATAGTGGGGTCATTAGTTTTGACACAGCGTCTCAGATCTCTCCGTGTTAGTCATTTAGTATGCTTTGTTTTTTTTTTTGTTTTTTTTCAACGAATTCTCTGTCTACGGCATATATTCTATATTACCACAGAGAACAATTTTGACACCGTTGCCTGTACTGAGAAAAGAACAGAAAACCTGTTTATTGAACAAACATTTAAAATATGCAAATTCAAAGCTACATTCATTACAATCTAACAATAAAGCTCTTGGGATAGGACAGATTAAAAATACCAAATAAAAGCAGTTCGATAAAAGCAGTAAAGCAGATCAGGGAAAAGTAATTCTGGTTACTTTAGAGATTGTTGATGCCACCAGGCAGAAACCGACATTTCTGTGGTTACATTTGCAATGCAAGATCACAATGTCTTGGATTTTAAGCGACAGATTATACAGATAAAGGGTTGTATTTCAGAGTTTCAGATACGAGCTCATAGTGAGGAGTTAATAGCGAAATTGCATCAGTATTCAGATATACCTATGGACTTGAACGCTACTCAGAAAATTGCATGCATGAGGCGAGTTTGACAGAGAAACTATGGAATGGTATACAATGTAGTATTAAATACATAAATGAATTCCTGAATTTTATTGTCCCTGTAAAGTCCACTATAATTATGTTTTTAGCATGGAGGAAATCGGCAGAGACAGCATCTTAATTGGAGATGTAAGGTTCGAAATTTATATGGTTAAATTACACTTAATTAAAATTAGCTTTAAGCATGGAAGATGAATGCTTATAGTGAGCACACTGAATTCACCATAACTTTAGCCTTATTTTATTAACTCAAAATAGTAAATAAAATACGTGATTAAAAAATCCTACATCATGTGCGCACTTTACAACTTAATGACCTTGACCTTCATAACCTTGATCTTGTGGCCATATTACATTGTGTGCACTGTCTGCCTCAACTCTCACACAGAAGTTACAGCATTTTTCGCTCGTGTTTAAGCTCTGCTGCTGTATCGATATGTACTGGATCAAGTGCTATTTTATGAGCTGCTGAATAATGAGAGTGGAAGCCATTTTATTAAATTCTCAGTGATTAATATCATACTTACTAGGACTATTCATGCAACCATATACTGACAATATACTACATTTATTTGATGTTATATAGATGTTTATTTTAATGCTTGCCATGTTTTCATTTTTATATCATTGTATTAGTCTTTCTTAATATTTCTTTTTTTAAATTGTATCTTGTGTTTATGTTCTATCTTACTGCAGCCTGATGAACTGCATGTAGGTAATTATAATAGTAAGAATGGACCACACAGAAAATCAATTGTAGCACCTGATAAACTGACTCAATTCTTTAATAAAGAATGCAAAAAAAAAAAAAAAGATCAATCTGACTGGGCCATTCCAAAACGTTCATCTTCTTCTTCTGAAGCCATTCCTTTGTTGGTTTGGATTTGTGCTTTGGGTTGTTGTTGTGCTGGAAGGTGGAATCTTTCTTCTAAGTGTCTAACAGAGACCTGCAGGTTTTGTTCCAGCATTGATTGGTATATGGAGCGCTATCCGTATCCATTCCTCTATCTTGACTAGAGCCCCAGTCCCAGCTAAAGAGAAGCAGCCCCTTAGCATGATGCTGCCACCACCGTGCTTCACCATGGGTATGGTGTTTTTTGGGTGATAAGCTGTCTTGTTTTTGCACCAAAAATATATTGTAGAATTATAACCAAGAAGTTCTACCTTGGTCTCATCAGACCATAACACATGGTTTGGCAAAATTTAGTCATGATTGGATGTTTGTTTTTTTTTTTCTTTTTTATTGAGTAAGGGCTTCTGATTAGCCACCCAACACCATAGCACATGTGAAGAATTTGAGAGATTGTTGTCACATGCAGGGAGTGAGCAGTACTTGCCAGATATTCCTGCAGCTCCTTTAGTGTTGCTGTAGGTCTCTTGGCAGCTTCCTTTTTAAGATTTCTTCTTGTCCTTTTGTCAATTTTGGAGAGACGCCCTGTTCTTGGTAATGTTGCTGTGGTGCTCTATTTCTCCTCTTGTTGATGATGGCCTTCATGGTTATCCATGGTACATCTAATGTTTTGGAATTTTTTTTTGTACCCATCTTCTGATTGATACCTTTCACTGAGATGCCATACATGTTTTGAAAGCTCTTTGCGGACCATAGCTTCAGCAATCGGCTAAACCCATGATAATTACATTTGAACATGAGTTTGAATGTGATGGTTAATTCTGAGCACAGTCACATGCCACCTTATAAAAGGGTGTGCAAACTTATGCAACCAGGTTATTGTAAGTTTTTTTTTTTTCCCCCTAAAACATTTCTGTTTGTTTTTCACTTGAATTTAGTTGTTGGTCACATAAAATGTAGAAAAAGATCTGACATGATTTATCTTGGTTTCATTTTTTACATGACAAAAAAACAGAGGTGTGTAGATTTTTTATATCCACTGTACACACTGAGCTCATTTCTTCAGCAGGATCACTTGTGTCACTACAGATTTTTACATTGCATAGCAGATATGCGAATAAGGTGTGTATGCATTGTATTATTATTTTTTTGTTCATATTACTTAATTTGGCAGCTGATTTAAAGTGACTTACAAGTGAAGTAGAATACAGTCTAAGTGTCTGTGAGAACAGATAAGAGTGTGGTTTGGGATGGTGGTGAGTGACTCCGTGTAGTTGTGTGAAGTTTCTTCGGTTACTCTGCATTTTGGTTGACCGAAGACCAGACACGTCACTGCATTGTGGTTTGACAGTGCAGGCTAGAAGGCCAGGCAGCAAGGAGTTGCTGAAGTTGAGTCGTATCATAACTATTTGAATCCTTTATACATATATCTCTGTACTGGGAGCTTTGCCAATTGCTTCATATGTATAGTTTTAGCTTACAGACAGAAGATTTATTGCTTCCATACTGCTTTGATGAGGCAGGGATGGAGACTCTGTCTCTGTCTGTTCTCTCTAATGTTTCCACCCATGCGTTTTATAGTGAAAAATTTTATGCTAGATATATTGGGGAAATTTTTTTACACTTTGCTGAAGTGAAAAAAGATGGAGTATTAATGAAAATAATATGCAGTAAAACAAGATTTAAAAAGTTCTGTCTTCAATAAATGCATTCCCAAGTTTCCAAGTCTAGTCTATTTTGATTACAACATGCTGTTGCTTCTCTTTAAAATAAAGAAAGATGGAAAGATGCTCTCTCTCTCTCTCTCTCTCTCTCTCTCTCGCTTTCAGGGCGTGTGACAGGTGAGCAGCTCTCCTCATATGTGCAGTTGTTTCGGGACAGTTGGCCAGCTTTAGAGAATCACTGTGGGCTGTTGCAGCTGGCACTGGGCACCGCTCAGACGCTGCGCCACCCCGCCCTCGCCCAGTGGGACGCCTGCCTTGCCTTTGAGAGACTCCTCCTTCAGGTCAGTCAGCCAATCACACTGCTTCATTACTAGCCATAAGTGGTGCTTCATCCACCTGTTACTCAAAAACAGTTGAATTTTAAGAATGTTTCTCCATGGCTACAACTACAACCACATACCTACTGAACTTAATGTCATATATAGTATAGCAGTACACTATATACAGAACCCTGTTGCAAGTGCTGTTAGAAAGGTGCTTGGGCCCACACAGCTGTATGACAGCTGTCCAACACCATGGCTTCATCCACAGTTGCACTAAATACTGCACTGAATTGTATGTGAGAATAGGATGCTACCTATGGTAAGCATAATTAACCCATAACCCATAACTGTACACTGTAAAAATAAATAAATAAATAAATAAATAAATAAATAATCCGTCTTCTCAGTTAAAAAAAAAACCTGATTACAATAATACTTTTTAGTTTATTCAGCTCCTTACTGATACATTCTGCTAATGATTAAATCTTAATTTGCTGAACAAGCTACAGTGTTGTGTTGACTAATAAATTAAAATTGGCCCGACTACTAATAACTTGTCCAAACAAAACTACCTCAAAGCTATCTCTTTGGCAGAGATAAGAAATATATGTTGAACAGATGCAGCTAAAATTGAGCCAACAAAAGGCTCAAAGGGTCTGTTACAATCAGATACTAAAGAAATGTTAATGCTTAGAGCAAAAGATCCCATTTTGAACTAAAAGGCGATGCTTTTAGCAGAGAAGTGCTTTTATTTCTTTATTAAAAACTTAGTAAACTTAGCAAAATAGCCATTTCTTTACCTAAAAATAGTCATATGACAATTTTTAGAATTTTTAGTTGTTTTTATAGAAAAACAAGACCAAATTGCAACTTCAAAAATTTGTTAAAAGGATAATAACAAAATCTTTTTTTGTCTTTAAAAGTTGGTAAAATGTGAATGTGTAAACCCACAAGACAATTACACAGTTAAACAAGACAAATGCTGCAATTCCATAAAGAACCTAAAAGAACCTACCAATTCAAACAATTAACTTAAAAGAATAGCAGTCGAATATGCTACTTCTTTAAAAAAAAATAAAAAAATTGTAACTCCATATGAGAAACTTTTCTCTAGAATAGTAGTTAACTAGCTAAATTAGTTTGCTAGTATTTGGCTGTTTTTAAGTAGTCTAGGTTAGTTCTTATAACCGTTGAATTGAAAAAATAATAATTAGCTGACTGACCTAATTAGTAACTAAATTGTTATTGTTATTCGCTAAAATTAGTGCTGATTTGGTGGCTGTTCTTAGCTGTCTAGCTGGCTTGTGCTAGCTAGGTCTAACTAGCTGGTGTTCAAAGTCTGGTAAAGTTCTACATATTTCTTTTCAGCACTGAGTAACTGTTAGACAACTGATTTTAGACAGTTAACTATACAGTTAACTGATAAGATTAAGCAATCTAAGTTCTCTGGCTGGTTAAGGCTGACAGTTGCTCAAGGTTGGGTCTCGTTTCATGCAAACCGTGGGGCAAAAAAGCAGGCACACAACACTCTATCCTCACAACAGAGTAATCTCAGTTCACAGAATTCAAGTTTATTTGGTTTCAAGGATTGCCTGGATACCCCGTCCTTATTAAAGTCAGATCCAAGAGGGCCAAGGCAACATTTATTTTCAATATGTGAGTTGCAGGATGCACTCATCTTTCAGTGTTCACATCTTTTTGTAGATACACTGGGAAATAAAGGTACTTTTTCCTATTTTTACCCAGACCCCATGAGAGATGCAAACTTTTTTCACTCAGCTTCTGAGTTCTTCTGTTTAGCTGCATGTATGTTATATAAAGTTCAGCTGGACGTATGCGGTTTAGAAAGGGCCTAAGTGTACACTATTGGTATGAAGCATTCACGACATTATAACCGTACAACACAGCATTGTGTTTTTACATACATCATGTAAAAACATGATATTAATGATGAATCACAATGTGGTGATTTTAGTATCAGGAATAGTTAGATGTCAGTAGTTTCCCAAAATAATGTAGAAATATAGGTTTAGTAATAAGAATTGGGAAATTAGGAATAGTTAGATTTCAGTAGTTTAGGGGTCCCTGGAGAAGTAGTGGTTAGGCCACGGCGCTCTCACTGTCGCGGCCCTGAATTACCGGCCAGGGAACCAACCCCAGCCACCGGGGTTGCACAAGACTGTACACTCCCAGTGCCGGTCCCAAGCCCGGATAAAACTGGGGAGGGTTGCGTCGGGAAGGACATCCAGCGTAAAAACTGAGCCAAATCAAATATGCGGACCAATGATCCGCTGTGGAGACCCCTAATGGGAGCACCTGAAAGAAGAAGAAGAAGATTTCAGTAGTTTCCCAAAAATAATGTAGAAATACAAGTTTAGTAATAAGAATTGGGAAATTAGGAATAGTTAGATTTCAGTAGTTTCCCGAAAATAATATAGAAATACAGTTTTAGGAATAGAAATTAAGAATAGTTAGTTTTCAGTAGTTTCCCAAAATTAGGTAAAAATGCAGGTGCAGGAATTAGAAAATTAGGAATAGTTAGATTTCAGTAGTTTTCTAAAATTAGGTAGAAATACAGGTTTAGGAATTAGGATATTAGGAATAGTTAGATTTCAGTAGTTTCTCAAAATCATGTGGAAATACAGTTTTGCTTGTTTTGGAGGAATGGTGGGGTTGATGTCCTTATCCATAGTGACGTAGCATAATTAGTTTCAGATTTCCTTTTCCATATTATACCCTCATTCCCAAACCTCATCACATCCCTGACCCACAGTGTTAATTTTGGCTGTCGGACCCTTTGGGAACTTGGTTTGTGAGCCTAAGTGCGTTTAAATGACTTCAGTCCACGGCTAATTGCTGTAATTGTTCATTACTGGTGAGTCTTTGTAGTATAGCCCCATTCATTGCAGAGCTGTATGTGCAGGTGCAAAGAGAGAGCGGGATCCAGCTGTAAACACAGTCAGAGACAGCACCACAGCTCCAACCACAAGTAAACAAAATCAGAGCACAACATGGCGAGATTGTGTAAACGTCTGGACAAAGATGCACGCACAGACACACACTCCCCTGCCACATGTTTACAGCACTGCAGAGACTTCTTTTAAGAGTGCGTAGGAGTGTGTTTAGCATTATGCAGAATCCTTGACCAAGACCCTCATGAGGCAGATAGCCACGCGAGTACATGTCTGTGACCGGGAGTCGGGTCAGAGGTCAAATATGCTTCCTATTAAAGGAAGGCGGGAGAGGCACGAAGGAGAGATAGATAAAAGAGACAGAAGTACAAGGACCTAAAAAGGAAATGTAGAACTGAAGTGATGAAGGGAGAAGAGAGAAAGATTTCCTGGAGAGATATAAAGAAGAAGAAATTTTCTGGGAGATGATCAGAGTAACACATACACACATACACTCCATGCCTTGCTCCTTTCTCGCTCATTAGTTTACAGAGTGCGTTTGATGGAGTTGCACATTTCCAGGGTTGTTAAACTATCAGCAGGACACCACTGTAAGAACTTCTTAAAGTCAATCAGTGAAAATGTGCAGCGAGTTCAAACCAGATAATCAGTAGCCAAAGCCTCAAAACCACTAGGCAAAGCGGAGAACACACACACACACACACACACACACACACATACACATACTGAGAAATCTGTAGCTCTCCACTTCAGCAAAGGAAACACTCTTTTCATTCTACTCAATGCACATGTTTGCACTAAATAAGTCTAATTAAATCGTAGCACTCTATTTTATATGTTTACATTTATGATCATATTATTAGCATGCATTTTTTGTCATACATTTTTATCCCTACATTAATTTTTACTGACGTAGTGAAAGAAAAGACAGAACCACGTTGACAAAGTACAGATGCGGTAAACACAGCCTGGCTGTAGAGATGAGCCACTATGAGAAATCAGGACTCCTGCCTGAGGAGAGAACTGTTCAGCAGCAAGGACATGGGAAGTAGACTTTCAGCTTTCCTTTAAAGCTGCTCACATAATAGTAATATATAGATGAACAAATAAAGAAACTTTAAAATTGAGTATTTTGTGGTACTGCTTATACCACATCACATTCCCATCAATAAACAATACATCGCACTGTTTAATATTATGGAACATCCACGAGCCTTGAGTCTTGACTTATCAGTTTCTCAGTAACATGACAAGCTGCAGTTTTTTTTCTTTCTTTTATCTCATTAACTTCATTTGAGAGAAAAAAAGAGATCCTGGTAATGAAAAAAAAAAGGAAGGCTGTATAACCTACTATAACGTAATCAATAACAGGCTTTATACAACAATTAGGTCCGGCCTACTAATCTGATTGGATGAGTGGCATTCCAAGAGTGCTCATATATATTATAACCGCACTGGGATGGTTTATATCACTCCACTCGTCTGTGTTCTCCACGTAAAATACCAACAGTCCCACTGAAACCGTTACTATAGCAGGGTTAACGACACCATCATCAGACAATACTTTTTTCATGAATATAATTTATGAATTAAATATGAAAGCTCTCAGATTAAGATGAAAAGGATGAAGGGAAGCCAATTTCACCTGATGCACCTTTATCAGGAATTACAAATTAGTACAAATTATCACCAGCTAGCTAACGTGCTATCAGTGAGTGTGGCTTCTTGAGGATCTATTTCCATTTGCAGAGACATATTGTGTCTGACACTGTTGTTTAAATGCAGTATTGCACTGTCAGCATTTAGTAGTGGTGGCAAATGCAAGTGCAGGCTTTTTTTTTTTTTTAATTAACATGGACTCTAGATAACCGACAAGAAACAAACCCTAACATGAGTGGCACATGACAAAAGCTAGACAATGAGGGCTATACAAGATATGACTTAGCTACAGCATTCAGTCAGCGACCTCGTGCCTACGGTCGAATCACAGCCGTGCCAATATTCAGTATAAGCGCTGTCTTTCTCATGCAATATTGCTTAAATAAATCCCATGTCAGAAAACTTACTGACTTAAACTGATGTTAAATAAACACCTCGTAACATAAAATGTCACCATATCAATGATTATACAATTTCTTTATTAAACCACATGTTTTTTAATCCATTTATTATTAAGCTTAGATTATGTGAGTGAAACATTACTATAGGAACCATAACATATTAGAACGAGCAGATTATTAATACTAACTAGTCATTTACATATGTTACAGTTGTAATTACTGTGAACTTTCTGCTTCAAGATTTCAATCGCACTGTGGTATGAATCTTTATCATTAACACACAATCTCTGTTAAAATAAAAATAATTTGACAGGACAGTATGTAACTGCCTGCCTGCAGTTAACGTTTTCATCATGACTAGGATCTTTTCTGCGTACTGATCGTGATGATCAGCCGTAACGTATTCATAACTTATTAGACGACTATTTCCTGTATGTCTGAATCTTAGACTTCTTCTCATTTGTATATTATAATAAACGGTATTTTTTAAATTGTGTCATATGAACTTGTGAAAATTCTGGCAACCTCAATATGTGGCTGTCCCTCATTCTTTTCACCAGTGCTATTGTACTCAACTGCTCACATAGCAAATAGTGCTTTTTTTTTTTAACACCCAAGAAAGCTATGCAGCACTGCTGGAATTATTTTTGTTTCTGTTAATAGTGCCTAGAAATCTGCAGTGCCTCAGTGTATCATTTGCTGAGCTAGCTGAACTTGTCTGAGAAAGTACTCAGCATTTTTACAGAGCAAAGAATCGTACAATAAATGAGCAGTAGTATCAGTACAATATGTACATTGGGGAATAATAAATCTGTTCTTGCATCAGTAGCATGAAAGCTGACAAAGAAGCTCCTTTAAGTGCTATTGAACCCCAAAATGAGAATGTATATGATTGTAATGAGTGCTCTCTGATGTAAGAATTTTCCTTTTTTTTTTTTCCTAGTTTTCAAGCGTTCTTTTCCTCGTCAGTGTGTGCAGTAGTTATCCTGTAATCATGTAATGACGTGCTCAGAATCAAATCTCAGTTTTGTGCCTTGAGCATACTGTTGCTTGTGATCTAAACACTGGCTGGAACGTGAAACTCTTTGTTTCATCGAGCAGTTAACTCAAATAGACGTGCTGTACTTTTCCTTCTCTCCGGTTTGAACCCTGTTTTCTTTTTGTAAGAATGTTCCTGTACTCTGAAAGCTCTCTTACTCACAGTCATACTAATGTGTGACAAAAACTCTGTGTAGCTTTGACACTAATACTGATGCTCGTGCTCATACATAATGTCCGTTGCTTATAAGATCTGGGGAATTCCTCAGATCATTCCCGAACAGCGTGTGCAGTGTGGCAGGACTGTGCATTATCCCACTGCCATCGGGGAATACCATTGCCGTGAAGGAGTGTACCTGGTCTGTAACAATGTTTAGGTAGTTGGCGTGTGTCACACTGACCTCCACATGAATGTTCAGGCCCAGGGTTTCCCAGCAGATCGTTGCCCAGAGCATCACACTGCCTCCACTGGCTTGTCTTCTTCCCAAAGTGCATCCTGGTGCCATCACTTCCCCAGGTAAGTGACGCACACGCACACGGCCATCCATGTGATGTAAAAGAAAATGGGACTCATTGAACCAGGCCACCTTCTTCCATTGCTCCATGGTCCAGTTCTGATGCTCCTATGTCCATTGTAGGTGCTTTCAACAGTGAACAGAGGTTAGCAAGAGCACTCTGACTGGTCGAGAGATGTGACATGTTCCTCTCCTAAACATCATTAAAAATTTCTGTGACTTGTGCCACAGTAGCCCTTCTGTGAGTTCAAAGCAGACTGGACAGCCCTCGCCACCCTCGCACATCGATGAGCCTTGGGCTCCCATCACCCTGTCACTGGTTTCGTGGTTCATCCTTCCTCAGACCACTATCAGTAGATGTTCACTACTGCTGACTAGGAGCACCCCACAAAGCCTTGGTGTTTCAGAGATTCTCCAACCTAGCCGTATAGCCATAACAATTTGTCCCTTTTCAAACTCGATCAGATCTTCACACCTGCCCATTTCTCCTGCATCTAACACGTTGACTATGAGAACCGACTGTCTGCTGTTTGATATGCGCCGTTTTTATGAGATAATAATGGTATTCGGTTCATCTGTGAGTTGTTGTAATAGTAGTCGTTTTGGTTCATTGGTGTATATATAATTTATATTTACCAAAAAAAACACTGAAATGGAGAGAATATTTTTTTAATGCTTTACGAGCACAAAAGTTGAACATTGATTCAGGTTCTTCTAGTCACTTTTATTTAAAAAAAATATGTATATATATAAAAAGATACCACAATATCCACGATATCTTATATTTATCACAATACTGATATTATATCTTCATATAGCCCAGCCCTACCCTGCAGCCATTTTGCCATGTTCTATCCTAATGAAGCTTTATTTTGAAATACTGGTTAAAAAAAAAAGAAAAAGGTCATTGCCGTCCATATTGCTTTGGCCACAGTGCTGACACTAATGCTGTAATATATCTATCCTAGCTCTGACTTATTACACATTTGGTCATTACCATGTGAGAGGGGTTGCTGTGGTTAGTATAAGGAGGCAGTGTGCTGTGTGCTCTTCTCCGAGGACGCTATGGGCATGATGCCCACTTAGCCTGGCACCACTATACAGTTCTCAAACTGTGCCCACTAAACCCCTGCACAGAGCTGTGTGTGTGGGAGAGATGGTCATACACACCGACCACAGGTGTGCTCTCTGAAGGGCCAACTGAGCAGTTTTGGGGTGTGTGTGTATGTATGTGTGTGTGTGTGTGTTTTGTGTTTGTGTTTGTGGATGGGCGTGGTGGACGGTCACACAAGATTGTCAACAAGTACACTCTTTCACCTTTTCCTGTAATGTTGCTGGCCAGAACTGACTGACCTCTTCAGAAAATATGTACTTATAACCGAGTGTGTACTTATACTAGTGCTAACCGGCAGCCAAAACACACATTTGAGTTGTTTACTAGACATTGTAGAATAATGAAGAGCATAGTCAGACAAAACAACATCATCTTTTGGACGCCATCTTTCGGAGCAGTTAATAAATCTACTTTGTATACCACATGCTACTATTCATAAATCACTCCTGATCATGTCATTTTAAACTTTTTTTTAATCTGACAAATAACATTAAAACAAAAAACTTCAAACGTACAAACACAGAAAGAAAAAAAGAACGAAAGCTACAGTGAGAAGTGGCAGCTAAAACATGCACAGTATACTCTCCTGTGTACATTTCCTGTGTTAAATCAGTTAGGGTATCTACTTTATCTCCATAAGAGGTCATTACAAAAATAACAGCTAAGAGACATTTATTTCAGCTTTTATTTACTATATCAGATTTTCAGTAGGTCAAAAGTTTACATACACTTTGTTAGTATTTAGTGGCATTGCCTTTAAATTGCTTGAACTTGAATAAAACAATACTTTGCTGGAACTTTTTGCTCATTCTTCCTGACAGAACTGGTATAATTCAGTCAGGTTTTTAATTCTTCTTGCTCAGACATGCTTTTCAGTTCAGTTCACATTATGTAATGACACGCTGAATTGTTTTTCAAAATTTTTTTTTTTTTTTAAATTTAATTTTAAAATTTCGGGAAGCATACCCATTCACAACTCCCCAATGTTCAAACCAAATCTATACCCATGAGCAAACCTCTTTGGTCCGTTGATGTTTAAGACATTGAATGTACTAAATATTATCGGAAATGTATCTCTTTTCTCACACAACCTTCACACCACAAGAGCAGTGCTGTTCTCAGCATCAAAATACTGCCGGATGTGTCTTCTCGCTAATTTCATGTGGAGTCTCAAGCGGTTAAGCAATTATTTGAATACTCATGTACATCCGTAGTCAAGACTGATCTTGAGCACAGGGACGTTACACAAACAAGACCTCAGGCTTTACAGTATAGCTAACTTTACGCTTCATTACATGACAAAATCATTTGAAAACTGGCATATGCTCACAGTGCATTATGAGTAACACACACAGTCCCTCAGCCAGCGTCACTACAGCATGAAATACATGCAATTTTCTTAAATTGCCTGTATTATAGATTCGATGGACATGCCTAGTGTAGAGAAAATAAAAGCAATTCCAGTTCTTTTCACACCAGCTTGAACTCCAGTACATTGAGTCACTTGTGATATTTGGAAGAAACTAGCAGTGTGTGTAGTTGATATGAGAGCTGACAAATGCTTAATGTATCTTTTAATCTCTGAGTTCTACTGAACTCTACAGAATTTATTCTACTTGCTTTCCAAACATGTCAGAGTCTGATGAATGCCATAAGCTCATCCATTGTCTGTCTGTCTGTCTGTCTGTCTGTCTCATTGCTTGTCTGCTTTATCAATAATGGAAAACACTGCAGTTCTCTTGTATATTTAAAGACAGACGCATGCAGAGGATCACGACTTTACAGGCTCCATGCTGTCATTTACACACACAGACACTGTTCTAGCAGATCACCTTCGACCTCTGAACCTTTAACCCACCCTAGGGTCAGTCCCCCCCCCCCCCCCCCCCCCCCCCCCCCCCCCCCCCCCCCCCCCCCCCCCCCCCCCCCCCCCCCCCCCCCCCCCCCCCCCCCCCCCCCCCCCCCCCCCACATGCCTGTAGTATCTCCTGCTGCCTGGACAGTATCTGCCTGGAAATACTCTCTCTCTGTCTCTCTCTCTCTGTCTCTCTCTCTCTCTCTCTCTCTCTCTCTCACACACACACACACACACACACATTACACACACACTACACACGCACACACACAGGACAATATCTACTTGATATGATTTTTTTTGTTTTTTTTTTTTAAACACACATCCTATCACACTAATGAGTAGTTCATTTTGAGTGTGTGTCCATTGTTGACCCTGTGTCTAAACATCGTCAGTCTTCCTCACATACTGCACCCTTAAATCTCTCCCTTCCTCCCTTCTAGCTACAAGAAGTACGGTCATTGTCTTTCCCACATATGTCATGCTCTGACTGGCCATCTCTCTCTTTTTTTTGTCCTCTTTGTCTTTTTAATCCAACCACATACAATGTAATCTCTCCATATAGCATTAGGGTCCAAAAGGCTACTACCTCTGCATTTGCATTTTTAGAAAATGAATCATGGAAAGCAAATCCAGTTTTGAGAAATTACATTTTTCAAAGAATCAGTCTTTATTAATACAAGTAAAAAATGGATCAAGAGAAACCATGAGTAGTAATAAATGCGTGCTGTAAATATAACCTTTTCATAAGATGTATGTCAGTAGTCTCTTTTTGGATCCAAGTCTTGAGTTGTAGCTAGTTGTACATGTGAAATAAGTCTAAATGAGTGTGTGTGTGTGTGTGTGTGTGTGCGCGCGCGCACGCTAGTTAGTTAGTGCTGGTCTCCATATGAAAGGCCACAGTGAAGCATGGTGGTGATAGCATCATATGGTGGCGATGCTTTTCATCAGCACGGACTAGTTGGGGTTGAGAGCAAGATGGATGGAGCTAAATAGTAACTTATAGAGGTTTGCACTAATTGATTAAATGTTAGTTATTACACAATTGGTACAGCTCTAGGTGAGTCAGGTAGGTGAGTGAAAATAATAGCTTTTGCCCAGTATGTCATTCCTGGAGATCAGTCATTGAGAGGGGTTCTGACACAGTGAAAGCAAAAACACTGTTTTATTTATAGCTGTGCAGATGTGCTTTTAGTGAAACAAACCTTGATCTTCTCCACTGCAGCCCTATTCCATCCAGGGTAAAGAATGTAGTTAGAACACACATGTATGTGCTTTTCATTGCCACTATTTAAAGCAGCGAAATGTAAACAGAGCTAAATAACATGTTCTGTGTCATCGCTGATTGATTAACACTAAAGGCCAATTCACATCAACCTCCTTCAGGTCCATTTTCAAAAGCGTTTCAGTCCACACCAGCCGAAGCCCTGCCTTGTTTCATGCTTTGTGTGTCGGACTGAAGCATAAACTCCATAGAAACCCATTGAAATCACAAAAGCACACTTTCTTTATGCTGTGCACTTTATTTATAAACATAATCTACAAAGAGGACATGATTGTGTAACCTTAGCTCAGTGTTTGTGTAGTATGATTCACATTTTAAACCAACATGAGGAAACACAATAAACACAAATACACACTGGTTATTCACTGATCCACAATCTCAGCTGGCAGTCTCTATATGGACAAAACAGGCTTAATAATGAAGAAGGCTCCAGAGGAAACCAGACTTAGCTTTGCAAGCTCTGTTTCTTTTGGTCTTTGGGTGCTTTACATCTAGTCTTTTTAATCAGCTCCCTCTTAATGACAGTTGGAGAGGGCAGGCAAAACCATTGACAGACAAAACCACTGACAGACAAAACCACTGACAGGCAAAACCATTGATAGGCAAAACCACTGACAGGCAAAACCATTGATAGGCGAACATGATGTTCAAGTAATTAGTAAACCTGAGAATTAGGGTTTGGGGGTGCTGGTATAAGGGGAAGAAGGGAGGACAAACAATATTAGCCTTGTGATTGGTCATAGTAAAAGTTTACGCAAGATTTACATAAGATTAGTCCTGCCCACATTTTTCTGAAATTCTATTGAAGTGCTTCTAGAAATTTAAAAGTTACTAGTTATTCATATTTTCCTGTTAGGGATGTTCCAGTTGGCATTGCATCATATTTGTCATACTTTCCCATTCGATTCACATGTTTACTTCATATCCACTGTTAGGGCAATAATTACGAAGATCTAAACAACGAAGCTGTAATTAACTTTCCTGTAACAGGATGCCAGTGTATTTTTGCCCCATACACAGGGGGATAGTTAGAAAGGCAAAAATTTCTCTGAGGATCATGGTTGAAGATGGGAGCATTTTAGAGTCACCAAATCTGCAGCTAGACGTCACCCCCATGTCAACAACTAAACTGGGAGGTGTGCCAGAAGAAAGCCTTTCCTTTCATCCAACCACAAAACAAGCATCTGGAGTATGCTAGACACTACTGGAACTTTGATTAGAAGGTCAGATTAGACAAAAATTGACCTTTTTGGCAACAAACCCTCAAGGGTGTAGAAATGGGGTGTTGGAGTGAAAAGAAGGACGGTTAAACAGAAAAGAAACTAATCCCCACTGTTAAGTTTGGTGAAAGATCAGTGATGTTGTAGGGCTGTTTTCCGTCCAGAAGCCTTGGTAACCTTGTTAGGATACACGGCATCATGGCTTGCATGAAATACGAGCAGATTGTAAATGAAAATCTATCTGTCTCTGCCAAGAAGCTACAAATAGGTTGTGGTTAGATCTTCCAGCAGCACAATGATCCAAAACATACATCCAAATCCACACAAAAAATGGTTAATTGACCACAGAATCAAGCTTTTGACATGGCCATCCCAATCTACTGACCTAAACACTGAATCTGGAGAAATTGCGTATTGAGGAATAGTCTCTTTATTCTGTGTTCTCCGATCTCCAAGCATTGTAAGACTCGGTGCTATGTTAAAAAAAAGGAAGGTTGCTAAAGTACTAAGTTCAGGGGTACCAATAATTTTGACAAATGGTTTTGTTCAAATAGTATATTCAGATCTCATACAGGGATTTGACGTCTGTTTCTCTTATTGTTAGGTCTGTTTCATGTCTGTGTCTGTCCTGTCTGTTTCATTTCCACTGTATGTAAATTTCACTGCTGACAGCGCAGTGTGGGTCAGAAGAGATGGTGCGTTCAACGCATGTGTTTGTTGTAAATCAAGGACACTTCCTCTCGGAGGAACACTGTTTTGCTTAATTATTGTAACACTGCTTAAGTGTACTTGGACTGGCTGAAGCCTGACTGAATGATGACTGTATTCTGCACTTTTTTTTTTTTTTTTTTTGCTTAATATATGAAGACCTTTACACTCCAGTCCAATCTCTAAACACATCAGTTTTTAAAGTTTCTTAAATCAGACACTAAAATGTGTTTTAAATAATGTATTGTTGATAAATAAAACTATACATTTATATGTTAGTCAGTGTAAGCCCTAATTGGATTGGATTTGTTTCATATGGGAAAGTCTAATTATTACTAATGTATTTCAAATACTTTTTTTTTTTTTTTTTTTTTATTAACAGAATGTGCTTTCCCACATGTGGAAAGGTTCTATAAAATGACCCGTAGTAATACAGTGCATTCAGAAAGTATTCAGACCCTTTTTTCACATTTACATGCTTTAAATGATTATTTTTTTCACATTAGTCTACACTCTGTACCTCATAAATAAGCATCTTTAGCAATGACAAAGGAAGAAAAACAGATTTGTGACTTTGAAACTGGAAAAAACTTTGAAAAAACTGAAATATCATATTGACATAAGTATTCAGACCCTTTGCTATGACACTTGAAATTTAGCTCAGGTGCATCCCATTTCTCTGGATCATCCTTGAGATGTTTCTACACTTGGATTGGAGTCCACCTGTGGCCAATTCAGTTGATTGGACATGTTTTGGAAAGGCACACACCTGTCTATATAAGGTCTAACAGCTGAAACTGCATATCAGAGCAAAAACCAAACCATGAGGTCAAAGGAACTGCCTGCAGAGCTCAGAGACAGGATTGTGTTGAGGCACAGATCTGGAGAAGGCTACAAAAAATTTCTGCTGCATTTAAGGTTCCCAAGAGCACAGTGGCCTCCATAATTCTTAAATGGAAGAAGTTTGGAACAGCCAGGTCTCTTCCTAGAGCTGGGCCAAACTGAGCAATCGGGGAGAAGGGCCTGGGTAAGAGAGGTGACCAAGAACCCAATGGTCACCCTGGTTGAGCTCCAGAGATCACGTGTGGAGATGGGAGAAACTTGCAGAAGGTCAACCCTCACTGCAACACTCCACCAATCTGGGCTTTATGGCAGAGTGGCCAGAGGGAAGCCTCTCCTCAGTGCAAGACACATGAAAGCCCGGTTGGAATTTGCAAAAAAAAAATAAAAAAATCATGTTTTCATGCTTTCATGTGTCTTGCACTCAATCAATTACTACAGATGACCTCCAGCAACTTTACTTAACAGACATAGAGTATGTTTGGAAATATTATCCCATCCGAGCAGTGATTTAGTATTTGGTGAATTGTAATATTTTTGGTAGTGGACGTAATTCTGGACACATTCTTTGAGATTATCTCCTTCTAAAATATGCATACAAAATTTTTATTATGTCTCTACTGTCCTCTTCTGTTTTCTTCTATTTGTATAACATCCATCCTGTTCTAAATGTCTTAGTGAGTTGATGAGACAGAATCTGATTAAAAGAGTCAAATATTTGTTCTGTTCTCAGGCTAAACTGTTCTCCAGTCTGGTGCGTGTGTGTGTGTGCATGTACACATGTACGCAAGCATACACATGTGTGGCTGTGCGTGTGTGTACGTGCACATAAGGCAAACATGACTTATTTACGTTGTTTTCCTATGTTTAGGCCCAGTGGATTACTCCCGGAAACAACACACACTAACTAGCATGCTTCTAATGGAAAGCTTTGCTGTTGCACGTATATACACACACACACACACACACACACACACACTCACTCATTACACATACGTACTTGAGTATACAAGCTACTAGACAGGGCATCCATGTACACACACACACACACACACACACACACACAAACATAGAGTTTTGCTGGAAATAGAGCTATTGAAACAGCTGTGTTTATTAAAGCTAAATCTTTGTTTAAGGTAGTGTCTGATTGTGTATGGAGGTGTGTGTGTGTGTGTGTGATGATAGACAGATTGGTCTACAAACTGTAGAGTGAAGTAACAGAGCTAATATATTAGGGAAGTTGTGGGTCAGTGTGCGCTGCCTCAGGTTTGTGTACTTGGCCGACAGGAGTGGAACACGACGTGGTATGAGTTTTGAGATGCTTTTGTGCTCACCGTGGTTGTAAACATGGTCATTTGGGTTACTGAAGCCTTCCTGTCAGCTTGAAACAGTCTGGCCATTCTCCTGTGAACTCTCACATCAACAAGGCGTTTATTTTCACCCACAGAAGTGCCACTCATTGGATGTCTTTTGTTTTTCACACCGTTCTGCATAAACTCTAGAGACTGTTGTGTGTGTTGTTCTGATGTTTGATGTGAATGTGCAGTATATGTAGAGCTACTTACACTTACATTACTTTGATTAAAATGATGGATAATGTCAGCTAGCTAGCAAATGGCAGGTCAGACTTTTCCTGACAATGGTAAAATCAGTATACTTGCAAAAACCATTTATCATTTTACATATTAATTAATAGTGCTGTACAAACCTCTTTGACTTAGCCAATGTGCCGTCTTGGTTGCGTGCTTCCAACATGAATGAGTAGAGTGTCCATCACCAATATGGGTGGGGAGAGAGGCGGACCCACTGTCCGACCAGCCGTATCTACTGCAAATGATCTGGCTTCAGTTTTCACAAGATGGCGACTCCCATTTCGACCACAAGCCATGGACTTTCCATAGACAAATGCTGGCAGTGAAATGGGTCGTATTGAAGAGCTCAGTGATTTTAAATGTGGCATTGGATGCCACCTTTGCCACAAGTCAGTTTGTGAAATTTCTGCCCTACTAGATCTGCCATGCTCAACTGGATATGCTATTATTGTGAAATGGAAGCTTCGAGGAGCAACAGAAGCTCAGCCACGAAGCAGCTGACCATGCAAACTGACAGAGCAGGGCCACAGAGTGCTGAAGCGTGTAGTGCATAAAAAACATTTATCCTCTGTTGCATCACTCACTACAGAGATCCAAACTGTGTCTGGGAGCTTCATGAAATGGGTTTCCATGGCTGAGCAGCTGTACACAAGCCTAAGATCTCTATGTACAATATCATGCATTGGCTGGAGTGTTGTGAAGCACGCTACCACTGGACTCTGGAGCAGTGGAAACATGTTCTCTGGTGTGGTGAATCACGTTTCACTGTCTGGCAGTCTGATGGATGAATCTGGGTTTGGTGGATGCCAGGGGAACCTTACCTACTGGAATGCATAGTGCCAACAGTTAAGTTTGGTGGAAGAGGGATAACAGTCTGGGGCTGTTTTTCAGGATTTGGGCTCGGCACCTAAGTTCCAGTGAAGAGTCATGTTAATGCTACTGCATACAAAGACATTTTATACAATTGTATGCTTTGCGGCTACAGTTTGGGGAAGGCCCTTTCCTGTTCCAGCATGACTGTGCCCCTTTGCACAAACAAGGTCCATAAAGGCATGTTTTAACAAGTTTGGTGTGGAATAACGTGAGTGTCCTGCACAGAGCCCTGACCTCAACCCCGCTGGGATGAGTTGGAACATCGAATGTGAACCATGCCTCCTCGTCTAACATCAGTGCCTGACCTCACTAATGCTCTTTTGACTGAATGGGCACAAATTCCCACAGATACACTCCAAAATCTAGTGGATAGCCTTCCCAGAAGAGTGGAGGTTGTTATAGCTGCAGAGAAAGGGCCAACTCCATATTAATTTTGGAATAGGATTTCCAAAAAGCGCATATGAGTGTGATCGTCCGGTGTCTACATACTTTTAGTCCTATAAGAGTATCTATGTAATTCAGTACAAAATCATTTTCATATTTAATATGAGCATGTGTGGCCCCTGGCTTACTTTACTGTAATCAGTGTGGCCTCTGGACCAAAAAGTTTGTTAAAATTAGTTTTATGCATTTCTCTCTCTCTCTCTCTCTCTCTCTCTCTCTCTCTCTCTCTCTCTCTCTCTCTGAGTGCTCTGTCCTCATGTTGTTCAGTTCATCCTGGATATCTCTTTTCTTGCACATCACTTTCACTAGTTTTCACATACATAACAGAGGATAAGTGTTTGCTGAGGTTAATGTTGGGCACTGAATTGAATCAGTGTGCATTCAAGATGTATACTGCATCATGTGTGCGTGTGTGTGTGCGTGCTTGTGTGCTCGCCCGCATAGCGCAGCAGTGTGTGCTGTGTCAGTCTCTAGCTCCAGCTTGCCTGAGGGTCACATGTCAAGGCGATGCGTGTGCCTTTGGCGTCCAGACTTGGTGTGTGTGTTTGGCCCCGTGTACGTGTTTGTGGCTCTTTTTGGCGTCAGGCTTTAATAAGCGTTCTTCAGGCGGACGCCACTGACTCTGGGAAATTCCCCACAATGCAGCGCTTTCACCTCAAGGCCTGGTAAAGGGAGCTGGACGTGAAGTTAGCACAGAGCCGCATTTACACTCCTGTCACACACCATCGCTAGCACACTCCATAATTCCAGAGTGCTGAAGAGGAGACTGGAGCCTTGTTTACACCAGGGCTGTATCACAAAAAAAGTGTCGCACTGTGATTTCCACACACACACACACACACACACACACACGTGCACACATGCACACACATTCATACACTTTAACTTGTTCCAGATCTTGTCACACTGACTACTACTTTCCCTTTTTGCACCCCTTCCCAACTCCCCTTTTTGATGTTTCTCTGTGTGTGTGTGTGTGTGTGTGTGTGTGTGTGTGTGTGTGTGTGCGCGCACTGATGTGTCCCCCAATCCCGAGTGGTAGTGCTAGTCGTGTTTGTCTCCAAGTTGTGATTAACGTTGTTATTGTGTTATTGTGTCTGCTTTCGAGCTCTGCACTGTGGTTCTGTGTTTGCGGTGAAATGCGAGAGCTGAAAAATGCGCCCTGCTTTCATGTCACCGCGCTTTCGTTTGAGCTTTTGTTTAGAGCCTGCTTGTTTAGCAGAAAGGAAATTGAATTCGTCTGTGCTAGGGGCTTTGGGAAGGGGGATATGCCCCCACCTCAAACACTCTCTCCACACACACACACACACACACACACACACACACACACACATATGTAGACACATATTGACTGACAGTGAAACACAAGAGGTGGGGAGACTTCAGGTTTTCTACTGGTGTCTGGAGCTTGTTGTTTAACTTTTTCTTAATTATGATGTCTGTGCATCTTCTTCCTCTCCTCACTCTCTCTCTCTCTCTCTCTCTCTCTCTCACTCACACACACGCACTCTGACACACACTGTCTTTCTGCCTGCCTCAGGTTGTCCTGTCATTGGATGCTACATTACTCTATTTTCCCTCTAATTCCTGCACTCATCTACAAATTTACAATCTCTCCATCACATCAAACACCAGCCAGTCCAATCTGATGTCCAAGTTATAATGTTGAGCTAGCTAGCTAGATAGTACATAGCTAGTATGTATTGTATTGTAGATAATATTGCTATGTTCTACTTACCGCAGAAGTGGCGTTTAACAAGCGAAAATGTCTTTAAGTGATCCAAAGCAAATACTTGTATATATGTGGTATAACTCATTTAAAGATAAGAAGTGCTGCTACTTCTACTTCACTGAGCAGCCATCTTGGATTGACGTCATTTGCCAAACCTCAGAGATGAAGAAAGTATCCCGAGTTTCCAAGTAGGAATTCTGAGTTGAGGGCCGTTTTCTTTCGGTTTTCCTAGTTGGTGGTTGGGAATTATGAGTTACAAACTCTAGTCGAATGTCTTGCTTCTGTAGTTCAATTTTTTTTTTTTGCAATCTCCGTCATAAAGATCACTTTTTGCTGTTAGCTCCTAAATACGAAAGAGCAAGACCTTCTTTTCTCACTCAATATTTTCCAGCGAGTTTCAAAGTCATGTTAAAGAGAAATTCAGCATGAAGTGGAAATTCAGAAGGAGTGAAGCAAATGTTGAACTCAAAGTGCCAGAATGCAGTGCAGCGATTGTTACAGCAGAGATTCAGCTCGGCAAGTTAGCCATCCAGTTTGTGTACAGTTGAGGAGGTACGAGAGCTGGACAGAATAAAGGACTAAAGCACTGCTGCATCCGTCGCTTTAACTAGAGATGATGCAATTCGCACTGGTGCCACTGTCAGCAGGAAGTCGAACGGCATTTTGGTAATGTCAGTACCGTTGATTAAAAAAGTCAACTCAGAATTTTCATTAAAGATAACAAATTAATATGCAAATCTTTCAGGGTGTAATTTTACAGATGGATAATACCTAAACATGAAGCTGCTCTATTTGTGAAGCTAGCTGTATATCCAGGTTGGTGGAAAACCAGCTATCTGGATTTAGTTAAGATCCTGTTATATGATGCTGGTAGCTAGGTAACTATTCATATCTAATGTAATGTCCTTCTTTGACCTTGCTGCAAAGTTAAATCGCTTATTTAATAGCACTGAATTAATACTTAGCTAGCTTTAGTGAATGATATTTATGTTTGTTTATCAGAAGTATTTTTTTTTTTGTTGTTGTTTCAGTTGTAGGTTGCATATTTAATAGCACGGTAATGCTACTTAGCTAGTTTAAAGGGCATTGCTGTGAAAAAGTATTTGCCCCCTCCTGATTTCCTCCATTCTTGCACATTTGTCACACTAAATGGTTTCAGATCCTCGTACAACATGTTTTATATATAAATAAAATATTCATTTCAAAAAAGCAAATAAATAATATAATAACTACCTTTAGCTGTAACAGCTGCTGCCAGACGCTTCGGATAACTGGAGATCAGTCTTTCACATCGCTGTTGTGGAATAATTCAGCCACACTGGAGGGCTTTCAAGTATGAACGCAGTTGGCATAAATTGTTCTGAAGTAGTCTCCATACTGAGTGCACTGTTATTTCAGATTATTATGATTTACTGGAGTTAAACCAACAAACTCCACAGCAGAAAATGTCAGTAATCACAAGGTCGTCGTTGTACTAACATTATGTTTTCCTGTTTCCACTGTCACTAGATATCATGAAAATGACATGGCCTGTAGATGTAGTTTTGTTGTATTATATTTCTTATTGTTCAGACATTAATGTTAGTAATATAATTTCTTAATAGAGTTCAAAAAATGTAAGTTTCTTACAGTCCTGAAAGGGAGACAGAAATGAAATTTACTTACGTATTTTTAATTGTAATTCTTAACACGTGACACAGTGCCTTGCATAAGTATTGAGATACGTGACTAAGCAGAGTGGGTAATCAGATAGGTCTTATAATTATCCACTGGAACAGCATCAGTGGATGGACAAGCACAGTCACCGCGCCAGACTTAGACATGGCCGAGCTGTTTTTGCCTCCACTATTGAGCAACCTGTTTTTGGTTTTGAGAACGTATGGTCACACAAACATGGATTAGAGGCAGAGTTTGGGCTCGGGATTAAACAGAGGTGTCAGCCACATGTGTGCTGGGGAAAAGCCACATCTGGGTTTGATTCACAGCTGTAATGCATGGCTGAATATGATTTGGTGTCCATACTTGAACATGCCAAGCACTTTTCCACATGCGTGCTGAGCTCATAACCCCGACCTTTCCCGACCTTTCAGCGTAACTCGTAAGTGCGCCCTCATTTCAGAATTCAGAACTCAAGTTCCTCTGAGTTCAGCAAGTGACCTCAACATGGCTGCTCGCAGCATCATCAGTAAACAAAGTAGCACGTTTTACCTTTAAATGAGTTATACTGTACACCGATCAGCCATAACATTAAAACCACTGACAGGTGAGGTGAATAACATTGACTATCTCATTACAGTTCCACCTGTCAAGGCTTGGGATATATTAGGCAGCAAGTGAACAGTCAGTTCTCGAAGTTCATATGTTGGAAGCAGGAAAAATGGGCAAGCGTAAGGATCTGAGCGACTTTGACAAGGGCCAAATTGTGAAGGCTAGACGACTGGGTCAGAGCATCTCCAAAACAGCAGGTCTTGCAAGGGGTTCCTGGTATGCAGTGGTCAGTACCTACCAAAAGTGGTCCAAGGAAGGACAACCAGTGAACCAGCGACAGGGTCATGGGCGCTCAAGGCTCAATGATGCGTGGTGGGGAGCGAAGGCTAGCCCGTCTGGTCCAATCCCATAGAAGAGCTACTGTAGCACAAATTGCATTCAAAAGTTAATGCTGGTTATGATGAAAAGGTGTCAGAACACACAGTGCATCACAGCTTGCTGCGTATGGGGCTGCGTAGCCGCAGACTGGTCAGAGTGCCCATGCTGACCTCTGTCCATCCCCGAAAGCGTCTACAATGGGAACGTGTGCAGAACTGGACCATGGAGCAATGGAAGGAGGTGGCCTGGTCTGATGAATCATGTTTTCCTTTACATCATTTGGATGGCTGGGTGTGTGTGCATCGCTTACCTGCGGAAGAGATGGCACCAGGATGCACTATGGGAAGAAGGCAAGCTGGTGGAGGCAGTGTGATGCTCTGGGCAATGTTCTGCTGGGAAACCTTGGGTCCTGGCATTTATGTGGATGTTACTTTGACACGTACCACCTACCTAAACATTGCTGCAGACCAAGTACACCTCTTCATGGCAACGGTATTCCCTAATGGCAGTGGCCTCTTTCAGCAGGATAATGCTCCCTGCCACACTGCAAAAATTGTTCAGGAATGGTTTGAGGAACATGACCAAGAGTTCAAGGTGTTGACTTGGCCTCTAAATTCCCCAGATCTCAATCTGATCGAGCATCTGTGGGATGTGCTGGACAAACAAGTCCGGTCCATGGAGGTCCCACCTCACAACTTACAGGACTTAAAGGATCTGCTGTTAATGTCTTGGTGCCAGATACCACAGCGCACCTTCAGGGATCTAGTGGAGTCCATGCCTCGACAGGTCAGGGCTGTTTTAGCGGCACAAGGGGGACCTACACAATATTAGGCACGTGGTTTTAATGTTTTGGCTGATCAGCATATATACAAGTGTTTGCTTTAGATCTATCAACATACAGACATATTCGCTTGTTAAATCTATAACACTGACTATACAGTCTGTGGCTTGAGGAGGTAAATATACATTACTCATGATAGTTAGCTGGCTAGCTTGTTCCTAACAAAAGACGAACATGGAGGTGTCCGTGTTATTTCCCCCCACTTTGTAGCTTGAATGCACAGAAGTCGAAAATGCTCCCACTTCCCACTTCCGAGGTAAGTCGAATGCAGCAGTAGTCATGACAAAGGCCGCAGAGAGCATCGTGCACAAGTGGGAAAGGCGATCAGAAACACGGAGAGAAACACGGAAACTTCACCTCCGTCATTTTCACACATTGTGTGATAATGTGATGAGTTCAAATGTCTTCCGTTTCTCTCTCTCTCTCCCTCTCTCTCTCTCTTGTTGCCCCTCTCCTCATTGTTTTCGGTACAAGGTGGATGAGTGCTGCCATCTGTGTTTGTCATACTCTTGTTTTCCAGAGAACCGAGGGAAGAAAATAAAGGAACGAAAGTGACCAAAACGAGGCCAGAACCAGACCGCTAATTAGGAGATTGTTTCAGGCGGAGAATACAGATGCTCGCCATGTGGAACCCCTCTCCCTGTTATTCTCTTTCAAGTCTTTTGTTTTCCTTTTTCCCCCTTCTTTTTTTCCCCTCCCTTTTTCTGTCCCTCTCTCATATGACATTCATACGTTTTTCTCACGCACACTGTATCCTCGGAGATTTAGGGACCACTTCACTTATCTCTTATGGGAAGACTTTTTTTTTTTTTTTTTTAAACAGAGGCTAGCTGCATATCCGTTTTGTTAATTGCTTTAAAGGTGAATCATGGTGCAGTGGTCTTTGATGATGCAAAAGTTTAGAGCGGCCCTTCATCTCCACACACACCCCTCGCTTTGTCATTCGTTATGAGTCAGTCCCAGTCTCATAAATTCCTCTAGGATATAAATGTCTTTACTTTTTTTTTTTTTTTTCTTATAATGATTTTAAGGAGGGCTTAATGTTTTTCCATGCGCACACACACACACACACACACACACACACACACACACACACACACACAGTAATGCACTGTTGCAGGTTCATTACTTCTATCAAATTATTACAACCTCATCACTGAAGAATTCCTCTTTACCGCAGAGAAAGATGAAGAGAAGTAATATACAGTAAATAACGACATGTTTGCATCTTTAGACATATTTAATAAAATAAAGATGGATATTAAAAACAAAAGAAAAGAAAAAGCACAGTGCTTTTAAAAAAAAGCAAACAGCAGAAAATGATCAACTCTCGTGTGGGTGTCGTTTTTCGCTGAGCTCTCTTTTCCTGCCTCATGGGAAAGTTGGTTTGGGGTTTGGCTCTGTTGGTTTTGTGCTGCTTTATAACGTCACCCTGATTTATCAGTCTGACAGCTTGTCAATCACTGCATCCTGACGGCCTGAGGTCTGTGTTGTTAGTAACCCCGCCCTTAGTTTACATTTTCACCTGGACAGCAGGGTTAAAGGGTATGGTGAGAGAAACCAGTGTACCTTGTGTGTGTGTGTGTGTGTGTGTGTGTGTGTGTGTGGGCAGGGGGGTGCTTGGGGGTGTGGGGTGTATGTTGACTTGTGAGATTGTAGACTTGGACTTTTCACTTGAGGATAAGTCACTTGACTACAACACTTTGGTATTTTGATTTACTCTCTGTAAGTGCTTTTTCGCTCGACAGAGTGGTACACCAAGGAATAGTAATAAATCCATCACCCCACATTTTGTCATCATTTCTATTGCCAAGTGACTCCTATTAAAGGTGTGCATAAGAACTGAGATAACTAACAAAAAAGAGTGGGTTTTATTTTACAGGCAGACATATAAAAAGCCCACTGGACAAAGGAAGGCAGTGTTCATTGATGTAGAAATGCACTGGTCCATGCTGGTTGTTTACGCGATGCTGTACGATGCATGTACCATGCTCATTCATTCATCTTTAGTAAATGCATGATTCTTCTGAGTGATTTAAGCAACAAATTTGTTCATATTTTGGGAAATGGAACCAACCAACAAAGTATACAAACAAAAAAAATGGCGAGAGTGGGATTAAACAAAGTTCAGTGCATACGTCTAACTCTTACTAGTGAGCAAGTGAGACTCGTATCAATGGATTAACAGTATATAAGGTTTCATTTTTGTCATCTATATCGTCTAATTTGCAGTTAACAAAAGTTTTAAAAAGGATTGATTAGTTTTTTGTTGTGAAACTGAATGCAACAGCCCCTCCAGCAGTCAAACAAAAAACTCAGAATGATATGAAGTGAGGCTGTGGGCTAACTGTAACGAGCCCAGCGTGTACATCCATGCAGCCTATCAGTGACAGTCGTGTCAGGTGACTACACAGAGTGACACGCCTCCAGGATTTGATCTGCATGTGGGCTGATATCTTTTATCCCGCTTGGGTGACACTTCTGTAAAACGTCATCAGCAGTGGTGTTACGGACTCAGTCGCAGGTGAACGTGAACAAAGTGGATTTTTTTACTCTATCGTGCATTTGGAGGAGAAACTAAAAGTACAAATTACACAAAAGGACAGGTGACAGAACTGTGAGTTTAGTGATTTGTTTCAGTTTGAACAAAAGGAAACATCGCATTAACCAGGTCAAGCATTACGGACTCAGTAATCAGTAAGTCAGTCAGTAAATAATTAATTCTGTAAGTCAGTCATTCAGTCAGTTAGCCAGTTAGTCTGTCAGTTAGTCAGTAAGTCAGTCAGTCAGTCAGTAAGTCAGCCAGTAGGTCAGTCAGTCAGTAAGTCAGTTAGTCAGTAAGTCACTCAGTAAGCCAGTCAGTCAGTAAGTAAGCCAGTCAGTACGTCAGCCAGTAAGTCAGTCAGTATGTCAGCCAGTAAGTCAGTCAATAAGTAAGCCAGTCAGTCAGTAAGTCAGTCAGAATGTCAGCCAGTAAGTCAGTCAGTCAGTCAGTAAGTCAGTACGTCAGCC